>QEPC01006872.1:4102095-4118166 GCA_003113815.1 Sphenodon punctatus
CCCCCCCCCCCCCCCCAGGCTCTCCTCTTACTGTTGTAATTTGGTTTTGGCACATATGGTCCTTAGGGGTAGTTCTGCCCTGGCATTGAGCCCCATGGTGTTCTGCCTATGAGGTGCATTCAGACCCTCAAAATTATCCAGCCCAGCTGGGCCCCACAGGGGTGTCCCCAGTAGCCATCTGTAAGTGGGACTCCTCTGAGATTGCAGAGTTCATCCTGTTCCCAGGCACCGTTCGTTGTTGTGTCCCCAGCAGGCGGAGCACACTCGAAAAAGCAGGAGTTTGAAACTTTGTGTCTTGTGGATTACTTTGAAAATGAGTACAAGTTCTGCAACTGGATAGGATTTGGGGGAGGTGAGTGCTCGGGATATGAGAAAGGAGGGGAGGGTCCAGATCATAGATGTATGCCATGGATCCATCCTCTGTCCTTATGTACATGTCCTCATCTCTGCTGCCTTCCCCTGAGCTCAGTCTTTTGGTATTTGAGGGTAAGGAGTAGATCCATGGACAGAAACTTCCCCTGGGCAGCCAACAACGAGCAACACTATCTCCCTCTCCTCCAGTGCGTGCAATGCAAAATACCAGCTTAACCCAGAGCTTCTGTGGAGGTGATGCTTCAAAACCCCGGGTTTCAGGGTCAAGCCCCGAGAAGCAGTAACTCAAGTGGTCTCTGCAAGTCATGTGACTTCCCTGCGTGCTGCTTCCAGGAGGCCACCATTCTGGACAGGGTCCCTGTCCAATGGATGGCAGGGGTGTAGCTATAATTGGGGTGGGTTTTATTGTGGGGTTATTTGTAAATGTTGAATGTTTAAATTTTATGTGTTAAAATTGTGTTAGTCGCCCCAAGATGCTTGTGCAGGAGGGGCAGCATATAAATGCAAAAGTAAATAAATAAAATTTAAATAACAGGTGAAGCAAGTGCAGTTGTACTAGGGTCCATAAGCCTGGGGGTGGAGCATAATGCATGTGTTATGTGTGTGTATCTTGTATTGGGGCAGGACAAGGGGGGGGGCATTCCATCTTCTGCACCAGGACCCATTCCAATCCAGCTATGCTCTTT
Organism: Sphenodon punctatus; assembly: GCA_003113815.1. Lineage (NCBI taxonomy): Eukaryota > Metazoa > Chordata > Lepidosauria > Sphenodontia > Sphenodontidae > Sphenodon > Sphenodon punctatus. The sequence goes on from QEPC01006872.1 coordinate 4,103,154, forward strand.
ACGGACAAACTTGGTCTGCACAGACTTGCAGCTCCTCCTGCACTCCCAACTCTAGTGTCTGCTTCTGGGCCTGCTGTCAGGAGGCATGCACTATGCTACTCCCTTGTACAGAACAAATTCCTTCCCTAGGCAGTGCTGACTGGTAATAACTTCTGCTGTGCCAGACCCCTCTAACCCCTGATCAGTCTCTGTTTTCCCCCTCTGCAGGTCTGTGGAGAGAAGAATCGCTTTGAGAAGTTGATGGAATATTTCTGCAATGAGGACAGCAACATTGACTTTATGGTGAGGGTCTTGCGGAACAAAGCATCCGGTTTTTTTCCAGCCCTGAATATCTCGGCAGCCATGGGCTCTTGAAGACAGAGCCGCTTCCTGTCCACAAGGGGCAGAAAAGGCTATTGGCCATGTCAGGGCCTCTGCAGATTCCCCCCACCCACCCCCAAATACTCAGACTTGGGATGCTGGCACAAAGTTTGAGCTCCTGCCTGACCCTGCTGGCTGCTAGGGCTCAGGGGCTTGTTTTACACTGGGGCTCCCAGAGATGGCTGCCTGCCAGTGCCCATAGATATGTCAGGGCGGTCTAGGGCCAGGATCCCCAGTGCCACACACTCATGGGATGCTTGCCACCCTAGACCCTCTGCTCTTTCCCTTGGCTTATCTCCCCTCTCCAGGTGGCACCTCCCTTGCTGGGCAAGCTCCTGGGAGTGAATCCTCAAGGACTGTCCCGTTGGGTAGCAGGTGCTGGTTACTAGAGGTCACCCCTTTCCTGGGCATAAACCCCCTGGAGCAAGAACTCGGGCCAACCCGGGGTCAGCTTAAACAAGCACACTTTACTAAGAGAAGGGTGTGGCATAGGACAGTCTAGTGATAGAGAAACACAAGGCAGGTCACACAGTGAGGTTCACAGCTCTCAGTCTCTGGGTGGGTGGCTCTGAGTTCGTCTCCCTGGTGTTCTCAGCTCGCTCAGCAAAGAGTCTATTCCAGGGCTGAGTCAGCTCCCCGCAAACTGCACTCCAGTCCCCTTCCAGCGCGAGACCCCAACTGCCTCATGTTAGCTGACCCTGCTTCAACTGGTCTCTCCGCCCAGGTCTAAACCTGTTGAATGGGTTTTGACCACATCAAAAGGCAGATTCAGAGGGGTCCCTCCTTCCAGATAAGTCATTAACAAACCAGAGCTCACTGGCTTCTGCTGGGCTTTGCCCAGGGGTGCGAGGAAACGCCCAGCCATCACGGACTATCTTCCTAGCACTCAGTGTTTGAAGTGCTTTACAATCCTTGGCTGAGATCCATGAACCATTTTTTCCAGAGTAGCCCCCACCTATCTGCTATGGCCACTCTCCACTTGGAGTCTCATGACATCACAACATTTTGAAGGGTTGAGGCAAAGGGACTCTTCCACCCCTCTCTGATGTGATTCCCCCTCCCCCCCCTTGCGCTTTGGAGTGCTGATGTCATGTCAGAAATTGTGGCCACACCTACAAGGAGGTAGGAGAGCCCCTTGGCCCTGCCCCTTCCCAATGTGACTCCAATTTTCTCTGGGTTATTCATGTGTCCCTGGATGACTCAGGGAAATTGGGGCTTTCTCTGGAGTTGATGGGTTAAAACCTGGAGATCCCAGCTCAAATTCAGAGGGATGATAACCCTGGCTGTGAATGGGTTCCTGATCCATTGGGTTGGGAATGTCAGCGTAGTCAGACAGGGCACTGGCCACCTCGCTTATGTAGAATGGGTGGAAGTAGTGGGCGTGCACTTTAACCACACCATCCCTGTGGACTGCATGGCTGGGTCTGATCTTTTCTTAAGTTTCTCTGGTGCAGCAGCAGCAGCACCATACGCTCAGGAGACTTGGCAGGTCAGCACAGCTGCTGCTGGCTGCATAGTCTGTGCCCTTGGGGCTCCTACGTGTCTCACTGCCTCTGTCACCAATGCTCTCTGTCCCTGCACAGGTGGCCTGCATGCAGTTCATCAACATTGTGGTGCACTCAGTGGAGAATATGAACTTCCGCGTCTTCCTGCAGTACGAGTTCACTCACCTGGGGCTGGATGATTACCTAGAGGTGAGGGAGCTCACCTAACCCAACCCCGCCTGCCACACTGCTCTTCACTTTGGAGGAGAAGGGGGCTGATCCATCTCCTATTATTTATATAGCACTAGCAATGTGCCTGGCATCGAATAGTTGTGATGAGAGATGGTTCCCTGCCCCGAGGAGCTTGTAGTCTAGGATGCATCAGGGAGAGGGGCACGTAAGGAGAGACGGGCACAGCTGTGAAGTTGCTTAGCTTAGTTACAATGGGGGAGGGGATGCTGAAGGATGAGATGGTATAGGGCAAAGCATAAATGGTCAATTTGTGGGGAAAGCCTGGTGGAAGAAGCAGGCTTTCAGGCACGATCCTTGTCTTCATGGAGCAGGGTTAACTGTGTTGAGCAGCCCCAGTCTGGCTAGACCATGCTGCAAATATGACTTGGGCTGCGGAGCCTGTGACTCCAGGGAAGGAGAAGGGCTTGGTTTCTCCGTCTCCCTTGGTCTTGGGGCCAGGGGTATTGGCTAGCAGAGTGAGACATTCCCCAAACTCTTGAGACCAGAGATAGGAGGTGCAGGGTGGGTGAATGGCTGGCTCTGAGAATGTGAGACTTACGGCGCACATTACTCCTGGAGGGGATGAAGGGAGGCAGGTCCCATTCCCGGTTTTGAGGTGGGGAGGGGTCTTCCTTTCTCCCCTGACAGAGGCTGCGCTATACGGAGAGTGACAAGCTGCAAGTGCAGATCCAGGCCTATCTGGATAACATCTTTGATGTGGGCGCCTTGCTGGAGGACACCGAGACTAAGAATGCCGTGCTGGAGCACGTGGAGGACCTGCAGGAGCAAATCGGGCAGGTGAGGGTCTTTATTTTGAGAAAAGCACAGGCTGGACCCCCAGAGGAGCTGGCCTGCTTGTTGGTGGGAGCTAGATGCCTAGCAACACCCCCCACCCCCCCCACTCATTCTGACCCTCCTGTTACAAGGTGGCTTGGTTCCTTGCAAGGGAGGCCTGCTTAGCCATAAACCTAGGCCACTTGCAACTCCTAGTTCTTCCTTCACCAGAGTCCATGGTTGGTTTCTCTCTCTTTGGCCTCGAGCCTTCCCTAGCCCAGCCAACTTTGCCCTTGCCCTTCATCTGACAAGCTGTTTTCACAACAATCTGCAGCTGACTGGCCTCTCCCACCTTGGTGGGCCCTGATAAAGCCAGGCTGAGCTCCCCTGAGCCCTTCCACCTTTAATGGAGACCCTGGAAGTAAGCACCTGTTCCTGAAGTTTCTCCTTGACACTCCCTTTAGCCTTAGATCACTGGGGTCAATTAGCCACTAGCCAGCTGGACACTGACTTGCCAAGGGTCACACCCTGCGGGCGCTAATCCACACACAGCCTTCCCCCAATAAGGACTCTGGTGCAGCAGCTCTGGAAGAGCCTTTCTCTAGGCTGCTTCATCAGTTGGCTAGGGAGTGGTGCTTGCTCTCTTCAGCCCTGCCAACCCAGTGGGTCACGGCATCCTTGGGGGGCTGAGCACAGGTGTTTTAAGGTTCTGCTGGAAGCCTGTTCTGTTGGGCCAAAGTGCTTCCCTCCAGAGCAGCCTATGGCCATCGCTCCCCAACCTGTGGCTCAACAGAGCCTTCTACTGCTTGTTTTCCTCTCCCCCGGCCTGCAGCTCACCCCTACTCCTTCCTGTGGCTTCCTCTTACAGCTGACGGAGAAACTCCACGATGCTGAAAACGAGTCCATGGCCAAGATTGCCGCACTTGAGAAGCAGCTGAGTCTGTCCCGTCGGGACTTGGAGGAAATGAGGGTGAGGTTGCTGGGTGGGGGCAGGGGTCTATTCTGGTGCCTCGACACCATGGTGATTGTTGCCATAGAAACACTCCCATTGCAGCTAATCCCTGAACCTCACGGGCTTTAGGGCCCTGAGTGTTTTGCATAGATCTGCAGTGGGCACTGAGATAGGGCACACCAGATTAGTGACATCAAGGTGACCCTACAGTCAGTAGTGTATCTGGACCTCTTGTCCCTGCATATGAGGAGACTGGGTGGGGGTTATCAGGAGAAGAGTCCTGATGCCTTCTCTCTGCACAGGAACAGCTGAATAACTCCAGCAGTGCAGGGAACTCCCCGCTGCTGCAGTTGCAGCCAAAGGTGCCGTCAGAACTGAGGGTCCCGACCTTGGAACGGAAACTGGAGGAGCTGGAGGACAAGGGGTTAATCCAGCTCGTACGTGGACCAGATGGAGGCATCCTTGGCATTGAGATCATCCCTGTTGCTGTGGAAACCACCGTGGTCTCCACGGTGACTATAGAAGCATCCTCTTCTACCAGCACAGGTAGCTTTCGTTCTCTGCTGGGACAGGATGGATGGGGAGGGGTACAGGGGTGGGTGGGCTGAACTGCCCTGTCTTGGGACCTAAGGGGTTAATCACTTTCCAGCAATGCACCCTGGGAGGTGCAAAGAGAGCCCTGGGGAGATGCACTCTTCCCCACCCAGAAACATTCCCCCTTTATAGAGCTGGACCATGTAAGTCAAGGCTCTGGAATGTTCGGTCAGCACGTTCCACTTTCCCTGTTACTTCCCTTCCTTGATCGAGGTGTGTCTAGGACCTGTGTTGTCCCAGACAGAGACCCTATAATCTCTCCTCTGGTTAGAAGCAGGACATGCTGGGGGCTTTCTAGACCCTGAGCTGCCTCTACTCATCCTCTATCCTAGCCTCTGATCTGTGCTCCTATCTTTTGCAGAAATCAGCCTGGGGATGTAGGTAGGCTGGGAGCCAGGATTCCTGGATTCCATCCCCAGCTCTGGGAGGAGAATCGGGTCCGGTGTCCTGCAATCGGCAGGTCGGAGAGGGGTGGGCTTGGCACCAGAAATCCCGGATTTCATCCCCAGCTCTGGGAGGGGAGTGGGGTCCAGTCAGTGGCTGGAGCAGAGGGGCTGTAAGCCAGGATTCTTGAGTCCTGTGAGACTGGAATGGAGTCTCAGTGCAGAGTGATTTCAGCGGCAGCACTCCTGGATTCTGCCCGTGTCTCTGGCAGGGAAATGGGGTATACCAATTTATAGTAGAGAGCCAGGATTCCTGTGTTCCATTTACAGGTCTGGGTGGGGAAAGCAGGACTCGGGGGTTCAATTCCTGATTCGAGGGAGGGGAGTCAAAATGCTGGATCCCATTCTTCCAGGGGCTAGGCTCATGTAGAGAAAAGAGTCGTTCCCACCCACGTCTCCCAAAACTGACACTATGCTTTGGCACAGTCCTTCCAAAGAGAGACTGAGGCAGCGTCGGGGAGGGGCAGTGAGGGGGAACGGAACCACAATTGGCTGCGCTGGGGGACCAGTCACTCTAGGTCATTCTCTTTTCCTTTTGTAGATTTCCCTTCTCCATCCACGTCTCCCCCTCCTGCTGACATAGCTGCAGCCACCCCTATGATTCCACCGCCACCGCCGCTCCCCTTCACCGAAGCCTCCAGCTCTGCCATCCCCCCATCTGCTCAGCGGGAAACTCCCGCTTCCCCTCCCCCTCCAGCTCCACCCCTTCCTGGCTGTGATACCCCTCCTCCTGCTCCACCGCTTCCTGGGCCTGGAGCCCCACCTCCGCCACCACCTCTTTCAGCAATGAATGGCCCAGCGCTGCCGCCGCCACCACCTCCACCTCCTGGGATGCTGGTTGAAGGGTTTAGCAGCACCAGCACAACAGCCAGTTCAGGTAAGAGGCCAGTCTTTGTTAACCTGTGGAACTCATTTTCAGGGGATATGTTCAGTAGCATCACTGGGTTTTAAAAAGAATTGGATACGTTCTCAGAAGATAAATGGCTGTTAATCAAGCTGGTTAGGGGATGAGACCTCTGTCTGCTGGGGGCCAAGAGTAAACAACAGGAGATGGATCACACTGCTGTGCCCTTCTCCAAAGCATCCAGTGCTGCCACTGGATGATGGACCATTGGTCTGATCCAGTCTGGCAGCAACTGTGTTTTATGTGAGTGGGGGAAGGTCCTTTGTGTTCCCACAAGCTTGGGGTGTGACTGATTGGAGCAGAGGCCAGGGTGTGGCGTGGGTCTTCTCTGACTTGGAAGAACAAACCTGCTATTCCTTGTGTGGCCACTGGCCCGGGATCTTGTCCATTGCTCCCCCAGCTTTGTGTCCTGCCTGCCATACTGGCTCAAACCACTATCCTCTTGGGGAGAGGCTGATTTCCCAGAATGCACTTGGCTGGAAGCTTCTCCGATCTTCCCCTTTGCTGTGTCGGGGAGCTGTGTGCTGTCGGTGCACAACCCAGCTCAGCACGTCATCTTCTCAAACCCCATGGTGACTGGAGAATGAAATAGCAGATAAAATTTGGCCATAATTTTAGCAAAGTGACGCACATGGGAACAAGTAATCCAAACTTTCCATGTGCAGTGTTGAGCTGTTTTATTGATTGTAAGTCACCCTGAGTCTTGATGGGGAGGGTGGCATATAAATTTAGATAAAGGAAAAAGGATCTTGGAAGCAGGATGGGGAACCCTCAGCCTATGGGCCAATTTTTTCCATGGCTGTTTCTCATTTGACCCCTTCCCAGTTCCTGCAGTTGGGCCTGTGGATCCAGTCTCTATCCTCAAGCACTGGAAGAGTGAGCTCAGGGGGGAAGGGAGCAGAGAGGAGGGCGTGCATCAATCCTTGGCACAGATCCTTCCCCTCCCCCATCCTGAGCTCGCCTTTTAAGTGCTCCCCACCTCCCATCGGGTGTGCGGCGCTTGTACTTATTTTCAGAGTGACCTGTGAGAGGGAAAAGGTTCCTCACCCCTGTGTAGATACAGCAGCTTAATGCGCAGCAGCAGTTCAAAAGGCAAAGCAAATGTTAGGAATGACGCACACATTCTAATGCTACGCCATCAATCCATGGAGCACCCACAACATGAATACTGGCTGCATTTTTGGTTACCCCACCTCAAAAAGAATAGCCTAGAACAGAAAAAGACAGAGAAGGACAACAAGAAATATCAAGGGTCTGGAACAGCTTCTATATTTATTTATTTATTTTTCAATTTAATACACCACCCCTCCTGCCATCAGGCAGACCGGGCGGCTTACAATATAAAAACACAAATAAAATTCAATATAAAACATTTTTAAAAACTGCAAAAAGGAGGGGGACATTTAGCACCACCACCCTATCCCTCCCTCCACCCTTTCACCCCTCTCCCCCACCAAACACCTGGCGGAACAGCCAGGTCTTACAACTTTTCCGAAAAGAGGGGAGGTCCGGGGCCAGCTGCACCCCCACCGGAAGGGAGTTCCACAGCTGTGGCGCAGCCACTGAGAATGCCCTCTCCTCCGCGGCCCCCCGGAAAACTCAGGGGACCTCGAGCAGGGCGCCCCCGGACGACCGCAGGGGTCGATCCAGCACCCGGGGGATGAGTCGGTCCCGCAGGTAGGCAGGGCCTAGACCATTTAGGGCTTTATAGGTCAAAACCAACACCTTGAAGTGGGCCCAGAACACTATCGGCAGCCAGTGCAGAGCACGGAGCATTGGTGTTATGTGCTCCCAGCGGCCCAATTCCACCGAGAGATGGGCCGCCACATTCTGTGCTAGCTGCCTCCGAGCCATTGTCATGGGTAGCCATAATTTGGCTACCCATGACAACTCTACGTAGAACATGTTACCATAGTCTAGCCTAGAGGTGATGAAAGCATGGATGAGGTGGCGAGGTCAGAGTCTGAAACATACGGCCGAAGCCACCGCACCAGATGTAATTGGCGAAAGGCACTCGTCCTCCCCACAGTCTCCACCTGGGCATCCAGGCGGAGCTGCGCATCAAGGCGCATCCCCAGACTCCGCACCTGGGGAACCAACATGGGACAGACGCTGTCCACAACAGGGGCTGTTACCCCTGTCGCCTTACCCACCAGCATCACCTCCATCTTGTCAGGATTCAACCTCAGTCGGTTGGCCCTCATCCAGTCCCCCACAGCTGCCAGACACCGGGTAAGCACCGAGACTGCAGCGCCTGGGCCTGTTGTAAAAGAGAGGTACAGCTGGGTGTCATCTGCATATTGATGACACCGCACACCAAACCTCCTAATCACCTCACCGAGTGGCTGCATATACACGTTGAACAGGAGAAGGGACAAGACAGAGCCCTGCGGGACCCCACACGAGAGGTCTCGGTACAATGAAAAACATTCTCCGAGTACCACTCTTTGAGTTGTTCCTGCTAGGAGACGCTCAAAAGATTAGGGCCCCGAGCCACAACCTACTTCCTCTGCAGTGGTCCCATGAAAGCTCACAGCTCTCGAACATAAGTGGGTTGTGGGCTAGAGCTCTTCAGCTTAGAAAGGAGATGACTGAATGGGGACAGACTAAAGGGAGGGACCCATGTTCATTGTGTCTTCCCCACTGGTGTCAAACAAAGCAAAAGGAAGCACTTTTTCATACAATTAATCTGTGGAACTCAGTGCCAGCGGATATTGTAGAGGACAATAGCATAACTGGGTCCAAAAAAAGAATTGGTTGAGTTTGTGGCAAAATGCCAGCAGGGGGCGCTATACGGCTGAGCAACCCACCTCACTGTGTTTCTCCAAATCTCTGACCAGGGGTCCCCACAGCTGGCAAACCCCCAGAAACCCTTGGTATTCCACTGCCACCACCCGAGTGTATCCCAGCGGGCATTCACACCACTCAGGAAATGTGAACCCCAAAAGGCCTAGGCCTCACAGCTTCCCAAGAGCACTTCCCTTTCCTGGCACTCTTTTCCTGGGGTTTCCTCCTCTGCGTTGGAGGCCGATTCCCAGAGTCACCCAAGGAAGGTTTCCCTTGGTTCCAAAGCTGTTGGCTTGTAGTCAAATAGGGAGTTTTCCCCTCTTTAGTAGCTTGGCCTGGCTACCTGGCCAAAGGAGATGTTTAATGGTTAGCCAATAACATACACACACACACACACCCAGTAGGGTAAAAACAAAACTCAGAATTTACTGGTGCATATAAACAGGAATAAAAGCAAAGTTTACACTGAGAACCAAGAGGTGATAAACCCTTTTGAGCAATGCGAGCCAGTCCCGTTGGGCGTGATAGCTCTTTTGGAACACGTCTTTCTACAACTGTATCTGATGTAGCAAGCAGACTTGCATGTACTCACGCAGGGCCGATTCTGGTCCGATCTCCATAGGGGATGTTTTTCCTATGGGGTCCAAGGTCTTGTCTTGGCAAGGCCAGAGTTACAGAGTTACTGCCAAGCCATCCAGTCCATGTGTGCCTCAGGCAGAGAGGTCACACAAGTCTAGCAGAGTGTGCCAGAGAGAGAACCCAGAGAGAGAGAAGCCCCTGGCTCAGTCCTTTTTAAAAGTTCCCTTCCCCTCCCTGTGATTTGTTCGGGCGGGTCACCTGGCCAATGGTAGCTTCCCCCCTGACCAGTCCGAGCCAATCAGGTTTCTGCTTCCTGCTGCCTTAGGAAATTCCATAGGAATTTCAGGAATGTGGGGTCCTACCCATGTGCTGGATTAGAGACCTAGCACTCGGTTAAGCCTGACTTGGATTCAGGCAGGGTGTCTTTGTCGGTGCCTGTGGCATTTTGCCACAGAGTTCATGGAGGGTGGGTCCATCAGTCACCATTGGCCAAGCTGGGTTGGGGTCCACCTCTGACTGCTGGGGTCTGGAAAAGAACAGTAGGGTATGGGTTGATTTGTAACTGTCCTGTGGTTGTCCCTTGAGGCATCTGGTGCTGGCTACTGTCAGAGACAAGGCACTGGGCTAGATGGACCATTGTTCTGCTCCAGACTGGCAGCAATTCTGCTCTTTTGGAAACTCTCATTCTCTCTCTTTTGCCTGCCCCCTTTAGCTGTCAATATTAAGAAGCCAATCCAGACCAAGTTCCGGATGCCCATCCTCAACTGGGTAGCCCTGAAGCCCAACCAGATCAACGGGACCGTCTTCAACGAGTTGAATGATGAGAAGGTCCTGAAGGTGAGAGCTGATGACTAGGGCTGCTTTTTCCCTTCAATATGCTTGCCAGTGAGCTCATCTAGTCTGGCTTACAGTCCAACTCAGCCCCCTCCAGTTTGTCCCCCCCACCCTCATTGTTACGGCACTTTGTACTTGGATCCTCTCTGGCACTGCGGAATTACAGCCTGAGTAGGGAGCACTGCAAGCGAGCCAACAGGATGCCAGAATTTCTCTGAGCTGGCCAATAAGAGGTTGACCTTGTCAGCTGTCAGCATATTTTTGGGAGCTATGGGGCCTCACCACAGCTGCTGAAGAGGAGCAGTCCACAACCCTCTGCTGGAGAGTAGAGTCCCTTGCAGAGAGGCCTGGATGATAAAAGACAGATGTCTAAGACTGCTGGAGTGGCATGGGAACACATTTGCATTCTAAAAGACACTGCATAGTATGCAAGATTCTGCTAATTTGCATGATTCATTTTGCTTGAGGTATTTGGATTTTGTGCTTGTGGAATTTGGATTTTGTGCTCACAGAATTTGGAGAGAGAAATATGGCAGAATGCAGGGGGCCCTGGTTTATTATTTTTTTTTCAAATTTGTATGTCACTCCCTTTCTACAAAGGTTGTGTTTGTTTCTCAGGGGGTGTCTCTAGAAGGGCAGCTCGCCTTGATGGGGAGACTGGAAGAAGCAGAGGATCTCCCACCCCTCCCCGCATCATACTGCGGGATCTGGGGGATGGTGTGTGTGTGCGTGGTGCACTCAGTTGGCAACAGGATTGGAATTAAGGAGGGAATCCTCCTCCTTCCCGAACTAGGGAGGGAGCATGTTCTTAATTCCCTTCTCGTTATTACACCCTTGCTTGCTGGGCTTATACATAAAATCCACTCAACTACATCCCATGTCCCTAGCCTGAGGTTTGAACCAGCAGTCTTGCACTTCGCAGCTCTCTCTCCTGCTACCAACTGCACAAGAGTGCTCGGGGAGGGGGGGGGGGGCTTCCTGCCCCTTGTCTCCCCATCCCAGATGCTGGCTAGATCAGAGGGAAAGGCACCATGGAGGCTGGGGGGCTTCAACTCTGCCTTGCAGGAGGCTTAGGGAAGGGCAGCTGAGGAGGCTGTTCAGAACCATGGAGAAGGACATTCTGGTGCTCAGAAGTTCAGAACATGCTTCTCCAGCAGCCAGCCTGTCCAGGCTAGAATGCCGCATATTCATGGCCTCAGCCCTTCCCTGCTGCCCCCCTCTCTGTCACCCCCTGCAGGAGCTGGACATGAGCCACTTTGAGGAGCAGTTCAAGACCAAGGCACAAGGCCCCGGCCTGGACATCGGCACCCTGAAGGGGAGGGCCGTGCAGAAAGCCCCCAGCAAGGTGACCCTGATGGAGTCCAACCGAGCCAAGAACCTGGCCATCACGCTGCGCAAGGGGGGGCTCAGTATTGACCACATCTGCAAGGCAATCCAAATGTGAGTGCTCAGGACTGGGTCTCAAGCAGAGGGGCAAGCTGGATGTGGGAGGAGGAAACGACAAGAACTTGGGGGGGCGGGGGAGGTCCCAACGTAGTCTCTGGGGTACTAGGCTAGCCCCTACCCACCCATTCCCCTTGAATATCCCTACCCTCCAGAGCTAAACTCATCTCTGGTCTCACAGCACAGATATTGGCCCCAGGGATGGGGTAGCCCCAGAGGGACTTCTGTGGGGGCTGGTATTGCTCCCAGCTCAGTGATGGGCCTCAAGGGCAGGCTGGGGATGGAGCAGAGGCTGCTGCTCTTCCCCATGGGGTGAGGGGAAGAATGGGGGCTGGCTCAGGCAGAGTTGGGCAAAAGGACCAGAGACCAGACTAGGCTCTTCCTTACCATGAGCTGATCTCTTGACTGTGAGAGCAAGGGTGGGACTCTGGGAGCCAGGACCTCTGGGTCCTCTGTCCCCAGCTCTGGGAGAGGAGCAGGGTCTAGTGGCTGAGAGCAAAAGGGGGAGGAGCTGGGAGCCAGAGGTCCTGGGTTCTATTCCCACTCTGGGAGGGGACTGGGGTCTAGAGAGGCTGGGAGCTAGGACTCCTGGGTTTTTTTCCTGGCTCCTGTACTAAACTGCTGTGAGCCTGGGCAGCTGATGACTCCTCTGTATTCCTTCCTTTTCCCCTCTGTAAAAGGGGGGCAGCTGTAGGGGGTCCATTACACTAGGAAGCAGGGCCTGGGGGTGTCCTGTAACACAGCCTCTTCCTTTTCTGGCCCAGGTACGACCTGCAGTCATTGAGCCTGGACTTCCTGGAGCTGCTGATGCGTTTCATTCCCACTGAATATGAGCTGACTCTGATCCACAAGTATGAGAAGGAGCAGCGGCCGCTGGATGAGCTCTCGGATGAGGATCACTTCATGATCAAGTTCAGCAAGATCCCCCGCCTGACTGAGCGCATGAACATCCTGACCTTCCTGGGGAACTTCAGTGACACGGCCCAGCTGCTCATGCCGGTACGGGCTGCTAGAGTCAGGGTTGGGTTTGGAGCAGGAATAGAAACTTAAGAGAAGTTCTTTGTGGAACCATCAGAGGGCAGCACTTGAGACACTGAGAAGAGCTTCAAATGCAGGGCAGGGTGGAGGAGAGGGTTGTCTTCCAGAGACCTGTTTTTAAATCTGTCTAAGGTCACACATGAAATGAGCCTGCTGGTTCTCAGAAAAGCCTGGCAGGCTCCTGCATGACCAGTTCCACTCTGCTCAAATGGAGGCAGCACTGGGAGAGCAGGAGGCCGTGGGAGAAGACAGAAGCCTGGGGTCAGAATTAGGGCTGTGAAGAACCGGGGGCTATTGGGTCAGGACTGAGGGGCAGCAGCAGAGCTGGGGGAGGGGTGGGGGGAATAGCAGAGACTGTAAGTTGAGAGTGAGGGGCAGCAGCAGGGTTATCGGAAAGCTCGGGGCTGGGATAGCAGGGCCTGAGGGTTGGGATTTGCAGCCGTCTCTCAATCGGATTGAGGGACAGGACCGCTGCAGAACTATGTGTATGGAGTGGCCAGGAGTGGTGCTGGTTTGGATGAGTGTGGGGCTGAGGTCATGGTGTGTGGGAGGGATTGGGCTCTGTGGGTCTTTTGACACCATCTCACAAACTCCCCATGCTGCCCTCTCTCCAGCAACTGAATGCCGTCATTGCCGCCTCCATGTCAGTCAAGTCCTCAACCAAGCTCCGCAACATCTTAGAGGTGAGGATACCCATGGTCAGGGGTGGGAGCAAGAGGGGAATCTCAGGCTCTGGCTGTAGTGGGGACTCCCTTTCGCCCTGTGCTCACACACACGATGGCCATGGGCTTCTGGCCCTGGTCAGAAGCTGTTGATGCACCTAAGGGATTGCGGAAGAGGGGAGTTGGAGGAGCCATGTCTCCCTTCTGAAATGGGGTTTAGGGACCAGGAGCCCCTTGATGATGAAGTCTGCAGACCTGGGCTTCCCTTCTGAGCTGAAGTTGGGGTTCTGGAGCACATTCCTTAGCTGCCCTACTGGGGTCAATGTTTTGTGAGAGTGAAATAGCCCCTGTCAACTTTGCCATCTGGGGAACTGGAATGAGCCTCCATTGCCCCATAGTAGCCAGTGGCACAGGTTGCTGAGCTGGACTCTCCATAGCTGTGGAAGAAACTTCCTTGGCAGCAGAGGGGTGGTCAGAGGCCCTGCAGGGGGAGTGACTCTTTTTACTCTGTCTGCCTGTCTCTTCAGATTATCTTGGCGTTTGGGAACTACCTAAACAGCAGTAAGCGTGGAGCTGCCTATGGGTTCCGGCTGCAGACCCTCGATGCGGTAGGTTGTGCGGGCAGGGGGAATGTTCTGGGCTGACAGTGGCTCTGGGGCTGGCAGAACAGGGAGAGGAGGGTCAGCAGGAGATCTCTGCTGGAGGGGGGTGGGTGGGTTTGCCAGCTCCTGTCCCAGGGGCTCCAGCTCCCTGCCCTTCTGAGTAAGTGGGGGTCTGCTCAGCCAGGGGGGCAGGGAGTGAGCTGGAAGGATGGTGAGGGGTGGGGGTCTGGGCAGTGCCAGAAGGGAGCAGGGATTATTTTAGGGGCAATACTGGCAGCAGTTTGGCAGGGAGTGGCTGGGGGAGGGCTGACAGTGGGGGGGGCATTGCCAGGGTAGTGGCAGGCAGGGAGGTGTAGGCAGAGAGCTGGTGTCAATTTTGGGGGTGGCAGGCAAGAAGCTGGTGACAGTTTGGGGTGTGGGTGAGAAGCCAGTGTTGGCTTGTTGGGGGGAAACAATCTGAGGGGATCACAGGGTAGGGAGCCAGCCTTGTCACAGCAGGGGTGATGGTGCTGCAGGTGTGGAGCCAGCCTTGGTAGGCTGGGCGGGGCATGACAATCTGGGAGGCCATGTGGCTACGGAGCCAGTATCAGTTGTGGAGGTGGCAGTACGGGGGTGGGATTCTGGGCAGGGAGCTGACGGTTGATTGGGGAGCTGGCGGTCTGGGAGGGGTGCTAGTAGGCAGCACAGGGGCCATGGGTAGCAGTCTGCCGGGGCCACTGGCAGGGGTTGCCGGGGGGGGGAATCAGAGAGGTGCAGGGGCTATGGGGGGCAGTCAATGTGGGGGCACAGCATTGGTTGTGCTCCCCAGGTGTCCAGACACCCATCATGTCCCAACCCCCCTGCAGCTGCTGGATATGAAGTCAACAGACCGGAAGCAGACCCTGCTGCACTACTTGGCGCGTGTGATCCAGGAGCGGTACCCTGAGCTCACGGACTTTGCTGGAGAACTGCACTTCCTGGACAAGGCAGGCACAGGTACGGGGCTGGCAGCTGCTAGGGCATTGGGATTTCCAGCATTTAGCCCTGCCTCATCTCCAGGGCTGGCCTTAGAATTTGTGGGGCACAGGGCAAAAATAAAATGTGGGGTCTCCATGGAACTGCCCTTCATAGCCTCACCCTGTCACAGGTTTGGGGGTCCGCATCCCCACTTTACCGGGTTTGAGTGACTCAGTTTCCCTTGCGCACAGTTCTCTTGAATCAGTTTCTCTCACTGGCTAATTCAAGTGTGCCACAATGAAACTCCTTTGTCACACAAGGGCCCGATCCTTCCCGTTTACAGACTCTTTACTCTCTGGGTTCGCAAGAGCTTGGGGGCTCTTGTAGCTC
>QEPC01006872.1:4133828-4149447 GCA_003113815.1 Sphenodon punctatus
CGTTTGCCCACGCTTCCCGGGACCTTCCCCCGGCTAGCCCGGGAAGCGTGGTTGAACCTGACCCCATGTGGGTATTGAGCGTGATGAACATCTGGCGCACGCCGTTCAGGGCCCTTTGGCCCCGGGGGTGTGTGTTTGAGCGTGGTTCACTGTGGTTGAGCGTGATCTCGTAACGTCTGAAGTCACCCCTTGTTTCTTCAAATGGGACTGTAGTCCCACTATAGGTATTTGGCACCATCTAGCGGCCAACTCAGAGAATAGCAAGCAATTTTCAAATCCAATAACATCACATCCCTCACCTCTTCCCCTGCCCATAAATAGACCTGTGAACAAGTCCCCCTAGTTCATACTTAGGCATCTAGGAGAGGAGGGAGGGATCTGGGACTACACTGAGGGTATAACTTGAAGAGCATTACAGGTAGACTAGAAAGCTAGAAGAGATGGGTTGCAGCAAGTTAAATATGTAATTTATTAGAATTTTAAAAACAGATCTACTAAATCTCACCTCTCCCTGAGCAGCAAGGTCCAAAGCGTGTAGCTGCTTTACAAGTGTCTGCCAGAGGAATGTTACAAAATACAGCCATGGCTCTTGTGGGATGTGTCCTGACCCCAGAGGATGGTGGGAAATCCCAAAACAAGACTTCAAAGCAAACCATCTCCAGGTGGATTAGGAAGCGTATTTTGGAGCTTGGCATCCCTTCCTGGCCCAACCAGAACAAAAAGGGTGCTGGAACCTTTAAATGGCTTAGTTAAAATAGAAGAGCCCTACCTACATTGCGTTTATGTGAGGCCTCTTTCCCCTCTGAGGAATGGGGGGAGGCAGGTAAAGAACTGAAGAGCATCTTGCCATGGGTGCAGGGGGAGAGAGGTACTGAGGAGCTGCAGAGTGAAGACACTTGTAGGTGAGTAGGAGAAGCTTGAATTGTATGTGGAAGCGAANCAGCTCAGACTGGCCTGCCTCTGCCACACTTTCCCCCCCATCCTCTGCTAGAAACATGACAGGAATGAGGTTTTGAGTTGTCCTACAGGGCCCTGGGCCTCCTGCACTCTGTCACTGAGGTGGCTCGGACGATTTCGGTTCAAGTTACCCAGCCACCACCCTCTCAACGGATGAGCTACCTGCTGGGTGGGAGCTGCACAGTCCCCCTGGGCTGGGTGGTGGCATTGTTACAGGGGCTGTAAACATATTCCTCTGTAGGCTGTGGCAAAGGGCAGGGTGCCTGCTGCTTGTTCATGGTCTCAGGACTCAATTCCATTTTGGGCTTGGTGTTAGGTGATGATCACCCAGAAACTATGACAATCATCTAGGCAAAGGGGTCACTGTTCCTTGTATGGCCACAAGGTGTCACCCTTTTCCTGCTCCATCTCTACAGCTGGTTAAGGGGTGGATTTTCTCTGCACCAGCTTGTAGAGACCGCTTGGGCATCTATTCTTTAAAGGTTTGCACAGGCAGAGAGAGACAATCAGCAACAAGGGGGCTGGGAGCCCAAGTGGAGCTGGGGGGGAGGGGGCGGAGAGATGGGGAAGCTTGTCTTCCCAAGGCACACAGGGATACACACAGCCGCAGAAATGCATTTGGGACGACTTGTGGTGACGGACAGTCTGATGCCTGTGGACAGCTGTTACGAAGCTGTGATAGTACAGAGGTGTAAAAGAATCTAAGGGTGCAGTCGCTGAATGGTGTGGAAAAGCCTGGTGGGAAGGCTTCACAGTGTACCTATATTTTCTGATCCGCCCCCTCTCCAACTCCAAACCTGGGCTCACGGCTACCATACGTGTTTGCCAGGAAAGGGCCATGTTTTAGGTTAGAGCTGCAATTGCTTTTCTGCTGTAAGAAAGAGGCAAGGCTGCTTTTGCTCACTCACAGGCTCAGCCTGATGCTGGAGAAGGAGGGGAGAATGAATGTGTAACTTATAAAAAATGCCTTTAATCCAGTTGGAAGCTATCCTATGCTACTTTGTATACATTATTTTTATATGCTGTATGTGAGGCTGCCGTTTTACTCCAAAGCAAGACTGAGAATAAACTACTTCTAAACCTAGCTTTTGTGTCTAGTGGGGAAACCCTCGCAGGGTGTTAAGTGGTGGGGAAAGGTGATCACGCTCCAACTTGCAGGTGAAAAAAGCCACTAGAGACAACTAGGACTTAGGAGCAAAGAATCTGTTCTGTGGTCATCTAGTGCTGCCTCTTTGGCTGAACAGAACTAAAGAAACCCATGTATAAAAAATACAATTTGCTTACCTGTAACCTTGGGTGATTTCAGACGTTACGGGCGGGCGGTTCACCGCAGTGAACCCCCGNGGGAACAAGTGTAGAGAGAAAAAGTGGCCCAGGATTGAGTCCTGGGGCACACCAACTAGAGTGGGACAACAGTAGAGGAGGATTCACCAAAGGATACGCTGTATGTGTGGTGGGAGAGGTAAGAGGAGAATTAGGATAGGACAGAGTACTGAAATCCAAAGGAGGACAGTGTGAGATGGTGGTCAACAGTGTCAAAAGCAGCAGATATGTCGAGGAAGAGTATAGAGTAATGGCCATGAAAAGATAAATGGAGACTCTGACAAGTGCTGTCTGGCAAGGTGATGAATCGGGTGATTCACAAATCAATATGACTCTGGAAGATTAGTGAGGCCCGACTTCCCTTTGCTAAATCCATGTTGACTCTTCCCCATTAAGACATGTTTATCAATATGCTCAGTAATTCTGTTCTTAATAATCATTTTCACCATTTTGCCTGGCAGAGATGTCAGTCACCAGCTGTCTAGTTTCCAGAATCACCTCTGGAGCCCTTTAAATATCGGTATTACATTCACTACCCTCCAGTCCTCGGGTATAGTGCCAGATTTTAGCAAAAGGTTACAAATTACCCATTGTAGGTCTGCAATCTCATATTTGGGTTCCTTCAGAACTCTGTGGTGAATACCATCTGGTCCCGGTGATTTGTTGCTATTTAGTTCATCAACTTGCTCTAGAACCTCTTCCAACATCACATTGATCTATGACCATTCTTCCAATTCATCACCTACAAAGAATAGTTCCGGCATCGGTATCTCCCCAACATCCTCTGCGGTGAAGACTGAAGCAAAGAATTAATTCAGCTTCTTTACAATGGCCTTATCCTTTAACTCCCATGTCATCTAATGGCCCAGTTGACTCCCTAGCAGGTTTCTTGCTTCTGATGTACTTGAAAAAGTTATTAGTTTTTGCCTCAGTCTTTAGTGAGTCTCTCTACTCATTCTCTCTTGACCTGCCTTAATGTGTTACACCTACTTTGCTAGTGCTTATGCGCTTTCCTATTTTCCTCATTAGGACTAGCTTTCCCTTTTTTAAAGGATGCCTTCTTGGTTCTAATAGCCTCCTTCACCTCCCCATTTAGCCACACTGGCAACCATTTGGTCCTTTTGCTACCTTTTTAAATTGTGGAATATATTTAGTTGGGGCTTTCAGGATGATATTTTAAATAGCCTCCATGCCTCTTGCAAACATTTCATCCTCACAACTGCTCCTTTTAGTTTCCTTCATCTAGCTTCCTCATTTTAGCATAGTCTCCCTTTTCAAAGTTAAATGTTACTGCGGTAGTTTTGTTTATCATTTTCCCTCCAGTAATTGTCAAATTTGATTATATTATGATCATTATACTACTAATATATATATATATATATAAATATTCACTATAATATGATTACATTATGATCCTTGCCAAGTAGCTCCACCACCCTTGCACTCCACCCCTGTGCTCCATTTAGGAGTAGAGCTTCGGTAGCTTTGTGACTACAGCTCCTCCTCCTCCTCCGTTCCAGGACCAGCTGCTCCATGAAGCAGTAATTTAGAGCATCTAGAAACTTTATCGCCATATTACACCCTGAGGAGACATTCACCCAGTGAATATTAATGGGTGATTTCAATCACCCCTTATTAGGTTTCCAACTTCAGTAGCCTGTCTAATCTCCTTTATAGCATTTCATAGTCAGTCTCGCTGTCCTGGTCAGGTGGGCAATAGTATAGCTTCCCTGCTATTCACAGAATTTCTATTCGGAGAGATTCCAAGTACAGTTCACTTTCTGTACAATTTTAATCCTACTTCACTCAATGTTGTCTAACATATAGCACCATCCCACCACAAGCTCGATCTACTCTGTCATTTTGATGCATTTTGTACCCTGGTATTACCGTGTCCCATTGGTTATCCTCGTTCCACCGCATCTCCACAATGCCTAGTATGTCTACATCTTCATTTAGTGCCACACACTCTAATTCTCCCATCTTACCTTTATACTTCTATCATTTGCATATAGATACTTAAATGTATTTTTATTCTTAATCTGCTCCTTAAAAGTAACTGTCAAGTATTTTGGAATAATTTATAGTCGTCTGCTTTGAACTGATTTCCAGACCTGGATGCTCCTATCTGCTGTTTTTGACCTTTTAGAGCCCTAAATAGTCTGGGGCCCACATATCTGAAAGAGCACCTGTCCTTCCATGCCCTATTGCAGCCCGTGCAATTGGTTGGGAGCGCCTCCCTGTGGGTACCATCAGTTAGTCTTGTTTGTACAACAAGAGCTTGCAGGGAGTCAGTCTCTGCTGCTGCCACAGCGCTACAGAACTCCCTTCCCCAGGAGGTTCATTTGAGCCTTCCAGAGGCACTGTAAAACCTTTTTGTTTGGAAAAAGCATTTGGCAGGCAGGGATAGGGCTGGTTTAGGGTGGGTGGGGGGTTGTGGGTTTTGGGGGCTTATGTATTTGTTTTTAATGTTTTATGATTTGTGAGCTGCCCCAAGTCTCAGGGAAGGATGGCATATAAATGTAAATAAATCAAGTCTCCCCAGATTAACAGCATCCTTTAGATATGCCTCGGTCTGAACCGTGCACTCTACAGTTCCTGTCAGCTGTCCCCTGGATTCTAGTCTTAAAACTGCTCTCCCCCCTTTTTAATTTTTAGCACCAGTAGCCAGGTTCCATCCTGGTTAAGGTAGAGCCCACTCGGTTGGTATAGGCTCCCCTTCCTCAAAGCTCCCCAGTTTTAATTAATCTAAAACCCTCCTCCCTCCATCATTGTTTCATCCATGCATTGAGACTCTGGAGCCTTGGATGTGGAACCAGGAGCATTTCAGAGAATGCCACCCTGGAGGTTCTGGACTTCAATCTCCTACAAGCCTAAATCTGGCCTCTAGAACCTCCTAACTGTAGCATTGGTACCCACATGTACTATGACAACTGGCTCCGCCCCAGTGCACACTAGAATTCTGTCTAGGGGATGTGCGAGGTCTGTTATCTTCGCATCAGTCAAGTAATTTACCAGGCTGTCCTCATGGCCATTAGCAACCCAGCTATCTACATTCCTAATAATCAAATCACCAGCTACCATGGCTTTCCTGCTCCCACCCTTTTGGGCACACACCTCTGGAGATGCATCTTTGGTGCAAGAGAATAGCACATCACCTGGAAGGCAGGTCCCAGCTACGGGATCACTTCCCACCATTCCCATTTGATATTTACCTTCCTGGAGGCCTTGCTCCTCCAAAGCAGCAGAGAGGCTGCCAGAGTGGAGGTGGGACAGCTCTACATCCCCAAAGAACTCCTCTATATACCTCGCTTTCTGCCACTCTAGCCTCTGGAGACCACACACATTCTCTGAGAGCTGAGTTTTTCCCACCAGGGGCACATGTATGAGGAATGTACATGTACAAGACTGATTGCAACAGGAATCCTGCATGTTCAACTATATGCAAAAGACTGGCTAGCCCCCCCGGCCCTCTATCTCCATCTCCTTTTTAAAAAGGGAGAAATGCATAAACCAAGTTTATGTGGTAGGTAAGGTAAAAGTTTTGTCAGCCAAATAGGCCATTACAATATTAACACAAATTTATGCTTCCCAAGTCACTGAACTCTGGGACCCTTTAGTTTAGGGAGTTAGTAACGGGGACTTAATACTACTTCCTTCTTTTAGGGTTAGCGAGCTACCACAGCACTTTTCAGAAGTTATTCAACTGCAGAGGGTGTCCTTCCTAGAGGAGAATGGTGCCTGTACCAAGAGCCCCAAGCAGATTTGCCTTGGCCCTAGGGTGGAATTAGGTGTCCTGGACTTTACAGGAGCCTGCAAGGACTTAAGGGCTGAGACCACAGAGGTTTGTGCAGCTGAGTCCAATGGCACCTCCCTGTGGACACTGGCCAGAGTGGGTGAGGGTTGGGGCCACTCAGAGCACCCCTCCATAGACAGGGCTGCATTCCATGCAGACAGAGCCAGGCGCCAGGCATTCTCTCTCCTGGTGTGGAGTTTAAAGGCACAGCACACAAGGCAGGTGCTAGTGTTGTGCTCTGGTCTCAAGCAAAACAGACAATGCAAGTGAGAGTCAGGGATTCACGCCTCACAGTCAACGCACTTTTGAAAGCCCTTGGCAAAGGCCATACATCAGTTTTCTCTTGCTACGCCAAGCTCACTGTAAGCAGGAAGAACTGGGGGGGCGGGGACGACTTGTTCACACACCTATTTATGGGCAGGGGAAGAGGGGAGGGACATGCCAGGGAAGCATGGAGTGCTTTGATTTGAAAATTGCTTTCTAATCTCTGAGTTGGCTGCTAGATGGCACCATATACTTATAGTGGGACTACACCAAGGGTAACTAAGAACTGTAGATAGCAAAGCACTGTTGGCTGTGGTACTAGAGCAGTGGTTCAAACTCTTCAGAACCCTGCTCCCATTGCTCCCCTTCTCTCTCTGCCCCCCACTTTGAAAACATAAGACTTAAGAGACCTGTACATGCCCAAACTGATATACACTTTGCAAGACACGTCCATTTTCAGACCTTACCTTGACACATATTTTGCCTACGGGAGGAAATGCGCAGCTAGGATATGCATGGGGTGCTGCCGGTCTGAAACATCGCCCTTCCCCCCCCCGGCGGCTTTACCGGCAGACACGTGCAGGGATGCAAAGCAGGAAATCTAGCTCTGCATCCCTACTGGCAAAGCTGCGCGGGGGGGGGGGGGGTGAGGGCTTTCAAGACCGGCCGATCCCCACACATATCCTGGCTGCGCATTCCCTTCCGCAGCCAGAATATGCGTGTGGGGGGCACAGGTGGGTGAGGGGAGAAGGTCTAGTTTGCTTGTAACAGCAGCATTGGGCTTTCACTCAGTGGGGAGGTAGTTCTATTAGACAGTACCTGGGAGGGAAGTTGAGAACTAGTTGCAACAGGGAAAGGTTTGAGCCCCTAGCCTTTGGTCAGTGCATTTGGGGACTAGAGCCATACCTACCATGATTGCAGCACACACACACACCATCCCCAGGGGCCCCTGCTGTCAACATCAGTCTTTGAAACTTGTCGGTGGCAACAAGCATGGCAGCAGCTATGAGG
The DNA here is from genome assembly GCA_003113815.1 of Sphenodon punctatus. Taxonomy (NCBI): domain Eukaryota; kingdom Metazoa; phylum Chordata; class Lepidosauria; order Sphenodontia; family Sphenodontidae; genus Sphenodon; species Sphenodon punctatus. The sequence continues at coordinate 4,141,180 of QEPC01006872.1, forward strand.
TTTGTGCCTTCTCCTTGGCAGCTGTCATGATACATCTACTGTATTGGGAATGTATTATTCATCAGCTGGGGAGGAGTGCATTCAGCCTCAACATGGAGCAGTTCCACTGCCATTCTCCTAACCTTCCCCTTGAATAGTCTCCATGGATGTAGCCTTACTCAGCACTGTCAACCAAAACGTGATACAACTTGCATCCACAGGATACATCAAGGTCTGTACTCAACTGACCCAACTCAATCAGAATCACAGATAGGTGAAATGAGAGTCCCAGAAAAGAATTTGGCCCCGTTTTGCACAAAAGGCCAATGGCCTTTTAGCATAGTCTCCCTTTTCAAAGTTAAATGTTACTGCGGTAGTTTTGTTTATCATTTTCCCTCCAGTAATTGTCAAATTTGATTATATTATGATCATTATACTACTTATATATATATATATATATATATATAAATATTCACTATAATATAATTACATTATGATCCTTGAGAATAAAACACTGTCATTCAAGTGTCAACTGATAGGGCTTTATCATTGGAAAGAGGAACAGGATGGAGCCTAAGGAGTAGAAGGAATGCTTGCATCCACCCAAATGGAGCAAAGAGGAGATTCTAATTTGCCTTGGGCAGCCGCACAGTAGTTTACGGTCAGAGGGAATCACTAGCTCACCTAATAATGCTTGTAGAACATGTCACCATATCCACCCCAAATTTAAAGATAATACAACGTTCAGGAAACCAAATTTGACTAGATCAGTGAGAGCAAAGGTGGAGGGGAGGATGTTAAAACAGAGGCCCCGGCAGCAAGTTACACACCTGACTCGAACACAGGACTAGAACAGAGGCATTGTTCTGCAGCTTTATTTAAAATACAAATCACACATTTCTATTAAGACAAGCTAGAAAAGTCATTGGGCTAATAACATCCATCTTTAAAAATTGAAACAGCATTATTATTGCTTTGTGATCAGTGCATAGTTTTGCAGGAGGGTTGCATCAGGCATCTAGTGTCTTAGTAGCCATTTTTCCCACTGGCTTTCCATTTGCCAGCTCCTACAGTGTGGTTCTACTTTGGAATCAGACACCCTTTTACTCAATTGATTACTTGTGTATTTACTTAGTGTCAGATTTGCCGGTTTGTGGCAAAAGGGCTTTACTCCCTACACTCCTTTTATCAATGCAGGGAATCCACACAAGGAAGGGGGTGGGGGGAGTCTCACCTGACTTATGCATCAATAGGAGATGGAGACAAAGGAGTTCAGCTCTTGGCTGTGATTCACAAGCCATTTATGCTGGCATAGTCTCACTGAAGTTCATGGAGTAAGTGGTTTGTGGATCACAGCTGATATCCTTGATTGGGCCAAGAGACTTGTTGATTCTGAGACCTCAGCCCTACTGGCATTTCAAGTTTGGGGGAAAAACCTTTCTTGATCCTTTCTAGCCTAGGTTCTGATACGTCAAGGGCAAAGCCTAGTTTATGGCACCACGTAGCGAGGCTCGATCTTGTTTCTACTTAAGAGTAGACATTAGTGCCTGTCAGTCTGGCAGATTGGTATAACACTGAAGTTTAGCACATGGAAGACAGAAGCCTTATATATCCCAATGAAGCATCAAGATGCTAATATAGGTGCTGTGTGAACAGGTCAGGGTGGAGAGGGTGGTTAATACAGCACATCAAGTTGAATAGAGCCTATCCATTCTACCCACCTGCATTCACAGTGCTTTGCCCTTAAACTAATTCAAAGTGCTAGATGCAGATGCTACCCAGCATTAATGCTATATTTAAGTTGAGCACCTCAGAGTTGTGTCCTCATATTTAAAAGAGTCATACACTAATGGTTAATCAGTGGAAAAGGTAAAAGATGCAGCTTGGAACACACTGTCTGTAAAGCACGTAAGGAAACCAAGGCCACAAGCAGCCACCTGGCAGGGTACAGAGAGAGCAGCTATTTCACAGCAGACCAAAGTTGTTCATTAATGTGCTGTGACTTTCTTGATGATGGTGGGAACCCAAGTGCTCCCACTGCCAGAAATAGACTCCTGGAGGAGAGGAGATCCAATCTTAGTAGTGCTGACAACTTTTCACCTTCCAAAGTAGCAGCACAATAGTCTGTGCTCTCTGTCTCAGAACTCAAGTCCTCTAGTTCTTTTTACAACAGAGTCCAGCACAACCCAGTGTCCCTTCTTTGCAGAAGCACTGTATGGAACATGAAAGCTAGCAGCCCGGCCCAAGTGGCTGCTCCCACCTGCTGCCATTGTGCACTTTCATGTGGTCTGTGGAGTACTTTAGGACAAAGGATGCGGAACAAGTATTACCCACCTGAGATTGCTACTTTCAGCATCCATATAGTGAATATAAGAACATAAGAAGTGCCATACTGGGTCAGACTAATGGTCCATCTAGCCCAGCATCCTCTCTCCGACAGTGGCCAATCACGGGTGGCTTGGGAGAAGCACCCAACAGGTCACAATGGGGAATCCATTCCCTATTGTTTTCCCCCAGCTGCTGTCATGTTCCCTGAACCTGTCTGGCTTCGTTCTCAACTCTTGATTTTAATTAGCAAATCAGTGACCACAAAGGAAAAATCAGTAGGATCTTTAAAGCCAGAAGAAAATTGTATTCTATCCTTCTGAGCTCAGATGTGGAAGCAGGAAACATGGGCTAGAGAGAGGGGAACCCCAAAATCCTGGTCACAGGTGGCAAGGGATCCACAGCCATGATCCACAAACCGCTTACTCCCACAGAGTCCTATTGAAGTTTCAATGAAACTATATGGGAGTAAGTGGTTTGTGGATCATGGCCATGGATTCTACTGGTTTGCCACAGACTCTAGAGAACCTTTAGTCTAGGAACATCCTCCCTCTGGGCCTCCATTTCCCTAGCTTTAAGACAAGAATACTTTGTCAAATACAGTATAAACCTCTGTCTAGATACATTCTGCCATACCCAGAACATCTGGTCAAAAAGCATGTCTCCCCCCCCCGCCCCAAGATGTCTGGATATTTGTTTGGGTGTGTGTGTGTGTGTGCTGCTGCATTTATATACGTCTAGGGATGGGCAAACAGAACGCGGTTCGGACGTTCGGTTCGAAACCCAAGTTCAGGTTCGATGGTTCGGTTCAGCCGAACTTGGCAGAACATTCAAAAATAGCGCTATCGATACCGAAATGAAACCGAATTTTTGGCCCTGAAAAGACATTTTTCCCACCCCCAAACTCATCTGAACTCGACCGAACTGTTCGGTCATTCGAGAGTTCAGTTCGGATGTCCGAACAGACCGAATTCGGCCCGAACTCCGAACCACGTTCGCCCATCCCTATATACGTCAATTATCCCCAGCTATTAAAGAGGAGGGGAAAGACTAGATGACCTTTTAAAAAGATATCCTCCAGTCCTATAGTTCTCTGAGCTGCCATTATTCACAGTCCAAGCAAGAGAGAGGTAAGTGTTCTTTCCATCTTACAGATGAAGAAACCGAGGCACAAAAAGATTAAGTCAAGGCACAAGGAATTAGCAGACCTGGAAACAGAAACCAGGAATCTGAGCATTGCATGCTGTAACAGCTGGAGCTCATATTCCCTCCAGACTGTTCCCACTGACAACAGGCTCCCGTGGCCTAAAGCCTTTTCAAAAGAGGTCTCTATCCACCTCTAGTGCGTACACCCAGACAAGAGGGGCAGGGAATGGGACTGAATAACCTCTAAACCCAGCCATTCCTTCTGACTGGCTATTGTTGATGGAAGTAATTACCCCATTAGGGAGGGGTTAGCCATCTCCACCATGCATGCAATTATACTGCTGGGTAGCGTCTTACCCTATTGAGCACTTCCATCCAAAAAAGTGTGAGCAGGCAAGAGTTTCAATCCAGAACCCAGCAGAGCAATCTTATTCCTCTGCCAATGCACAAGGGTCTTGCTAGTTTTTGTTTCAATTTTGATTCCATGTAGACACACCCACAATGAAGGATTCTTTGCTGTCTGGAGACCAAAATGAGCACAGCCTCTGTCTGGGGGGGCTAGATCCCAGCCAGTCAAGGAGTTGCTCTGTAAAGCACTGAACAGTGAAGCACACAGCCTACTTCAGCAGGAAATGCCAAGAGCTACATACAGCAGAGCAGGGCTACAGTATTAGCACATGGTGGCAACCTCCACACAAGTGGCTCCTGGGGTCATAAGAACTGCTGTACTGGACAGATGAATGGTCCATCTATCCCAGCAACCCGTCTCTGACAGAGGCAGCTTTAGAGAAGCGCACAACAAGCTGTAAGAGTGATGCACTGCCTGCTCTTCACTCCCAGCGCCCAACAGCCAAAGGGCTCATTCTCCTGACCACCTTGACTAATAGCCATTTATGGACCTAACTAATAAAAACCTATCCAATCCTTTTTTGAACTCAGTTATGTTATTAGCCTTCACAACATTATCTGGCAATGAGTTTCCAGATGGTCTATTCTCCAGCTTCCCATGCTTGACTCGCCAGGTCCAACTGAAGCTACAGTCAGGGGCCAGGGTGCACTGCAGCTCAATCCCAGAGTCAGGGACCTCCATATCATAGCAGACGGGATGACCTTCCTTTGTGACAAGGCTGAAGGCAGAGGCTGGTATCTGTGGAGCAGAGCAAGCAAGGCAAGAAGGAATTGGTAAACAGAATAATTCAGCCATGTAAGCACACTGCCAGCAGAATTTAGACATCCTCTACTAGGGTGGCCAGATATGTACATTTTAGAGGTCATTTATGAGAAATGCAGGTTGCAGGGCTACATTGGCTCCACTGCAGCCATGCAACCTGCATTTCTTGTAAGTGTCCTCTAAAATGTACATACCTGGGCACCTTATTGTCTACCCAATGTGGGCAAGGCAATAGCTTCTCACCAAGCATCTTGCCCTTGTTTTACCTGAAACCAGAGTATTTCAGGCACTGGTTGGCTTGCCTTTATTCTGAAGCTGTGCTGCTTCACAGTTCAGTCCCTACAGCAAGGATTCCCTAGCTATTTGACTTCATGGGCAAATACTGAATGCCAGACAGGAAAGATATACAAAGTATATCAGGTTTGAAACCCCACCCACAGATGATTTGATCACATTTGGTGTCATGATCCATAACCTGGGAACCTCTGCTCTAGAAGCCCAATGTTGAGTATCTTGGAAGGTTGGGTTAGAACTTTGCTTTCTAACCTCTGACAAACAGAATGGCGACACCACAAACAGCTTGAACCTTAAGTAAAGGTGGTGATTACAGGTTTTGCCATCAGCCAAGTCTCATAAACCCTGGGACTGCTCCCCACATGGCTCCCAGTCTGAGGTGGCCTACAGGGAACCTCCACTCCTGATGATCAATAGACATCACAGGGTCACTACAGAGTACAACAAGGCCCAGTTTCACTGGCCGACATTCAGTACGCTCCTACTCCTTGCAAATGGGAGTCTGTCTAGGCAAAATGGGGTTCAAGAGCAACAACAGTTCCACAGATTAAATTCTGACATTTTTAACAATATGTAGCACCCCACCCTTATGTAGAGCTGCCTTTATTCCAGGCATGCTTTGTGCCCTTTTGAGATGTGGAGTATGATCAGTGCTGATCCCTCCTTTATCTTACTCTCTAATCCAGGCAAAAATCATGTACCGAGGTGTCCTGATATGAGAGGTACCACAAATCACTGGACTGTGTGCATGGGATAGTCATTCAACTTCAAACTACCACTATCTTACCCAAGGTATGAGGCCCCAACAACCTCTTCTGGTTCACTGTGCCTCACCTGACTGCTGATCCCTGCTGCAATGTCGCCCACCTTGGCCCGGCGGAACTCTCGGATGTGCAGATTCTCTCCGTTAAGCAACTGGATCTGGACTTTCACACCTGAAAGGGGGCAAATTTTTTGTTAGGAGAGGATCCCTGGAGGCTACTGCAGGGTTGGTTGGGTCATGGCCTCTTGTTCCGTTCTATGGGAGAGGCACCAGTTTTTGTGCCCTGGGATGAGCCAGAGATGCTGGGCTGGGACACTAACAGCTTTACACAGGAAGTACAGAACTAAGGGCTAGCTATGCAGCAGAGACTGAACTACAGTAAAAAAAACCTTCTAGTTCTCCCTAGGACAAATCTGCTAGGTCTAAAGGAGACCATTTGCTACAAGACTGCAGAGGTGCATGAGGCAGGCACATCAGCCCCACAAAAAGCAGAGAGATTCAGACATTGCCCTGTGCATCTCCAGGCAAGAACATGCTGGATCAGAAACTCATGGCCTGATGTTCAAAGGGTCTGGGAGCTAGGGAGCACATCCCCTCTGATCAGTCTGTAGCACATTTGCTTTGATAAAGGAAATGCTGCCACCAGCTAACATGCACCCTAGTGACATCCCCATTCCCCCCCACCTCCTAGGGACCAGTCTTTTGTGCTGATGGAGCCACTGACAGGCATAGACTTTACAAACAGCCAGTGCAGTGCCCAGTGGTTGCTGAGCCAACTTTGCAAGCTTCCCACTGAAGTTAGGGGGACAAGGGGGAATATCCAACATAGAGATCTGGAGAAGCTGAGAGACCTACCGTTAAAATAGCTGGGTGTGTCTGTGTGTCGACTGCGGTAGAGCAGATTGTTCCAGCTGAAGCTCTGCCCATCTGTCTGGCTGTTCCAGGAGTGCACCCCAGAGCTCATGGTGTCCTTCAGGCTCTGAGAACCCTTCAGCGAGTTCTGGAGAAGTAACAACAGAGACAGCTCATTCCCCAATTCTGTAGTAGTCACATGGCATGAACATTCGCTAATGGAGACCCATCCATTGTTTCCAGTATTGCCTACTACATGCACATGGGGCTGGATTGTTTAGCACTTTCCCAAATCAAAACACATCAACCTGTCCACTGGAACAGAGCTGCATGCCGAGAAATGGCAAAGTAGAAAACTGGGCACAGGCTCAATCAGGGATGAGGGACCTTCACCTTCTTCCATTTAAGTCCAACCCACCACAGCTGCTATCAATCTGGTCTGTCTCTGGCCCACTCATCTTCCAGCTCCTCCTGCTATGCTGCAGTGACAGGTACCAATGTGGCATTGGCAGCAGCAGCCAGTGCTGCTGTGGTTTTGGGTCCAGCTTTAGCTATGTGGTAGCCTCCAGATGTTGGGAAGGGCAGGTGGTGAGAGAAGGAGTGTGCGTGCGCACTTGAGAGGATAGACAGGTGTGGGCAGGATCCACACACCTTTCTCTAGCCCACGTCCCCCGCCCCCCGGTGCAGCCTAAATAGTCAAAGCTGTCCCCAGACAAAAGAGGCTCCTCATCCCAATCTAGAGCTTTATTTCTTTCTTTCTTTACATTTATTGGCCGCCCCCTCATGCCCACGGCATCTCGGGGCGGCTCACAACTAATAAAATACATAAAACTTCAATATAAATAATTTAAAACTACCCCCCCAAAAAACATTCCCCCTCCCTTCCCTAACCTCCCCTCCAAAGGTCTGGACAAGCGGCCAGGTCTTACAGATTCGGCGAAAAGCCATCAGACCCGGGGCCAGTGGCGGCTCCCACTGCAGGGCATTTGGGGCAGTGCCCCCCAAAGCACTGCGGGGGCTACCGGCACCGAAACTGTTTTGTTTAAAAAACCACGCCACTTATGACAGCGACAGCAGCCTCTGAGCTGCTGCAGAGGCTGCTGTAGCTGTCACTGTGTTCTTTTCCCTTCGGGGACCCACCCACTCTGCTGGGAGTGGGTTCCCGAAGAGACAAAAAGGCTACTGCTCAGCCGCCCAAACAGCGTTTTCCTATGGAAAAAAGTAATTTGGGCAGCTGAACTCCTCCGTCCACAGCACGCATGGGACGTGCTGTGGAGGGAGGGACTAGCCTTTCCATTGCGCTCAATGGGCGCCATGGAAGATCTCACCAGGGTGGTCACGTTGACAGCCCGGCGAGATAGCTTGACTCGGGGGACTGAGGCAGGGAGGAAGCAAGCATGCGCGCTTCCCCCCTGCCTCAGTCCCCCGAGTCTCAGAGTCAGTCTTCTGCACCGCGTGCCAGTTCCTTATTGCCGCTCACCGCTCAGAGCAGCGGGGGGGAGTGGCAATGGCAGCAGGAACTGGACTGTTTTTTAAAAAATTGCCCGTGTGTCCTGGCTCTGCGGGGACACGTGGGCAATTTTAAAAAACAAACTAAACTCCCCCGCCCCCCCCACGCCTCGCCTGGGAGTGGGACCGCCACCGAAGGAGGAGAAGGAGCAGTCAGACTCACTCAGAGCAGGTAAGACTGACTGATTCCTCCCTCCCCCACCCTGTACCCAACCTCCCTCCCCTTAGG
>QEPC01006872.1:4155036-4203437 GCA_003113815.1 Sphenodon punctatus
GGATGTGGGCAGGGAGGGAGTTCCAGGTGTGGGGGGCAGCTAGGGAGAAGGGGCGAAGGCGGTTAGGGGAGCAGGGAAGGCAAGGGAGGGGACAGAGGAGGAGCGGAGTTCACGGACTGGAGTACGGAGGGAAATTAGTGCAGAAAGGTGGGGGGGGAGCAAGGTTGTGAAGAGCTTTATAGGTGAAGACTAGGAGCTTGTGCAGGATTCGTTCAGGAAGGGGGAGCCAGTGAAGAGAGAAGAGGAGGGGCTGCATGTGGTCGAAGCAATGAGTGAGGTGGATGACCCTGGCAGCAGAGTTTTGGACAGAGATAAGGGAAGAAAGGCGAGAGCAGGGGAGGTCAGTGAGAAGGAGGTTACCAGTAATCAAGGCGAGAGATGACCAGGGTGTGAACAAGGGTTTTGGCAGAGGAGACAGAGAGAAAAGGGTGAATCTTAGCAATGTTATGGAGGGAAAAGAGACAGGATTTGGCAACTAAAGAGCCATCTTGAGTCGGGATAGAAAAAGAATACTGTAGGATTCCAGCATTTGAGTCTTTATTTGTTAACAAAATTAAGGAAGATCTTCCTCGAATCTTGGATCACCCTTTCATTCCAGTAATATGGCAGATTTAGGATAGTGTTAAAAGAAAGGTTGGAATTCTGAATGGAATTTCTCCTTATACTATGCTTCAAAGTTTGGGAAAAGAAAATGTAGACGGACTTGCAAAATTTATTAGTTAAATTTCAGCAAAAGGGCATTGTGCATGTTAAACATTTATATATAAATTTGATATTTACAGCAGCAGAAATGGAGGGTAAAATACAAAGTCCCATACATTTTTTGTCATATAGACAAATACATAGTATGTTAAACAAACATGTGAGGAATCAGTACTGTAGAAAAGTTCACTTGATTGAATTTGAACTTTTTGAAAATAAAATAGGCAAAGGAGTTCTTTCTAGATTTTATAAAGCACTTAAGAAGATCTTTCTGTTCCCTGATCATGATATCAGTCAATGGAACGATGATTTAAATATGAAAATTGAACAAAATGAATTAACACAAATTTGGCACTCAGATCCAAATTAAACATGATCTATGGTTATGTATTGGGCTAATATATCACAAACTGATTTATGTTGGCGTGGCTGTATGGAACGGGGATATGTTTTTCATTGCTGGTGGAGCTGCGAAATGGTTCGTACTTTGTGGCGGGCGGTTTGGTGCTTGATGGAAGAAATATCTGAGATAACACTACCATTTCTGCCTGGTATTGCCCTTTTGGGAATTTTTCCTGAAATACAGTGTATTAAAGAGAAAAAAAAAGCCTGTAAAATGACTAGATTGGCAGCCCTTCCAGGTTATAGCTAAGAAATTGGAAGTCTCTGAATATTCTGTCTGAAAAACCATTACTGCAGAGACTGGTATATGGTCAGTATGGAACGTATTGCTGCTGAATGCAATGATTCTTTGGAAGAGTTTTATGCTATTTGAACCCCTTGTTGGATATTGCTTCTAAGAGCACTGTACCTTTGTCTTTAATGGAGAAAATTTTGTTGCATGATTTGTAATGTAGCTGGTCATGTTTTTTTATCATTTCTGTGTGTGATAGATTTGGGGGTTTTGGTTTTTTTTAATTGTTTTGTTTTGAGGTGTGGAGGTGTTTTTTTCTTTTGTTTGTAGTTTTTCTTGGGTTTTGTTCAATTTTTTGTTTTTGTAATATTTATTTTTAGTAAAATAATAAAACTGCGCAGGGTGAGGAGAAAAGGACAGAATGGGTGGAAAGGAGAAGGAAAAAAAGAAGTAATAAGATTTCCCTCCCCGCCATAGTACTCTCTGTATATGGTGTGAGTGCACTCCCTCTCCTTGAGTGGTACCTCCACCCATTTGTGAGATGTTGGATATTAGGAGAGTGGGTGAGCTGAGGCGCCACACTGTCTCCCTCATAAGGCTGTAAAGCTGCTTTTTCTTTTTTGGATTTTTTTATTTTTATTTTCTCTCAAGGGGAGGGTATGCATACCTAACATCAAATTTGGACACGTATAATGCAATTGTCCTATTGTGGGTGGGTGTGAGCCTAACTGCTGCACCGCCCCCTTATAAAGGTGTATGGCTGCTCCCGACTTTCCTTCGATTGGGGGGGGGGGGGCATGACCCTAGCTGCTGCACCTTCCCCTCTTAAGGTGTGTGGCTAGTTGTTTTTTTTCTCTCTCCCTCTGCGTAGTGCAAGTTTTGTGCTAATTATGGGTTTTTTTCTTTGTTACTCGTATAACATTGTGTATCTTTTTTTACTTGTTGATGTATTATTTTTCATGTTTATCAATAAATATTTTTTTAAAAAACCACCATCACTGAACATTTACAGTATTCACAGTTCTACCTTGGACACCAATATCTATTGTACTGCCTAATGGGAGTGGGTTCTGGGAGTGAATGGGGCAAAAGAACAGTAGGGTACCAGGTCCATAAGCTAAGGGAGATAACACTTGTCAAAAAACATGAGGCACTAAGACCTGGGGCCTGATTTATAAAAGTGAAACAAAAACAGCTCTGGGCATTAGAGAAAATGACTACAGCCAACTCATGTTCCCAGACAACAAATCCATGGTGTGCTGAAATATTCCAAATCTGGTAGCTTCTGCAGACATTCCAAGTGTTGCATGTCATATCAGCTACCAGATAGTCCCCTCCTCCCATCAGCGGGTGCCTGGATATCACATTTCTATGGGTTCAGTTTACTGGAACCAGAAGGGGAGTGGTACATTTAACTGCACAGAGGCTATGTACAAATGCCAGCTACAGGCTATCGGTCACCATGATATGTGAAAAAGGGAACCTGTTACAAGCAGATTGCAGGAGCCATATTTTAGGCAGATGCCATGCCCAATGTGTTTAGCAGTGTCAAGTGGCTAGTGTTAAGTCTCATAACACCCAACGGAAGGCCAGATAAGGGCAGTGCATTGTCATCCAACCAAGTTCTGCTAAACAGAGAAGCACTTTCCCTCTGCAAGCATAGGACAGTTTCTCCATTACCTATTTCCAACTGCTGAAACTCATGTTCAGAGAAGGTCATCCTCCGATCTGTGGAGCTGCTGACCTTGGTAGGGAATGGAGGCGGGGAGGAGGGCAAAAGGTGTCCCTTGTGCACACTGTGGGGGATTAGTTCAGTCTTCTCTGTCCGATCCAGAGAGGGGAGTGGTGAGTCTGGAACCAGGCAAGGGGCTGTGTCTGCCAGTTCCAGGCTAGCAGAAGTCTCAGGATTTGGGCTAACTGTTGAGGAAGGATGATTGCTGTCTTGGTTCAGGCAGAAGTGTTTTGGTTCTCTGTATTCACCTCTCCAGGGACTCTTCACACCTCCCACTACAAAACAAAAGGCAAATACTGCAAGCCGTTCTATATCAGGGAGAACAAATCCAACACGCTGCTTCCACAGCAGGCACGAGGCAACTCACTGTGAAGTGCCAAGGGATGAGCCAGATTTTTTCATACTTCCCTGGCATACCAGTAGGTCAGTGTTAAGGAGGGGCAAGAACAGATGAGTTTTTATTTAGGGATGCAACAGCCCCACGCCTTTGTGCTTTGCTAGATACCAAGCACTAGCGGTTGCTCCACAGGATAATCAGCAACACCAGAATTGGTGGTTCACAGCGTTCGTTCCTACTAACATTCACTTCACAAAGACAGTAACGTGTGCTTCCAGCAATGAAGTGGGACAGGAAGTCACATGTCAGTCATAAAAAATTTTTTTTTACGTCTCCTTGGGCTAGCAGCTAGAGATTCATGGGGGGAACCCATCATCCCAGGAGGCTAGGAAAAAAGGGAGACACCCCCAGCACCTTGACCGGTCCCATTACAAACTTGTGTAGTTTGGGATACAGTGTGTTCTAGGAAACCGCTTTGTGTTACATGTAAAATCCACATGTGGCCAGTTCTAGAATCTTCTGGCAAGGTAAGCAACACACCCTTACCCTGCTGAAGTGCTGAGTTGGTTTTTGTCTTCAATTCAGCTGCAGTGGCTCGTTTCATTGGCTCTTTCTCTAGGCCCACCTTAATGATCTCAGCAGTGAAATGGTTGCAGGAAGGTGGGATTTCTCTCAGAGGCGGTGGCTCTTTGGCTATCTGGATTACACAAAAGGGAGAAGTTTAGCATACCTTGAGATGTGGCAACTTTGGACTTCTGGGAAGGTATCATAAGTAAAAGTATTTGGGGAGTGGGGGGATAACAGGAGGAACTGGAAAAATTTGTGCAGTCCCTGTGGGGCTGGGGCTGTTGCCCCCACCCTGCAGCTGTTTAGTGGTATCATCAAACAGGTGAGTGATGAAAAACAACAATGTTCTTCTCACCTGGTCGCAGCATAAGCCCCAGTCCTGGTCTGTGTAAGTGCCTGCTCTCCCACTGAAGGTGGGAAAGAAAAATACACATGAAGATAAAATCTTCAGTGATTTTTTGCAGCTTTTCCCCACATTAATATTAATGTATACAATAATCTCTAACAGCCAAAACTACTGGGTTCACTGCAAGAATTACTAAGTAAATTTGCAGCCTGTGTTCCCCAGGGCATCAGACTAGAGCCCCCTCTGCCTTGGAATCTATGAATGGACATTGTTTCACTTCCAAAGGCAAGTTCTTTTAATCTTGCCAATAGCATTATTCAATAAAACGGTCTCCTAGTATCACGGCTCAAGAGATGTGGAGTTGGGAACAAAGAGGCCCAAAGAGCAAACGTATATCAGAATTAGACAATTCATGCTCCAGTAGTGACCAAGTGATAAATGAAAGGAAGCTGGTGTGCATGACACAGTAGGCACTATAAACAAGTTTTTTCCCAAATTAAGATGAGCACAGTCTACTAATCTCCCGATTCACACCATATAACAAGCTAATTCCTGAGTTTGGGTTTCCTACATGGTTTTATCGGGTCATTTACCTTGAGGCACAGAGGGTGGTTGTAGTACCGGGTCCAAGGATGACACCCGTTGAGCATGTGCAGCATCATACAGCAGCTGCTCCAGACGTCCACCTTCGAGTCGCAGCGCTTTCCCATTACCATCTCTGGAGCCATGTGCGTCACTGTACCAGGTACGTAGTCCCCTAGGAACACAAGGATTAAACTCAGAGATCATGGTATCCCCTGTTGCGTGGAGGCCAAGAGGCAGTCCAAGCATGGCCCCTGCCATGGCACTTGGAGCGCTTGTACGAAGAGAGGCTTGATAGGTTAGGGCTGTTCAGCTTGGAGAAGAGACAACAGAGGGAATATGCTAGAAGTTTATAAAATCATGAGTGGTGTGGAATGAGTAAATAGGGAGTGATTATTTACCCTCTCAAATAGTACTAGAACTAGGGGACACTCCATCAAACTAACTGGTACAGTTTTGAAACAAAAAGTATTTTTTCACTCAATGCACAATTAAGTTGTGGAATTTGTTGCCAGAGGATGTGGTCAAGGTCAGTAGTATAGCTGGGTTTTTAAAAAGGATTGAGTCAGTTCTTGGAAAGTAGATTCATTAACGGTTATTAGCCAAGTAGGTTTGGGAGACATAACCTCTGACTGTTGGGAGCTGGGAGTGAACAAGAGAAAATGGATCACCCATTATAACATGTTGGGCACTTCTCCGAAGCAAGCAAGAGACAGGATGTTGGACTCAATGGGCCATTGGTCTGATCCAGTACAGCCCTGCTTAAGAACATAAGGAGGGCCATACTGGGTCAGACCAATGGTCCATCGAGCCTAGCATTCTGTGTCCAACAGTGGCCAATCTTAGTTGCTTGAAGTACCCAGCAGGTCACAATGGGGCGATCCATTCCTTGCCATTCACTCCCAGCTCCGACAGCAAGAGGTTGCAATCCTCAAACCTACCTGCCTAATAGCTGCTAATGGACCTATCCTCCATAAACTTGTCCAGCCCTTTCTTAAACCCAGCTATACTACTGGCCTTGACCACGTCCTCTGGCAACAAATTCCACAACTTAATTGTGCATTTAGTAAAAAAATATCGATTTGTTTTATATCTGCTACCTGTTAGTTTCATGGAGTGTCTTCTAGTCCTAGTACTATTATTTGAGAGGGTAAATAACCATTCCCTATTAACATGTTCCACACCACTCGTGATTTTATAAACTTCTATCATGTCCCCTCTCACTTGTCTCTTCGCCAAATTGAAGAGCCCCAACCTATCCGGCCACTCTTCCTAGGGGAGCAATTCCATATCCCTTATTATTTTTGTTGCACTTCTCTGTACCTTTTCTATTTCAACAATATCTTTTTTGAGATGGGGCGACCAGAACGGCACACAATATTCAAGTTGTGGTCGCACCAAAGATTTATATAGTGGCATGATGATAGTTTCAGTTTTATTCTCTATCATTTTACAAATAATTCCTAACATCCTGTTTGCTTTTTTTGACAGCTGCCAAACACTGACCTAAGGATTTCAATGTATTGTCCACAATGACTCCAGTGGAAACTTTATGTACACAATGTTGGGTTCTAAAGTTTGGATTGTTTTTCCCTATATGCATCACTTTGCACTGTCCACATTAAATTTCATCTGCCATTTAGATGCCCAGTCACCCAGTCTCACAAGATCCCCCTGCAACTCTTCACAGTCCACTCGTGTTTTAACTACCTTGAATAACTTGGTATCATATGTAAATCTGATCACCTCACTCCCCTTTCCAGATCATTAATGAATACATTAAACACCACAGATTCCAGTACAGATCCCTGGGGCACGCCACTATTTATTTCTCTCCAGTGTGAAAACTGACCATTTAGTCCTACTCTTTGCTTCCTATCCTTCAGCCAGTTACCAATCCACAATAGGACACGGCCTCCTATCCCATGACTTTTTAATTTCCTCAAGTCTCTCATGAGGGACCTATCAAATGCTTTCTGAAAATCCAAACACACTATATCAACCGTCTCCACCTTATGGACCAAATGCAGCTGCCCTTACCTTGTACAAAGAAGTGTGGCTTATGATGCAGTCCAGCTCCAAAAGGAGCATCTCATATAGCAATTGTAGTGTCTTGAAGGCCACACTTCTAAGTTAAGGAGGAGGCTCACTGTAGCCAGCACCATGTCATACAAATTGGACACTACACTCAATCTCCTAACAAGACCACAGTGTAGAAAGCAGTACTCAGATGGGCAAAGCTTGGGTACACACTACACAAATAAAAGCTCATCCAGCCATTTATATATGTAAAATCACAAGTACTTAGGTGCTATCAATGGCAAAAATAGTGCCAGAGGGAAAAATCTTCAGATTGTTCTCTGAAAGCACAAAAACTAACAGCTAATTAGATAAAATTGGGGTACATTTTAACCAATATTATTCTCACTGGGTTGGGAGACTGTCAAGTTTCAGCCTGAAAGGAATTTTCGGACACATTTCTCCAGCCGTGCCAAGCAAGAGCAGTGTGATAGAACAGAACAGAAGTTAAGTCAAACAGGTGAAAAAGCCTGGCCTGAAGGTGGACATTGCACATGGCTGGCTAGCAAGCAATGGCTCAGCAGGGAACCTTACCTGTCACTAAGCATTTTCCTGAGCCGTCAGGGTGAAGGTGTGCAGAGTGACCGAAATCACAGAGCAGAGCATGGTTTCCGTCCCCAGATAAGAGCATGTTATCAGCTAAAAACAAAAATGTTTAGCGTTAATCCATTTATCAAGGCCTATACAAATAGAGGCCAAATCCTTGTTGAGCCCTAACCTACTTATTAAGTGCTGTGTTCATGAAAAGCAGCAACTAATGACAGTGGCCAGTGCATGCATGGTATATATACCAACATGAACCTGCCAGACCCTCCTAATTCTGGCCTGCACCACTCTCTTTGTTCTACTGTGGGTCTAGGAGCAGACTGTCAGTCAGACTAAACAGGGTAGTGGCAAGCAACTGAAGTCCTCACATTTGTGATGAAATACAACTCTGAGCCCGAGTTAGCTATTGGTGCCACTTGGCACACCTCTGGAGTTCTAGCAGGAGCCTGTTCTGTCAAACAGCATTAGAAGGTTAAAATAGAACAGTGTGCTTTAAATGACAGCGTACCTTTCACATCACCATGGAGAATGTTGCAAGCATGAAGATACTCTAGACCTTCCAGTGCTTGACCTAGGTAGCCCAGAGCGCGGTCCTCTGGCAAGTAACCACTTTGCTTAACCAACTGACCAAGTGAACCACCTGCAAGGAAGAATTCTCAGTATTCATTTCAGTGCAACACACTTTGAGTGTACCACCCTCTTTCCCCTTAATCCACACAGCTATCTTTGCACTATCAACAAGAGGCATGATGCATCTTCTGCAGATGGGGATATCCTTGCTGTCCTGGGGTAATCCCTGATTTTCTCCTCCCAGGTGGATTGGTGATTTTGTGGTAGGCAATTACCAAACTGATCACTATACAAAGCCTGCCTTTCCTTCAATTAATTCCTCAAAAGCCTGTGCTTTCCATTGCCCTGGTTAATGAAGGGAAGCTGTGTGCTGGGTAAGCATCTGGCTCAATACACAAAAACTGCACATGGATTACACTACACTAGGGGTTCGCATTCTTCCACAGCACTGCTTCCTTCTCTGCCAGGACTGTCTTGAGACCCTCTCATTCCATTCAGCCATATGGAGTCATTCCCCAAAAACAATTGCTTGCAACCTCTCAGTCACAACCCATAGGTTGAGAACTTATTATACAAGCATCATTGAAAAATGCCAGATTCCCACAGCCACAAAGTAAGAATTTCTAGGGCCAGCAGAGAGATGAGTTAGATCACACCTCTCAGAGCTACTGTTTTAGGCCACTGTAGATTTCAGTTATTTCAAGTTATTGCTTTAATCAGTCAACCTCAAAAACATGAGACGGATACAATCCTCATAACTGTAAGGGCTAGAGACATTTAAATCAACATGTTAGAAATGGAAAAGCCTGATCATAATCTCCCAAAGCTGAGCCTGCCCGTAACACGATACAATGGAACATGACAATGAATGCAGATAGGAGAATCGGTAACCTACCTTGCGGTGAATTCCTTTCACTCTTACACTCCTTATCCTCCTCCTGTTGGGTAGCTCTGCCGCTGACCAATAGGAGGCAGATGATTCTTTTCTTATGCGCATGCGCCTCCAGAGCTTCCTGGCCTCCTCAGTCTGTATCCTAGCCGAGTGCCCTTGTAGATCTACTTCTTACAAAAAACAAAAACTAGAAAAAACTATTGTGCAGTACTGCTGAACACTAAAATGAATTTAAAACCAAAAACTTCCGGGACCTAAACTCTGATCCCCTAACTGTCTAGAACCTAAGCCCGAAGAGAATGACTGCCTACTGGGAGATAGGAGGTTTTACCCCCCCCCCCCTTGACTGGATGTTCTCTTTTTGCTGTCAGGCAGGGACAGCCGGAGGAGGATAAGGAGTGTAAGAGAGAAAAGAATTCACCGCAAGGTAGGTTACCAATTCTCCTTTCTCCTCTTACCTCCTTCTCCTCCTCCTCCTGTTGGGATATACCCAAGCAGTCTCCTTTACGGGTGGGAGCCGACAGCACTGGAAGAGTCCAGTACCGACTGCAGCACCCGTCTGCCAAACGCCGTCCCTGCCGATTGAAAAATATTAGTCTTATAGTGCCTCACAAAGGTGTGAAGGGACGCCCATGTTGCAGCCTTACAAATTTCCTCATAAGAGGCTCTTGCCTTGAAGGCATATGAGGTAGCCGCACTGCATACAGAGTGGGCCCAAATTTGGAGGGGAGGGATCCTACCCCTAGCTTTATACGCCTCTATGATAGAATGCTTCACCCATTTGGACAACAGCGTCTTGGAAGCCTTGATCCCCTGATATCCTGGCCTAATGTTTACAAAAAGCGCCGTGGATTTCCGGAACCCCCGGGTCCTGGATAGGTATATCTTCAGGGCCCGACGTACGTCCAACGTGTGCCAGGATTTCTCTTTGGGATGGACTGGGTTGGGACAAAATGACGGTAGCACCAACTCCTGGGTTCTATGGAAAGTGGAATTGACCTTCGGAATGAAGGCTGGGTCTAATCTAAGTGTCACAGAGCCCTGTTGGAAGATGCAAAAATTTTCTTCCATCGACAGTGCTCCCAGCTAGCAGAAGTCACTGCCACTAGAAAAACAGTCTTTAACATTAAAAAAATACAAGGAGACATGTTTTAAAGGCTCAAACGGGGGCTTTGATAAAGCTTCCAGAACCAGATTAAGGTTCCAGGAAGGAACTCTGTGGACTACTGGAGGGGACAGAAGCTTTGCTGCCCTGATGAATCTCCTAACGTGTTTATGGGAAGAAATGGCCCTGTTCCTGGATGCTCTGAGCACCGAGTCTAATGCCGCTGCCTGTCTCGCAAACTGTTGGCTCTAAGACCCTTATCCAAACCCTGCTGAAGGAAGTTCATGACCTGAGGGACCCCTGCGCTACACGGATCTAGCCCCTTCTGCAGGGACCAATTCCAATTCCAGTTTAATTTATATCCCACCTCTCTCCCATAGGACTCGAGGCGAATGTCTTCCAGGTGGCCTGGTAGGCTCTCCTGGTGGCTGGTGTTCTGGAGCTCTGGATAGTGTCCAGAACTGCTTCAGTATACCCTCTCTTCCTTAACGCTGAGTGTTCAATTGCCATACTATCAATTTTAGGATCTGAATGTCCGGGCATAAGACTGGCCCCTGAGCTAGGAGGTCCACTTTTGGAGGGAGTCTCCTGTATTGGCCCTGGCTGAGCTGGATTAGTTCTGAGAACCAGGGCCTCCTGGGCCACCAAGGTGAGATTAGNTAGTTTCTTCCTCCTGAGAATCTGATGAATCCTCCTTGGAGGATTTCTCCTTCAGCTGGATGGCCTTTATGACCTGAGCTATCAGTTCATTTCTGTATTGCGAGGGGAATGGTCTCTCCCTGTCTTTTGGATCAGAGGAAGACTCTACCCACTCCCCTTTCTCTAATTCAGAGATTTCTTGCTCTGAGCCTGAGTTCGATTCAGACTCTGCCTGGAACTGATCAGAGAGTGCTTGTGCAGCCTCTGCAGCCTGATCCCCCTGCTCGCTTTCCTCAGAGGGGATAGGAGAGCCCAGTAAGGTGTTTACAGCTCCCTCTGGTGGCCCTGTCTCTTATACACATCTAGATGTGTATAAGAGACAGTATGGAGGGCCTTCAGAGAAGCCATGTGGGATTGTGCCCATGTGAACAGCTTGATCACCTCTCGATGCAACTGTGACGATCTGGATCCCCCCTGATTGTTGACGTACGCCTTCGCCGTCACATTGTCGGTGTATATCAACAGGTGAGACTGGATGCCGGTGGGAAACAGTTGCTGTAGGGCGAGTCGTATGGCCTTCAGTTCCAGGAAATTGATTTGTTGTTGTGTATTCCTCTGTGACCAAAGCCCCTGTACTGATCATATTGTTGTGTGCGTCACCCCAGCCTCTGAGACTGGCGTTCGTCATCAGCATTTCTCTTGTTGGCTCTGTGAGTGGTACGCCTTCCTGGAAGGTTGTGAGCCCTAACCACCAAGACATGGATTTTTGTAAGTGCCTTGGTATGGATACCCAGGAATTTAGCCCAATGGTAAGCTCATGCTGGAAAGGCTTTAGCAGCCTTTGTAAGGGACGTAGGTGGAATTTTCCCCACGTCACCTGGGCTGTGCAAGAGATGAGTAATCCCAGCAGTGATGCCAGTCTCTTGAGTCTTATTCGATTGCTCGCTCTGAGGATCCTCACCAACGTCTGGATCTTCTGACTCCTTGACTGGGGGACCAGAGCGAGGTCGGAGCTGGTATCGATGATGGTTCCCAGATGCTCCAGTCTCCATGTCGATGTGAGATGACTTTTCTCCCTGTTTATCAGGAACCCGTGATGTTCCAGATACGTGATTGTCCTATTGAGGTCCGCCAGTACCTTGTCCAGTTCGTGGGCCCGGATCAGAAGATCGTCTAGATACGGGTGGATATGTATCCCTTCCGCTCGGAGGTTCGCCACCAGTGGCACACAGGGCTGGCCCCAGGCATGTGCCACATGTGCGCCTGCATATGGCCCCGCCGCCAGCTGGGGCCCCGCACTTGCCTGGCTGGGCAGCAGGCTGCAGCCAGCTTCTCCCCCAGTAAGTGATTCTTCCTCCCCTCCCTGGCTCCAGACCCCATCCCTCATCTGACTCTGCCTTCTACTAGTGCTGCACTAGCAGCAGCAGCAGCGGGGACACTGGATCGGGCTGGGAGATAAGGCTGTTTACAAACAGCTCCTCCCCACGTGCTGATCAGAAGGTTGCTACCTTGTAAAGAAGGTTCTTCGAGATGGCTCCCAACATTCTCACAACTGGGTTGTGCGCGCTCACCCTGTTCAAATAATAGACCACATGATGGTCTTGAGCTCCTCTGGTATAAAAAGAACCCTCCCCCTCTGAATGACAGTTCCTTTCAACCCTTTCTAGAAATATAAGAAAAGAATTCCATGCGGGGCTGGAAGGGTGGGTGTTGTGAGAATGTTCGGAGCCATCTCAAAGAACCTTGTTTGCAAGGTAGCAACCTTCTGTTCTTCTTCGAGTGGCTCCTCACATGATATTTTTACATGGCTCCGCCGGGTGGGGAGTCCGTGGGCGCGCCAGTGCATGGATGGGGCATGCACACAGCTGCACACACATCCCCACTCACCCACCACTCATCCACACCCACATAGTAACCACCATTTCCCCCGGTTGCTCCGTGCGTGGGGATGAGTGGGGGGGTGAGTGGGGATGCGTGTTAGGCGAGCGCGCACGCACCCCCACTCACCATGGGCGCGTGCACCACGTCATTCACATGGGGTTCCCCCACCCATGAACACACAGAAATCTGCGTGTTTACGGCTGGGAGGAGAGACCCGTGTAAAAAGGGCCACATTCTCACAACTGTCTTACTTATACTATCTTAGGTAGGAATTTAGGATGTAAAGCAATATCTATTCTGTCTTGGAAAATAAATCTGCAAATATGGTTCTGAGATTATTATGGCTGCTATTTCACTAACTCTTCTTAATGAAGTTATTGCTAACAGGAATACTGTCTTTAAACCCGCACCCC
Source organism: Sphenodon punctatus (assembly GCA_003113815.1). NCBI lineage: Eukaryota > Metazoa > Chordata > Lepidosauria > Sphenodontia > Sphenodontidae > Sphenodon > Sphenodon punctatus. The sequence continues at coordinate 4,168,062 of QEPC01006872.1, forward strand.
ATAACCAGTTCATTTGCACCCCCATATAATCAATTCACGCTGCCCCGTGGGCACAAATTAAATGGTTATGGGTGGGGGCAGCGTGAATAGATTATATGGGGGCGGGGGCAGAAATGAACTGGTTATGGGGTGGGGGCAGCATGAACTGATTATGGGGGCACAACTGAACTGGTTATATGTCTCTTTTCATGGCATAATGCGCTTAATAAGCTAGCTGCATTTTGGGTGTCTTGTGTGTGTGATAGCAGCACCTCTGGACTGGTCACACCGCATGCGTGCACAAGGCACAGGCGGCACCGGCAGCAAGAAGCAACAGGCCCTGGAGGCCAGACTGGCTAAGCTCACCCCCTCCTCCAGTAAGGCAGTGGACGCAGTCAGTCTCTCTGTGCCTGCCTCACTGCCCACTTGGCTGCCCCTGCAGTGGAACCACTCCTGGGGAGTGGTGATAGACGCTCGGCTGGGGAGGGGGGAAAGCATTAGGAGGCCATGCTTCTCCATGGTTGCTCGGAGGGGTGGAGAATGGGAATCCTTCCTGTCCAGAGGGAGTAAGTTTTATGTAAATTTATACATTTGCATAATTAGGTTGAGCCTAATTATGTAAATTAGGCCCCACACCAAGACTTCGCACATGGCCTCACAAAGCCTGGGGCTGGCCCTGGTGGCACCAGCACCTTGGTAAACGTCCTGGGGGCAGACGACAGGCCGAAGGGGAGGGCCCTGAACTGCCAATGTTCGTTGTCGTATGCGAACCTGAGCCACCTCCTGTGAGAGGCCCAAATCGGAACATGCAGGTATGCCTCTCTGAAATCCAGGGACAGTAGCCAATTGCCCCTCTGGATACTGCGACAAATGGATGTTACTGTCTCCATTTTGAATTTTCTTTTTCTTACATGGCGGTTGAGGGCTTTTAAGTCCAACACGGCTCTCCATTTGCCCAGCTTTTTTGCGACCAGAAATAAAATCGAGTAAAGGCCTGAGTGATGATGGAGAGGGGGTACCCTTTCTATGGCCCTGGCGTCTGCCAATCTAGATCTCGCGGGTCATCGCGAGGTGTTTTGTCGTGTCCTTTGACCTTGGGGATGCCAGGAATCTGTGTCTGGGGGTGCTCTCCAGCTCGATAGAATAGCCCCTTTCCACGCAAGAGAGAACCCAGGAATCCGTGACCGAGTGGACCCATGCCTCGTGGAACTGTTGGAGTCTGCCCCCCACCTGTGAGTCGGCATAGTCACACCTCCTGTCTTGCCTGACTGGGAGCAGGACCCCTTGCTCTGCGTCTATCGTAACATCCTGCTCTGAATCCCCTTCCCCGGAAGGAGAAATTGGGGGTGTAGCCTCTTTGAGATTGGGAATGAAATCTTCTGGAGGTGTCTCTGAAAACCTGAACCGAAAGGAATGCCCCCAAAAGGAACCTCTCTTTATGCTCAACTGCTGGAGGGTCTTTGTCTTGTCTTTGCTGGAAGCCTCTTCCAGCACCTTTTCTAGGCACACCCCGAATAGTTTAGCCCCTTTGTAGGGACATGCAGTCAGAAGGTTCTTTGCTGTTACATCCCTGTCCCAGGAGTGTAACCACACCCTGCGCCTGGCTGCTGTGTTATTTGCAACTGCCCTGGCAGACCACGTTAGAGAGTCTGTGGTTGCGTCCACCAGGAAGGCGGCTGCCATGCAGATCCTAGAGTTAAGCCTTTGGGATTTTCTGTCAGAGATATCGGGGTCTTTCAGTTCCTGCATCCATGCCAGCATGGCCCTAGAAACATAGGAAGCTGCTATGCCTACCTTCAGGGATGCTGATGTGGACTCTAAGGCTCTCCTAAGGGCTGTGTCCACCACTCTATCTGTTGCATCCCTGGGGTGACAGTCCCCCTCAGTTGGGAAGACTGTTTGCCTTGCTAGGGATGCCGCTCCTGCATCCACTTTGGGGTTACTAAACATGGGTTCCTTCTTTCTCAAGAAGGAATATAAGGAATCCTGCGTTTTATTCATTTTGAACCCCTTGTCTGAGTGCTTCCACTCTTCAAGGACTAGCTGCTCGAAGGCCTTATCAAGTGGGAGCCCCTGGTCCCTTCCATGAACTGTCGGAATGTAGAGCCTAGTTTCTTCCTCCTGAGAATCTGATGAATCCTCCTTGGAGGATTTCTCCTTCAGCTGGATGGCCTTTATGACCTGAGCTATCAGTTCATTTCTGTATTGCGAGGGGAATGGTCTCTCCCTGTCTTTTGGATCAGAGGAAGACTCTACCCACTCCCCTTTCTCTAATTCAGAGATTTCTTGCTCTGAGCCTGAGTTCGATTCAGACTCTGCCTGGAACTGATCAGAGAGTGCTTGTGCAGACTCTGCAGCCTGATCCCCCTGCTCGCTTTCCTCAGAGGGGATAGGAGAGCCTTGTAAGGTGTTTACAGCTCCCTCTGGTGGCCTTTTTTGGTGCCACTGAGTTTCCCGCCTTGGGGGATTTTTTACTTGGCCTGTCTAAACAGGGCCTCTTTCTTTTAGACTTTGGCTTCACTAACTTGCCCAGCGTGACCAGGATCTCACCCACTGATTTTTCCAGGGAGGCCAGCCGTACCGGAGTCTCCTGGCTGTCCTGCTGCGAGGGGGCTGCTGTCCCTGACTCTACTAGGGACCCAGAGGGAGCCTGGGCAACACTCATCCTTGCCATGCAGTGCTGATCCTTTTTACCCAGCAGAACACAGGGCCCAGCAGTGCCGTCTCTGTTCGCTGCTCTGTGTCACTCTGGGGGGCCAGAGCCCAGCCGGGCTGTCTCTGCTCCTCCGCTACTCAATCTATCTCCCCTCTGGTTTTTTGGCCGTGGGTTAAGCTCTAGGGTCCAGTCGCACTGTCCCTGAGCCCTTTTTCCTTGCTGAAGGAACGGCCTTAACCACTGCTCCCGGGCCCGGCCGCGCCGTCCCAGAGCCTCAGGTGGGGGGAGGGGAGCCACAGCAGCGTGGTTAAACTGCGGGGATTCCGCTGGGGAAGGAGTGATGCCTCTTTCGTGAAAAACATGAGCCTTAGCTCACGGAGGCTTATCACCTACTCTTCCCGCACTTAATTATCTATTTTCTTCTTTATTATTATTATTATTATTATTATTATTATTATTATTATTATTATTTTCAGAATCACGGAGCTGCGCTGAAGCGCGTCCTACCTGTTGGAAGGCAGATGAAAGGACTGAGGCGGCCGGGTAGCTCTGGAGGTGCATGTGCATAAGAAAAGAATCATCTGCCTCCTATCGGTCAGCGGCAGAGCTACCCAACAGGAGGAGGAGAAGGAGGTAAGAGGAGAAACGTCAAACTAACCAGTCTCATTAGAGGCCATCAGGAATTTGGTTTTAGTTCTAGTTCAGAGAGAAAAGCCCTGAAGAAACAGAGAATCACATGCTCATATGTATACACCAGTGGTGGCAAGAGGCCCACCAGGAATGAAGGGGGATGTGCTTCTTCCTCACCTGCCATTAGCTCCATGAAGATAGTAATCCAAGGACCTTCCCTTACAGCTCCATACAAAGGGACAATGTTAGGATTCTTTACTCCAGCACAGGTCGTCAACTCCTCTGCACGAAAGTGTCCGACTTGTACCTGTGAGAAACAGAGCACAAAGAGAATGTTCAAGCTTTCCGATTGCAATACCCTTCCTGAAATGCATTCATTGGTGAAAGGAAGCTCAGATGGACAACCATCACCACCAAGGGAGTTCTACCCACAAGCATTGCCTCCACAGTAGAGTGCCAGCTGGATTTCAACAACAAGCACAAGCCACCCAGAGAGCCACCCCCAAGTCCAGCATAACCGTATGGATGCTCTGGAAACTGGTGTGCTCTTGCATGGGGAAGAAATAAGGTGACAGAAGGAGACTGACTGGCATTCGGGAGGAGGGGAGGTAGTTGTATTAAGAGTGGGAAATGAGAAGCTTTCCTGTAACCCTGGGGAAATTACTCAACCATTAGACCTTGTCCTAAAAAGTTTACAATTAGGCCGCTTTTCCCTGGAGGTTTTCCTTCCCTGGAGGAAACACTCCCCGCGGCATGGCCTTTCTCTAAACGCAGAACTCAGAAGGCGCTTTTCAGTGCCTCGTATAAAAGCGGCCTTACTTTCTATTCTAGAAAAACAGAAGTGGAGAGTTGGATGGGACCTCAAGGGTCATCTAGTCCAGTCCCCTACAGGATACCCTATACTTAAAGCACCGCTGATAGATGCTTCTCCAGTCTTTTCTTGAAAACCTCCAGGGAAGGAGATTTTACAACCTTGCTGGGAAGCCTGTGCCACTGCTGAACTGTTCTGACAGTTAGGATGTTTTTCCCTAGTATATAACCTACACCTACCTTCCTGCAATTGGAACCTATTTTTCTTGCATAAGCCTCAGTGACAATGGAGAACAAATGCTCTACTTTTTATGGCCTCCATCTACGTACAATGCCTAACACAAGGAAAATACCCTTTGAGGTCCATTATTTTGGTAGCCCTTAAAATAAATAATGGGAGGTGAGAATCTCTGACACTCCCAGAGCCAAGCAACAAACTGACCATATTTGAGAGCAGCCAGGCAAAACAGTGACGCCTCCTCCCAACCACCTCCACATCACAGATGAGTTCAGGTAATTTTGGAAGGAAAGCAATCAGTCCTAACTGTGTTTTGCTTAAAGAAACACCAAAAGTAAATCACATTCTTCTGAATATTTGTGTAACATCCTCTGCCTAGAATTGAAAGAGAAACAACTCTGTTTCAAGCAGCTTTGCAGTTTTACTATGCTGTGGTCAGTCTCCCTATTTCCCATGTGTGCGTTAGTCCTTTTTATGAAGAAATGGGCAAGAGGGAAAGAACATTTTTAAGAAAACAGGAAGGCATGATTTTAACATCTAAAAAAAGGAACAGGAGTTCAGAAGCTACACTAGGTGTAGCACATGGACCAGCTTTTTCTTTGTTTTTTTGAGAGACTGAAATAAGCTTTAACTTCTATACATGGCCTCAGTCAGCCATCTGCCTTTTATCATCATAGCCATGCTACAGAAGAGAAACAGCTAAATAAAAAGCTCCTTTTATTTTGTTTGGCCAAACTTAATGTCTGCTGAAGGTTAGAAGGAAAATATGAGTCATTTAGACACTGCATGCATCATGTTTCACTGCTATCAAGGGTCCAACAGAAGCTGGTTTGGTTCAGCACTTGAGACAGGAAGGACTAGCTGATTAGAGAAATGAGGAGCAGGTTGGCAAGACAACAGCAGGTAGTTCGATTCCAGTAAACCAGAGGTGTTGCTATTACAAGTAAGCCAGGCAACACGCTTCATTTCCCAATTAATGGCTTTAAAATGTAATGGCTTATAGTGCTGATTAAAAGCCCACTTGTCTGTCAGGTGGATAATTACCCAAGTGAATAAGTTTTGCATATTTGAACAGTAGTACAGTAACTATTTCATGCTGCTGTCCTAAAATTATTCTGCACCATTATAATTTAATGTCTACCTTGATACATTTTTAGTAGCTTAACATTTTCTGGTTTACTTTAAATATGACCTAAACTGTACAGCTGCAGTGTGAAACATGTCATGTGAAAAGGCAGTATCAAGTCTCTGAACTAATTGCTTTACTGATACAGAGGGATCAAGTGTCCTAATGAATATCGTTGTTGAAGACTTGAGCAAACAAATAGATAAACAGAAGTGGATGCCATCCCTAAAGTCAGCCACCTCCCAGACTTAAAGCTCTGAATGTAACTGAACTCCCCAAAAGAACAGCTTTATCTCCTAGCTACTTGCAATATACAGGGAAGAGCGTAGCTATGATATAAACTTCAAAGAGACTCCCTACTTTAATATACATTGAGCTTAACATATATAGTTTACTGTATAATATTTACACATGTTGGACTAGAAAGGTCTTTGCAGAATCATAGACACTTGGGCAGAGCCTATAAATTTGATCTGTTACTGTTTGTAGTTGCCACTACTATGCACTATATGTATTTAAAAAAGGATAATCTAGGGTGGAGTAGAGATATTACAATTAGCCACCTTCTTAGAGGCATTTCTCCCTCTAAATACTCATTCCATACTCATCTCCTTTGCTCCTTCACGCACTGGAGAAACACACGCGCCCACGAATGAAATCCCAAGCTTTGCAGCTTGCCTCAAGGCTGTTAAGAGAGGGCTATTTTAGATTATGAAAGCAATCTGTGCACAGAATTCTACACTCTTATCATTCCCAGAGAAGTTTTGCTGTTTGGCATATCCAAGCCAACACCTTCCAGTTTGACCTTGGATACACAGTCACAGTAGCACTGGGTTTCCCACTCTGACAAAAGGTCCTTGGCAGTTAGAAAGGAAAGGGAAACCGCATTGTTTCTTTGTACCTTCTGGTACTGGGCACAAACTCCTCTACATTTTGCACACTGTACCTTTTTGGCAGCACACTGAAATCCAGTCTGTTTGTCCTCTACTTTGTACACTTCCCCAAAAGAGCCAATGCCCAGAGAGCCTTGGCACGTGGTCCAGTGAACCTCTTCTCGGTACTCATAATCCACTGCTTTTAGCTTCTAAGGATTAAAAGGAAAGAGACAAAACAATGAGAAACATGGCTGCAGCGTCACGTTTCACACTAGAAGAGCCAGGGACTAGGATTTTCTAAGGAGCCTCATGTTAAGCACCCAGACTTCTTTGAGTTTCATTGGGATTTGGGCAATTATTTGCCTTTGGCACAGGCACCTTTGAAAATTTCAGCCAGAAGCAGCTCAAAAGGCCCTCTTCCTTCCCACTGGGATTTAGACTGTAGCTGGCCTGCATAAACCTGGCCTGCATTCGTTCAGTCTATAGTTCTGACTTGTACATTCCTGAGGAAGAGACCTGTGTGGCCTGAAAGCTTGCGTAATCTCACCAACTAATGAGAGAGATAACCTAAACTCCTTTGTATACTCCATGCCTTATTTTTGGGATCAACATGGATGGCCACCACCCTGCCTTTTTAAGTGCCATGTTGGTCCTAAATGCAGGCGCTAGAAAAAAGTAGTTAGGTCTGCTAGCAGACCAGCTTCTGTCAGTGCATGCGAGCTGTAACCTTCAGAGAGCTCTTCTTTAGACAGGAACACGTATGTTAAAGTCAGCCTGGAGCTTAATACAGACACTAGTTTTGATTAGCAGAGGTGTCAGTTACCACATTTAAACAGTTGTAAGGCAAAGGGGTTGGCAGCGAATTACAGGCTGAAAGACAATACTTCGTAGCATCAAATAAAAGCTTTTTATTTTAGTTCCCAGATATTAGTTTAACTACTCTGTAATGTCTCTCTCACCGTTCCTCCACTCTGGATTTCTAGAATCACTGGCTGTCAAGGCTCAGATGACTACCCCATTTGTTCAAAAGACAAAGGATTTATAATCTCCTGAAGGTAGAGAAAGGGAAGATTGCTACGCAATCACTCTGTTTAACGGAACGGTGTTCATTTCAAGCACCTAGCAAGGCAAAGTACCCCTGGATCCTGCGGTGAATGCCAGTGCTACAGATCCATTGATAGAGGCAGGCACTTGTATCTCCAAATTTTAATGGGCTTCTGTTGCACCAGGAAATCCCACAATAGTTTGTTGGCACATGGAGCAAAAGAGGGTCATACAGGTGCAAGAGACATGTTTTAGGCATGCAATTAGCAACCCTCTGGCTGTCTGACCCCAACTAAAGTGCAAATTTAGTCCAGGTGACTAACCTTTAATGAAAAGCAAACTATATAAACAAAATAGAAATCCTGGAAGACTGGCTGCTCCTAAGCAAATTTTTTTCCTGTGAAAAATGGCTCCCTGTAACAAGATATTAATGGACTTAACGTATTCTAAGCCATGTATGAATAGGCTGCAAAGTATTGGGAGAATTTCACCACTTTTGATATCTGACTTGGTCTCCTTCATCAAGAAACTCCCAGATAACATGTAAATTCACTATCCCACTTTATGGGGAGAGAGACACTGCCTGCCTTTAATAGTTTACTGTAGACTTTGCCACCACTATATGCCTCTAGGTACTATATCTGAAGAGATCACCTCAATAAGGAGGACCCCCTCATTTTCTTGAAACGGTTCCTTCAAATCTAGTCTGCCTTCTCTCCAGGTCTTAGCCAAGCTGGCTAAGTTGGTTGGCTCGCCATGACTCACGCTACCCTTCAGGGCATCCACCAAATATTCTTCCACAGAAAGTTTGTCAAAGTTGGTTTGCATGGATTGGATGCCACATTTTGGGAAGCTGCGTTCCACGCTTAGTCCAGAGGCACGACGTTCGCTGTCTGCACAGGCCAAGTCATCAACGAGGTATGTCTCCAAAGGGTTAAGTTTTACAGCAGAGAGGGGATTCTCATAGCCTAGGAAGCAAGGGGGAAACCTGTTGTAGGTGTAGGGATGAAAGGTTTCTGGCTGAGGGACAAAGTCCCTCTGGTGGTGGTGTAGCTTCCAAACGTGGTTCAGACATTGAGCTGGACTTATCAGCTTGTGAAGTTCTGGTTTGCTTTGGGCTTTTAGCAAATGGAGTTTGTGTGTGGGTAGAACTTTGTCAGGTTTCTCAAATGGAATCTGATCACAGACCAAATCCTTGCGACATTCCGAATACCAGATGCTACTACTGAAAAGAGCGCTTTGGTGGATTTCATTCTCCTGGAAGGAAAGAGCAAGAAAATTAAATCAGGAACTTTAAAAATTCAGAGCACGATGCTGAGCTTCTGATTCTCTCTTCCACCTAGAAAATGATATTGGCTGTCTCACCTGAACCGGAATTGGTACACAGCTTTCTTGTTCTGGAGTCCTGGGTCCTCGCTTGGGAGGGTGGATTCTGCTTTTTGCTGCGATCCTGGATCTTTTCTTGTGCCGTTTCTTCCTCGCTCTACCGCAGTGCCTGGCCAGTTTCCCCTCAGTTGTATGAGCTACATTGTTGGGGATTTGATCGAGACTGTTTGACCGGCTAATAAAAGAAAAGCAGTGGCCATATTTTAGTTAAACAGTGGGAGCATGTCTGGGAGCATCAAGAGAGGAAAAAAGGTACTATGATTGTCATTTTTAGAGATTATGAGAAGGTTAACATTAGGAAAAACTGACTACAGGAGTGGCTGGGCAGTGAAACAAACAAGAGGCTGTTGAATGAATCTCCATAAGAAATTTTAAAAGCAGGTTTGGATAAACATCCATCAGGGATGTTTTAGTCTTAATTAATACTGCTTCAGTGTTGGGAGGATGTAAATTAGATGACCTCTTTAGCCTCTTTAGGTACCTTCTAATCCAGGCAGCAAGCTCTCAAGAAGCACCAATGTGTAACCTGTTATGGAAAGTTACAAATACAGCATCATTTACTTAGTACTGTACAGAAAAGAGATAGGGAAATGAGAGAAGAAAGAGGACTTTGATTGAACTGGGTGCATTAGCGCTTAGAGGAAATTTTGGCACTGGTATGTCTAAATTAGCAAGATCTATGAAAAGACTATTAGCAGAATTCTCAGTGCCAAATAGCTCCAGTGTTCCAAGTGTCTCTGTCCATAACGTGCTGTATTTATATTTAAATGGAATATTCAGAGTCTACTTTCTTTAATAAAATAAACAAAATTATTCCTGAGAATGTAAAGATTTTTTTTTATTTATTTTTTTATTTTATCCTTTAACATGTTATCAATATTACATTTATTTTCTTGGTTCTTAAGCATGTTCGTTTATGCGCCCCCTGCCCTGCCCCCCCCNCCCCCCCCCCCCCCATCAACTTCAGTGTTTGTTGTGCACTGCTCCATCTCTCCTTCTCCTCCTCCTCCCTTTTTCGCTAGTGTCAGTTTGGTCACAGCAAAAAGTCAAACAGGTAAGTACGCTGATCTTCTTCCGTGTTTGGTTTCTGCATCCGTTCCAAGCACTGGAACCACTTGGCATTAAAGTCCTTAGTCTTGTCCAACATGGTCGCCGTAGCTTTTTCCATGGAAAACAAGTACCACATATTGTTCATCCATGTTTGAGTGCCTGGTACCCGCTCCTCAATCCAGTATTGTAGTATTGCTTTGAGTGCTGCAGCTATCATTGTGGTGCAGATAGGTTTTTTGTTCTTTAATAAAGGTACTGAAGGATATATTCCAAGCAGCGCTGTCTCAGGTTTAAATGGTATTGTCCCCTTTGTTATATTCTGCATGTTTTCCCATACCATTGGCCAAAACCCTTGTATCCTGGGGCATTCCCACCACACATGTAAATATGTCGCCTTTTGACCGCACCCCCTCAGGCACTTGTCTGTGCCTTTACCCCTTATTTTATAGTCTACTTGGGTCCAGATAGAAGAACATGATGGTTTTGATGACAGGTTCTCGCACCTCTAATGAACCTGAACACTCTATCATGTGTGTCCTAATCTCCTCCTTTTGCCGCTCTTCCCATTTTTCACCTAGTAATTTTTCCCATTTGTCTATATAGCCCGGCTCTTCCTTGTACCATTCTTTCTGTAATGCTCTGTACAGCCTCGCCACTATCCCTTTGTTCGTTCCCTTAGAAAAAAGTTCTATTTCTATAGGTTTCTGGGGCCTGGTGTAATGAGGTACTAGGTGCTCCTGTTTGATTTCTCCCCTTAGTTGATAATATTGAAAACTATCAATTGTCTGCTGGGTTAACCCTTGTATATCCTCTTTGGTCATTAATTGATCTCCCCGGAACAGCTGTGAGATTTTGGTGATTGCCTTTTCTTTCAATTGTTTCCTCAACTTTATTGCTATCCCTTGTTTGGTCAACCTCTCATTGTCTATCAGTGTCTCCAGCGTGGCTGTTCTATGTATACCTGCCCTCTTCCTTACTGCTGCCCAGGCTGTCAGAGCTACCCCTGCAAAGGGGTGTTGCTTCCATTCCCTCTCCTCCTTTTCTCCCCTGCCACTCACTACATATTCAAATTTATTAACTTTTAATATCTCCTTTTCCAAATTTACCCAATGTGTGTCTTTCTGAGGGGTATACCAATCTTTGATCGCTCTAAGGATAGCTGCTTTGTGGTATAAATTTATATTTGGCATATTAACCCCTCCTTTTTCTCTTGGTCTTCGTAGAATCTCTTTTTTAATGTGCGCTTTCTTATTGTTCCAAATGAAGTCAAGCATAATTTTATCATGCGTTTGACCAAATGTTTTTGGTATTTTAATGGGTAGGGCCATAATCCTATATAGTATCTTAGGTAGCAGTTTCATTTTATATAAGTTGATTCTGCCCAGCCATGAGGCTGTAATGATGTTCCACGTTTCTGTCTCTTTTTTAATTTGCGTGAGGGCTTCTATATAATTTTCTCTGTAGAGATCCTTGGGGTTCCTTGTTAATTGTATTCCCAGGTATTTAAATTTATCTTTTGTCTCTGTGAACGGTTGTATTTCTTTGATCTGTTGGTGTAGAGTTGTGTTTGGAGCAAATATCATAGCAATGGATTTTTGGACATTTATTTTATATCCTGACACCTGGCTGTATTCTGTTATCACAGTTAGTAGTTCTGGAATTGACTTTTCTGGCTCTGCTAGATATAGCAGCATGTAATCTGCAAAAAGTGCTACCTTGGCTTCTTGTTTCCCTATTTGGATCCCTTTAATTTTATCATTTTGCCGGATAGCACTTGCCAGTGGCTCTAAGGTCAAATCGAACAGTAGCGGTGACAAGGGGCAGCCCTGTCTTGTGCATCTGGTCAGTTTAAATTGTCTGGTACTTTGCCCATTTATCCCCAAGCTGGCTCTGGGTTGTTGGTATATGGCTGACAACCACGCGCAAAAGTTCCCTCTAACCCCCACTTTTTCCAAAATCTGGTGTGTACATTGCATTTCTAGGCGATCAAAGACGTTCTCCGCGTCGGCTGATATTAATATTGCTGGTGTTTTAGTTTTATTTAGGTGGTACATTATGTTTACTGTCTTCCTTATGTTGTCAGACCCCATCCTGTTGGGTATGAAGCCCACCTGACCTTGGTGTATGACTGTGCCAATTATCCCTGCCAGTCTATTTGCTAGCGTCTTCGTGAAAATTTTAAAATCTAGATTTAAGAGCGAGATAGGGCAGTAACTTCCACATAAGGAGTGGTCCTTATCTGGTTTGGGTATTAGTATTATCTGAGCGTCATAAAATGAGCTTGGTAATCCCTTTTCCGCTGATGTTGCATTATAGATTTTGACCAGGTGTGGGACTATCAACCCTTTAAATTTCTGGTAAAACTCCGCCAGATAACCATCTGGTCCCTGTGTTTTATTTCTTGCCAATCCTTTGATGGTATTATTTATTTCCTTCCCCATGAAGGGTGAGTTAAGGTACTGTACTTGCGCCTGATTAAATTTTGGCATTTTAATTTTATTAAGGAACTCCTTTATCCTTTCTGGGTCCGGATTCTCTGACTGGTATAGTTTCTCATAGAACTGCACAAAAGACTCCTGTTTCTGTTCAGGTTCTGTGCTTGGCTCCCCCTGGTGGTTTTTTATGCTTGTTATAATTCCCTTATTCTTTTTTATTTGTACCAGTCTGGCAAGGGTCCTATCTGCTTTGTTTCCCTGATTGAAATAAAAACATTTCACTCTCTTCGCTCATGAGGGAGACAGTCGAAAGTCTGCCTCTGACCTAGTAGGTAGTGCAGTGCAGGGGCTCTGCCTCCCCCATTGAACTTTCGCACCTCCCTTGTTCTCCTTCCGAGGCGGGGGGCGGGGGGGGGCTAGTGATTAGTGTAACTTAGAATTGCGATCTCACGCAGCAACGGGACTCCACAGTCCCTGAAAAAAAGGCTGCTCGCCTCGATCCGGTGCCGGCCTCCTGGTACGGCCCGGAGTCCCAGTGTGTGGCGTTCGACCCCAGGGGGGTACACATGACCCTTTGGCCAGTTGGACATGGCAGAAACCGCCAAGATCCGCAGAGCCGCCGCCCAGCTAGCAGCAAAACTAACGCTGGGGCAGAAAGCGAAACTGCGAGGGAGCACCAAGCCCAGGCCGCGGCCCCCGCGATGCAGGCGGAGGAGCCACGTGACCCGGAGGGAGAAGGGCACTCCGCCATCATAGCAGAGGAAATGGAGGAGGCAGAATGATCTGCCTCCTCACAAGTAAGAGGGGCTAACACGGCTGAGGAGTTTCAGAGACTCCAAATGAGTGCTCTTCAGTCAATAATGGGGGTATTGGCCCGTATTGAGAGCAATCAACGGAGGGCCCAGAACCGGAAATCTCCTCCCCCCAAACCCACATTTAAGGGAACCTCTAAGAAAGCTAGTAAAGGGAAACAGAAAGTCCCTCCCAAACCACAGGGCCCCTCCCTCCGTGAACTTTTGGGGTCCTCGTCTGGGAGTGACCAGGGGGAAGCCCTTTCAGAAGAAGGAGAGTTGGGGGACTCCTCTTCGGAGCAGTCAGAAGCCCCTCTGCATCCCTTGCGCAAGAAGCGCAGATCCCAGCACAAAAGAGAAATCTCCCTCTCCTATGCCATCTTCGCCCTCAGAGGGCTCTGAAATGGAGGAAGCACAATCCTCCGCAGATGAGCATCAGGATACCCCTGAATGGGAGGATATCCTGGGGGCAGGTCATAAGGAGGTGGGCAGGGAGCTCCCTTCAGATCAGGGACCTAAGCTCCTTAAGCGGGCCCAAAGGGTGCTTCGCATCACCCCAAGCTCTCGCAAGAAGGGGGAGTCTGATTCCTCCTCTTCAGAGGAGGACTCTGATAGGGAGTACATTCCTAAGCTCAATTAGATAAGGGTATTGAGATAGGGCTGCGCAAGAACTATGAAGCCCTAGCTAATACACTTCAAATGGTCACTACAGCATCCTATGCTTCATGAGCCATAATGAAATGGTTCAAACTGGCCAAAGACCCGACCATTTCTGAGTCCATGTCACGTAAGCTGGCTGCAAATGTCACACTCGCCCACGCCTTCTTAATGGATGCGTCTGCAGACATGGTAACCTGGAAAGCCAGAGGAATGGTGGCTAACGTTGCCACACACCGCCGCCTATGGTTGCGATCCTGGCGCGCTGACTCGCAAGCCAAGAATCTCCTAGTACATAGCAAATACAGGGACTGTAAACTTTTTGGCCCGGCTCTGGACAAGGCCCTTGCACAGGCATCCAACAAGGAGAAAAAGCACACACTTAGTCAGGTGCAATCCTTCAAGACCTTTTTTCACCCCTTTCAGAGGCCGAACCAGGGCTACAAGCGCCCCTACTCATCTTATACCCCCTGGAACAACCAGTAGCGTGGCAGAGGGCAGAGAGGGCACGGGTCAAGACCTAGCAGACCAGCTTCTCAGTCATCCTCCTTTAAGCGGCCCAGTTCCCCTGTCCGCAGACAGGACTCCTGACTCCTTGGGCTCTTTCTTCCCCGACTCCTGTCGACTGGGAGGAAGACTCCTTCACTTCATAGATCAATGGAGCATAACCGATTCCGATGCCTGGGCACTACAGACAATAGCAAAGGGATACTCCATAGAGCTCAGGTCCCATCCAAAGCAGTACTTTCGTCTGTCTCCCGTGTCTCGCATTCCCAACAAACACAGGGCAATGCTAGCAGAATTACACAGGCTTGAAGCAATGGGAGCCATAGAAAGGGTGCCGCCTCTCAAGCAGGGAAAAGGGCTTTACTCTCTTCTTTTCTTGGTTCAGAAGAAAAGCGGAGAATGGCAGGCGGTCCTAGATTTGAAGAGGCTGAACAGATGCGTCAGGCGTCAAAAGTTCAAGATGGAGACCTTGGCTTCCATCTCCCTCGCCATAGCGAAGGACGATTGGCTATGTTCACTAGATCTAAAGGACGTGTACCTCCATGTCCCCATCTTGTCAGAGCACCGCCGTTGGCTCCGCTTTACATACAACACCCAGCACTGGCAGTACCGGGCCCTTCCCTTTGGCCTGGCCTCAGCCCCCAGGACGTTTACAAAGATCCTGATCCCGCTTATTGCAAACCTGCGCCTCGAGGGCATAGCGATTTTTCCCTATCTTGACGACGTGCTGATCCGTGCGTCGTCGAAAAACCTGGCTCGAATTCACCTGCAGCGCACCATTTACTATCTGGAAAGTCACGGCTTCCAAATCAATCATGCCAAGAGCCACCTGGATCCCTCCCAACACCTAGAACACCTGGGAGTAATATTCAACACTCAACTAGACCGGATATTCATTCCACCTGCACGTCAGTCCAAGATCAGAACCCTAATAGCTTTCATCCGAACGCAACCACAAGCATCCCTCCAGTCATTGACCTCCCTGCTGAGATCCATATCATCATGAACTCGACACCTGCAATGGGCTCGATTTCATGCTCGCCCCCTGCAACGGTTGCTCCGGCCTTGGCAGCTGCAGATCATCAACAACATTCCTATGACTTTACCAGTACAGAACAACGTTCTGCAATCCCTCAGACGGTGGGATACTCCGAACCGCTTCCTGGAAGGGGTTCCTCTTATGGAGCCAACCAAGATGATCCTTACGAGAGATGCCAGCCTCTCCGGATGGGGAGCGCACATCGGCTCCAACCTGGCTCAGGGGTCCTGGTCACCCACGAAAGCCACCAACTGCATCAACTGGCTGGAGTTAAGAGCCATTCGCTTGGCCCTCATCAAGTTCCTGCCAATTCTGGAGGGGTGTCACGTCGTGGTGTTCACAGACACACCAGCATGATGGCCTACGTCAATCATCAGGGCGGATCGCGCTTAAGGACACTCCACAGGGAAACATCCCGCCTATTCAACTGGGCGGAACAACACCTGCTATCCCTATCAGCCCTTCACGTTAGGGGGACGGACAACATTGAGGCGGACTGGTTAAGCCGACAAACGCTGGAACCGGGAGAGTGGTCACTAAGCCCGGCCGCCTTCCAACTGATCAGGGAGACGTTCGGCTCGCTGATACTAGACCTATTCGCCTCTCCGACGAACCACAAGTTACCCCGCTTCTTCACCAGGAACCCTCACTACAAGTCAGAAGCCACCGATGCCCTCAACCAAGTATGGCCTTAGGGGCTCCTGTACGCCTTTCCACCGTTCCCCCTGATCAGCCGGACCATTCACAAATGCAAGACTCAGCAAGCCACAGCCATAATTGTGGCCCCATATTGGCCTCGCCGGCCTTGGTTTCCGGACTTGATCAACCTGTCTCACGGAAACACTCTCTCCCTGCCTGTCTAGTCGGGGAAGCAAGGGCACGCTCTCCCTACGCATGCCCAGTCGAAAGTCTGTGCTGCCTCCTAGTGGTCATGAGGGAGAACGCGCCTAATGAAAAGAAAAAACAGTTCTGGAAGGAGGTAATGAAACGAATAAGAGAGGAGGCGGAGGGGAACCTGATAGTTCAAAGGAGACTTCAATGCCTATTTCTCAGAAATGGATACCTCAGGGAAGACAAGGATTGCAGGGTGGCAGAAGGAGATAGAGGAGCTGGCAAAAATGGGGTTGGTGGATGGCTGGAGAACCCTGAACAAACAAGTAAGGGACTACACCTTCTTTTCAACAGTACACGGAACATTCTCCCGCATAGATCACTGCTGGGTGGCAAAAACGGAACTCCAGTCAATAAATCAATGTACAATACTCCCCCTAGTAGTATCAGACCACTACGCTATAATTACAACATGGGAATGGGGTAAGATAGGGAAAAACCAAAATCAAATATGGAGACTGGATAAAGTCTTGCTGGCTAACCCAGAGGCAGTAAGCCAAATTCAAGAGGAGATAAAAACCTATTTTGAGCTGAACGAGGGATCAGTAGAATCTATTTTTACATTATGGGATGCAGCAAAGGCGGTGATTAGAGGAAAAATAATTGCCATTAAAGCAAACATAAATAAACAAAGGAAAGGGAGGCTCAGAGAGCTATATCAGGAACTAATGGAACTAGAGACCAAAGCTAAGATAAGAGACTGCCCCAAATTAAGAGAAGGGATCACACAAACCAGGGGGGAACTAGACGCTATAGAAAAACAAAACACATTCACCAGAGACAGTTTTTTCCCTTGTATTTCTACATTTACTATTAGGTATCTGCCTTCTTGGTCTCTTACTATCTTTTTAATGTTTGGCTCCAGTTCCTCCCTCATTCCTATTAGAACCCCTGCTTTTTTTCTTGGTCCACATGCTGCTACTGTAACCCCAGCATTTCTTGTTGCAAACCTATTTAGGTCTCTTTTTAATAAATGGGTTTCCTGCCAAAAATATATGTCTACTTTTTGTTCCTTTAAAATGTTTTTTATCCTTTTCCTTTTAACTGGGTGGTTTAATCCCCTTACATTCAGTGTGACAGTTTTTAGCTGTGGTGTCATAGGCCTACCTCTGTTCTGCTGACTTTCCTAGCTTAGGTCTTGTGTACTTCTGTTGTTGATGGCTTCTCCAGCTCCCCCCAAAGATCCCCCTCCCCTGTTTTATTCCCTTCCCTTTGCCCTGAACTGGGCCCCCTTCCCCTGCACGCCTGGAGCGCTGTCTCTCCTACCCCTTCCCTGCAGATCTTTTTTTTGCTTCTACCTTTTCTTGGACTCTTCTTCCCCTTGCTCCTAATGAAAATAGGTCTTTTGTCTATTGTTTCCCCGCCCAGGATTACCTTTTACATTTGTGTTACTTGAACCCTCTTTATATAAGGTCCATAACCAACTGTATCATTTACAACATGAAAACAGAACATTAAACATTTCTTTTAACTTGTTTCCTTACTGTCGTGTTAGCCTTCATAACCCCCCCCCATTTTTTTTTTTCCCCTTGTGAGAGTTTTCCTTTCAGGCCCTTCCTTTGTGTCTCTGTAAGAAAACCTCCAGCTCCTCAGGATCCTTGAAGAATTTTCTCTTGTTGTCCACCCATATTGTCATCTTAGCTGGGAAACGCACTTGTGGCTTCAGACCCATTTGCTGTAGCTTCATGTAGTATCTCGCCCAGCTTTTTCTTTTTTGTGTGGTTTCAAATTTGTAGTCTGGATAGATCCTGATGTTGTTTCCTTTAAATTGGAGTTGTTGTTTTCCTCTAGCCAACCTTAAGATTTGTTCCTTGTCCTTGTAGCGCAAAAATTTTATAATTATTGTTCGTGGCTGCTCATTCTCCTTCAGTTTAGGGCGCAGTGCTCGGTGTGCTCGTTCTATTTCTGGGGGTGGTGTGAACTTTTCCTCTGGGAAGTTCTCTTTAATTAGTTGTTCTATCTATCCCTTCCATTTCTTCCCCTTCGGGGACCCCCACAATCCTAAGATTCGAGCGCCGGGACCTATTTTCCATGTCTTCTATCCTTTCTTTTAAAGTCTGGACTGTTTTTTGCGTATGTGCTAGATCGTTCTCATGGCTAACCGCCTGATCCTCTGCTCTGGTCATTCTTTCTTCTAGGGATTGGACATTTTTTGCTAAATTTTCAAGTTTAGTATTTGTTTCCTCCGTTACTTGCTGAACTTTACTTACTTTATTAAACAGTTTATCCCTGTGTACACTTGCCTTTTGTAATTCTGTTTTTAAATCAGTTTTCATTTCTTCTGTTAGACTTTGAATTGTTTGTAGGCCCTTTCCTCCTTCATGCAAAGCCTCCTCCGGGCTCCGCTCCAGCCGCCATTTTGCCTTCCGCCTCCTGCCCCACATGGTCACTGTCCTGGCTATTCCTAGCCTTGCAGAAGCCACGGAGCGTATCTTTTTCGGCCGGTTTGGTAGGGAGGGGGTTCCCATGCTTGGGCATTGTGCTTTAGGGGTTCTTTTGAGAAGCTTACCGGGTGTTCCCGGGGCGAGTGTGCGGCGTTTTGTCGGACCGGTCAGCAGGAACGTCCGCTCACTCCTTGAACAGGCGCAGTCCCCGTAAAGATTTTTTTTAAAGTATTTTATTAAATACATGGGTGCTAGATTGAAAATTTCAGAATACAGTCAGGCTCAGTAAGTCCATCAGAGTGGAATGAACAACTGTAAGAATAAAGTAGTCTTTCAAGGAAAACACTGGTATGCAAACAAGCACCACCCTGAACAAAACAGAGGGCAGTAAACAGACAGCTTTATGATCTTATAGCCAAGATGTATTTATACTTCACTAGTCATTCAACACCAACCATAATAAATGGGGAGGGGGGAAAGCTTGTGTGGGAGGAAGCAGTGGGGTGATTCTTAAGTTTCACTATCAGTTTCTTGTAAACAGCTTAGCCATTCACTCCAATTATTCTTCAAGTGAGCTCTCTACATTCATTTGTTACCTTTATTGCTTAGCCATATGGCTATTGCATAAAACATTTACAATTTTCCAATAGTCATACATGCAAATTTTAACAATTTCCAGTAATCCAACATACATATCTTACCAGTTCGTATTATTACAATAATCAATAAAATCATACTAAAAAATAAAAGTACTACCACATCTTAAAAAGAAGTTATCAACTGCTAACAGGTTCATTTTCCCAATTCTTTCTTACAGTTCACCACCAAAATTAAGTATCTAATTACCTTTTCTGTGATTAGTTGGGATTTGTCTGCCAGCAGAATATGAATATAAAATGCCTTAGATCTGCCTGGGTATCTATCTATTATTGTGGAGATTAATTTCTTATGTGCTTCTCTATAATTTACACATTCCAGCAGTATACGGTCCAAAGTCTCTACCACACCCACACTGCATTTACAGTCTCGATGAGCAAAAGGAATTCCTCTAATACGCCCTTCCAACAGTGCTGAAGGGAATGCATTTAATCTTGCTACTGCAAATAATCTCCAACCCCTTAAGCACATGACGTACCCTAAATAGGGCATGGCGATTAATGAACTGTTCATAATAGTTGGATAATGGCCCAAGGATTTGATATCTTTAATGTCGGCTATGTCCCCTTGTCATACTATATCATATAAATGCTGGTGTATCAGGTGGTGTTTTGGGTTTTTTTTTGCACTCTTATAACCCAACATGGTCAGTGTCGTCAGAAATTTCTGACTCCAGTAATTCAGAATAAGACTTATTGGCCACCACACCATCTATTAATCTTTTTGGCATCATCCAAAGATGATGACGTGATTAGAAATCTTGCCAAAAAAGCTCTTGTATTGATAAAGAGGAATCAGGAAGATCATGATGTGTAGAGATTGTTTCGGTAGATGGAGGTTCCCCCAGTTTATCTTATATCTTTTTATGATTGTTTCATCTTTTTATGTATGTTTATTAACATGCTCAAAACGTTATGCACATTGTTTATGTGTTTTCAACTTCTGGTGTCTTCAGTGCGCATTTAGATGAAGCTAATATTTGTGTATCTTTTGTGCAATATCTATGTACGATTATTCTGCTGCAGGATCAGTTTCAGTGTATATATTCAAATTGTCTTCTGGTGTGTTTATTATGACTTGTGTATCTATATAACGAGCTGCCTGGTTCGCCCTTGGAAGCTATATTTGTTTATCAAGGGCTGTTTTATGTTGTTTGCATTTGTTTCTAAGTTTTTACCTCTGGTAAGGACTGTAATAATAAAACTAAACTAAAACCACAGAATGCAACATGTTTAATTTTCATTGCAGCCCCTTAAATGAATTTCAGCCTGACAGTAAAATAAAGGAAGTTTACCTCTTAAACATGGTCAGTGAATCAGGGGAGAAACCCAGTTGGTAAATTTTGGAAGTGACTGATGCCACCTATGGATTAGCATAATTGTCTGTCAAAACAAGCTGAGACAAAGGGGCGGCAACTTTAAAGTGAAGATGCAGCCAATAGCTCAAAGTCTGTGACCAGATCCTTGTATCAAAGGCAGGGAGCCCACATTCTACACGAATTGCTCTATTAGGTACACAGCGTGGGATGGCCAGAAGGGACCTAAGAAATTTAGCTTGGATACTCTCCAAAAGTTTAGTTTTATCCAGGGCCCAAAATTGGGCTCTGAATAACAACTGGGGTAAACACTTAAGAGTACATTTTAATTGCAGGGGTCACCAAGTAACCACCCCTGAATCTAAAAAACTGCAATAAGGATTTTCCCGCAAGATTGGTCCGTCCAGTGATGGTTGGCTGTCCAGCCTCCATTTGCATGAAAAATTAAACCCAAATACCGAAACACTCTAACCTGCTGTATTTCGTGGCCATCCATAAACTATCTGTGTGTGGACCATGACTTTTGTTTTCTCATAATTAACTTCCAACAGATTACTCTGACAGTATTTAGTCAATGTCTGCAACTGTCTACAGAGGCCCACTTGTGTCACGGAGAGTAGAATAGCGTCATCTGCATAAAGCAGGGAGGCCACTTGGACTTTATTGTCGGAGGATGACTTGAGGGTCTAGTCTATTAAGTCACTTAAGTAAAAATTGAACAGTATAGGGGCAAGAACACATCTTTGCTTAACACCTCTCCCTGTTTTGGTAACTCCAGAGAACAGCTCTCTACAAACATGGAACCTCCTTCTTTCATTCTATGAAACCTCATCCATTACCGCTGATTTAGCAGGTGTGATAGCTGACCTCTGGATTCTAAGCTTAAGGCAAGGTGCATGCAAGAATTAGTGAAACAAACACCAAAACTCAGTTCCTTAATTGGTAGCACAGGTAGCATTTCTTCAGTTGGTCACAGGACTCTATCCTTCACGGAAAAAAACCATCTAAATGTCTGCCATCTTAGGCCTGCTGAGAGGCATTCTTGATGGCTGTCCCACAGCTTTGGAACTCCCTTCCCTTGGAGTTCGCCTGAGCCCTAGTTTGAATGTCTTCCGAAGGCAGCATAAGACCTTTTTATTTGGCCAGGCATTCAATAGGCTGGGTGTTAGATTGAGGGGAGGGTGATGGGGTGTTTTTAGTTTTGTGGGGTTTTAATTGTCTATTTTCATTTGTATTTTATATGTGGTTGTGAGCCACCCTGAGCCTTCAAGGACAGGGCACGATATAAATCAAAAGAAATAAATCTCAGCTGATGGTGACATGTTGGCAGGCAGGAAGGCTATCAGAAGAAGAATCAAGATTATGACTAGGGTGAATCTAAAGGCACTGACAACTAAGAGGCCTGCAGGGCATGTAAACACACACAGCTCATCGCATTCTATGGGGCTGTATACTACAATATAGAATGTGATGCAAGCATAAGGTAGGTTATGTGGGTAAAAACAGATGTAGAAAGGGTAATAACATATGTAGAAAGATCCCCATATTTCCTAAAGAGAATTAATAACATGTAACAGGAGTTCTTTAGAACTGAGTAGTATCAACACAACAGTCCACAGAATGGTGCTGTTACGGCTAATGGTGACCTGTGACCAGTCAGCTACAAAACAAAGACATACAGATCTGTAATGTAAGGTCTCTCACCTGTATCGTTTAGTATCCGCAATGAAAGGCCTCTCTGAAAAGGTGGGGCTGAACTCCTGGCTGTTCTCACCTGTAAGACCAAATAACCCAACCTGTCACATACTATCCATACCCAGGTAGAAGTGTCAGAACTATAACACTTGTTGGTACCCAGTTTGCTGCACCAAACAAGAAGCCAGGAATGTGAATCCCCACATAGGTTATATGCCATTCCTTTAAAGTACAGCACTCGCTCAGTTTCTCTAGCAGCTTCTCCATTCCCCAAGCATTTGGAATATTTATCCCACTTCTCTCCCTCCCCTATGTCTTTAAAAGGAGTTCAGAAAGCAAAGGGGATGTTGGCTTCTGGCCCAAACTGAGGGATCAACAGGTACTGAGTGAACCGTGTGCATAGCTAGTAAGCAAGCACTGACAATATCCCTGTCATTATTACCTTAACATCTTGCGGTTCGTTTAGTTTTTAAATTGGTAGAGGCAGTCACTGATGCGTTAGTTATGTGATATAAATAAATGGGGTCTAGAACGCAATTATCAAATTCACTCTTTTGTAATCACAAGCAAAGAGTCTTTGCCACTTACATTCTGCCTGGGCAATGATAGATATTGATGCGGAACCTCCTTCTTTCTCTTCTTTGGCAGTTCCTTTAGTGATCACATCACTTAGGATCTTCCATTGTGTGAATCTTTCCATTGTGTCTGAATCCTCTACCAGGCAAACACTGCTTTGCTTCTCATTCACTGTCTCACTCAGCCCTTTAGCAATTGAGAGCTCTTTTTTGTGTCCGATGGTGGGATCAGAAGAGCCTTGACATACAATTTCCATCACTGCCATTTCATAGGTTCACCAAGACTCTGAGAAGAAAACAAAATGAAAATGTTATACTTCACCATCCACAGTCTTCTGAGGCTCTCACACTTCAATCACAAAACCATGGAAAAAACCAGATTATGCCAATTTACAGATACTGAAACGAAGCACGAAGACATTAAACAATTTACCTAGTGGCAATGAACAGAAGCCAGGAAATTTAAAACAGGACCCAAGTCTCCTGGCTCCTAGTTTTCTGCTCTTGCTATTAGACCAGAAAATCAAAGAAGTTGTTATTTAAATCAGTGGCCACCAAGATTTTTGGACTGTTAACCACTGTCAACCCATCAACATTTTTCATGGATCACACACTGCGCACTTAAGATAACCATGGCCTGGCACATGCTCATTATGAGCTGATCATGGCTACACAAAGGCCAGCAGAGAGGGGATCTGAGTCTGCATTGCTGCAACCATGATCATCATTTCCACAGATCAGCTGCAGGCCACTTAACATGGTCATCCAGAGACCACAAATTGGGAACCCCTGACCTAAAGAATGAAGATTATTTGGGATGCTAAAGTAAACCTGAAGCTCCAGTCTTCTTTGCACATCCAGCAGAATCACACTGTCCCTGTCTATATAACATGTGCCAACACCACAATGTTAAGAAATATTCCTAATCTCTTTCTCCTGGTTGTGACAGTTATAAAAAAAGAGGAAGCTGGTGGGCTGCAATCTCTAGCTAGCACACTAATTAATATCTTATGGTTTCAGAAGTGACCACTCAGATCATTTAGTGTAATCTGTTCAGTTATACTTTTAGCAATCCCACTAACTTCTGTTCAACAGACACTGTAGAAGGGAATACCATCATGATTTGAAGACAGCAAAACCTGAAAATGTTACCACTTCCCTTGTTAGCCTGTTTCAATTGTTTCCGTGCATGCCACAGTCTTCTTGTTTTATCCACTCATCCACAGTCTTATTTAGCTCTTCAGGGAAGACCTAACCATTTTTTTTTGTGCTTAGACAGTGCCAAGAAATGGATGCATTACCTCAATAATACTACTAGCTCACTCCCCCATACTTCCATCATCTCTGAATTCTTTACTTTCTCTCTACTTAAACCTAAGAGTTCAATGATTTTTTTCCCCCAAGGAAAAGAATGTTCTCTCCCTGCTGCACGTTATTAGTCATTTCCTCATTCTGGTCCTTCCGCTGCTGAAAGAGAGATCTCAGAGCAAATGATCTTTTATTCAAGATTTGTGGAAATTCAGATTCCTAAAATAAAGGAATGTGTAAAAAAACCCACACATAATCAGTGCAAGGCTGGGAGAAGAAATATTTGAAAGGAAGCCAGGAGAATCATAGAATGGATCTAAGGGCGCTTTTAAACGAGGGGCGCTGAAGCGCCTCCTGAACGCCGCGTTAAAGCAGCCGCCGGAAGTGACGTTCTCCCAGTTGCTGGCGGAAGCGGCGGCTTGCAACACGGGGCTTTGGAGCGGCGCGTTCTTAAGACTTCCATTTTCAGGCTTTCAGAACGCACCGCTCCAAAGCCCCGTGTCGCCAGCCGCCGCCGGCAACAGGGAGAACGTCACTTCCAGTGGCTTTGCTTTAAAGCAGCGTTCAGGAGGCGCTTCAGCGCCCCTCATTTAAAAGCGGTGTAAGAGCTTGCCTTTGAGGCTCAGCAACTCATTGGGTACCAAACAGCACTCTATGGATCCTCTTTGCTCTTGCTGGCTGAGAGAAAAAAATAATCCTAACAAGATTTATAGATACCATGGGCTCAATCCCAAAGCGTGTAGAGATACTGCAATGGGTACAGAGGCTCGGCACCTAAGGGGGATACTGAGAAAGGAGAAGGGAATATTTCCACTTCAGCAGTCACGTGCAGGTACACCTTTGTGCTTCCTGTACATGAGGTAAGCAGGCTGGCAAGTACACAAGATACGGAACAGTGACCACATTCATAGGCTAAGTAAACATGGAAAAGCTGCGGTGATAAAGTACTGACCGAGCCCCACTCGCTACACTATCTCCTCTCCTCCTTCCCACCAAAAAATCTGCTAGAGCCAAGGGCTGTAAAATCATCCCCTGGGACAGAAGGGAGCTAATCTTCCCAAATGACAGTGATTGAAACCATCAGTAAACTAGAACACAAGGTCACTGCTTTTCTGATACATTGCAGCCTCATTATAAGGCAGTATTTGGGAGCCATGCTTCGCACTGCATTATAACCAAATCCATGTTATAATGAGGGTACTTTGTACATGCAAATCTTTTTTTAAAAAATTATTTTATTGTTTTATCTTAGAAAAATAATTTTTTAACAATATCAGTCTATACTCATATTGTATCTCAATACCATACAAGGTGTTACATTAATAAAGATCCCTTATAACATACATTTGACTCAAATAGCGATCAAATAGTATCATTTTATCACTCTGGAGAAATTCTTCATTTTCAATTGTTGCTTCGAAGCTCTCTTTCTTGTTCTTTAATTCTGCCATCAGCTTTTCCATGGTAAACAAATACCACAGCCAACTTATCCATTCCTGGAGCGGCAATGGTCCCTCCATTTTCCAATGTCTAGCAATTATGTTAACTGCAGCCAGACATAGGATTTTAGAGGAATCCTGATGCAATTTTAGAGTCTTGCTGGTTGAATAAATTCCTAGTATAGCTATTTCCGGTTTAAACGGCACTAAAGTTCCATTCATCTTGTTAAGGAATGTCCATACTTGTCTCCAGAATGCTTGTACATATGTACATCCCCCAAAACAATGTTTGAGAGTACCTTGCTGTCCACATCCCTTCCAACAAAGACCATTGCCATAGTTTTTTGCATATTTCAACTGTGAAGGCATTATATAATATCTAGTGGTTGCCTTTAATTGGGTCTCTCTGACTTCAAGGGCAGATGCACAATAGTACATATGACTCCACATCAATTTAACCTCACTTTCTGTGCAATTTTTATTTAACTCCCTTTCCCATTTGGCTATATAACAATGCTGCCTAGGATATAAAAACAACTTAAGTTCTTTATGAATACTAGACAATTTTCCCCACACTCCTGTCAAGTGAAATATCACTGCTTCAATCCCCCTCAGGTTTTCTACCAAAACTATCTGTCAGGCCCAGGGTCAAGAATATGCTCTTCAGTTGCAGGTATTGGAAAACGTCAATTTTGTCCTGTATTTCCACCTCCAGTACCTGAAGGGTCTTAAATTTACCTTTATTAAAAAGTTGGTATGCCTTATTAATCCCCTTTTTTTGCAGTGGTTTGATTAATTTGGTAGCAATTTCTCGCTCCCGAACACAAATCCTCTGTATTGGTGAATAGGGAGAAGCTTGTGATTTGTCATTCAATTTCCTCTGCACACCTCTCCAGTGTTTCATCAGGGGGTTCACGAAGGGATGCTCCCTCCTAAGATTTGTGGGAATTACTCCTTCATTCACAATCACATCTTTCAGCTATTTGAGTTGAAATAACTCTCGTTCTATTGTAGGCCACTCTGGGTATTTTGGGCAATGATACCAGTATTGCATTGCAGTAAGTACAGCTGCCTTATGGTATAGTCTGGTGTCAGGCATATTTAGACTGGCCTTCTCTTTGGGTTGGAGCATTGTACCAATTTTCAGTCTAGGCTTTTTCCCCCTCCAAACTAATTCTCTAACCAATGCTTCTATTTGTTTGAAATATATATTTGGGAGATTTATTGGCAGCGCCATAAATTTGTAAATGAGCTTTGGGGGGGCTATCATTCTATACAGGTTGATTCTGCCCAGTCATGAGCACATCAGATTTTGCCAGTTTATAAATTCCTTACGAATTTGCTTAAGGATAGGGGGGAAATTAGCTGCATATAAATCTTTGCAGTCTTTTGTTAATATTATTCCTAGGTATTTAATACCTGTTGGGCTTTCTGCAAAGGGAGAGAGTTCTATTATTTGTTTCTCCTCTTCCACAGAAGGGGCAAACACAAATGCTTGGGATTTTTCTTTATTCATTTTATAGACTGCAATCTTACCAAAACTTTCTATTGTTTGTAATAATGGTGGAATTGATTCTATTGGATTGTCTATAAATAATATCAGGTCATCCGCAAAGAGAGTCAACTTATATTCCTGCTCACCCACACGTATACCTTTGACTTGTTTATTTTGTCACAGGGCTGTCGCTAAACCCTCCAGGGCGATGTTGAACAGGCGCAGGGACAGGGGGCAACCCTGTCATGTTCCCCTGTAGATTCCAAATACTTCCGTATTTTGACCATTAACCCGTAGCCTGGAGCGCGGGTGTGCATAGATTGCTGCAATCCATCTAAGGAAGTTACCCAGAAGATGAACTTTTTTAAATAGAGCAAACAGACAGGTGGGTTCCAAAAAATCAAAAGCCTTTTCAGCATCAGCCGCTATAATCATGGCAGAGAGGGGTTTTTTAAAATTTTTGTGCATGGATCAAATTTATAATTTTCCTTATATTATCCGTGCCTTGTCTTCTGGGGACAAACTCAGCTTGGTTCTGATGTATAATTTCCCCTGCCACTGCTTTAAGTCTGGTGGCTAATATTTTTGCGAATATTTTGACATCATTATTCAGCAATGAGATGGGTCTGTAACTTCCACACTTATTAACTGGTCTGCCGGGTTTAGGCACCAGTGTGATTTGGGCATCATAGAATGAAGTGGGCATCTCTCCCGTAATTAGAATTTCGTTAAACAATTTAGTTAGGTGTGGGCAAAGTAATTTGGTATATGTTTTATAGAATTTTGAGGGCAACTCATCCGGGCCTTGTACATGTAAATCTATTTGTGATACAACACATTGTGAACCATGTCTTACACCACGGTATAACCAAATTCATGCTATAATGAGGTGTGTCAAAAAGGTTGCACTACAGTCACACTCCCCTGACTACCCCACTGATCTTCTTGCCCTCCCCCTAGAGACGAAGGACGTTAACAAACAAGCATTCACCCTGGCAAGCATTGTTAACAAACAAGCATTCACTCTGGCATTCACCCCAGAGTTCTGAAGGAACTCAAATATGAAATCACAGACCTACTGTTAGTAATTTGTAACCAGTCACTAAAATCTGCCACTGTACCCGAGGACTGGAGGGTGGCAAATGTAACCCCGATATTTAAAAAGGGATCCAGAGGCGATCCTGGAAACTACAGACCAGTAAGCTTGACGTCTGTGCCGGGCAAAATGGTGGAAACCATCATTAAGGACAGAATTACAGGGCATGTTGACAAACATGGCTTAATGGGGAAGAGTCAACACGGATTTAGTAAAGGTAAGTCATGCCTCACTAACCTGTTGGAATTCTTTGAGGGTGTAAATAAGCATGTGGACAAGGGAGACCCAGTAGATATAGTGTACCTGGATTTCCAGAAAGCATTTGATAAGGTCCCTCATGAGAGACTCTTGAGAAAATTAAAAAGTCATGGGATAGGAGGTAGTGTCTTACTATGGATCAGAAACTGGTTAAAAGATAGAAAGCAAAGGGTAGGACTAAATGGTCAGTTTTCACAATGGAGAGATGTAAAAAGTGGTGTGCCTCAGGGATCTGTATTGGGACCGGTGCTGTTTAATGTATTCATTAATGATTTGGAAAAGGGTGTTAAGAGTGAGGTGATCAAATTTGCAGACGACACCAAGTTATTCAAGGTAGTTAAAACACGAGCAGACTGTGAGGAACTGCAACAGGATCTTACGACACTGGGTGCCTGGGCATCTAAATGGCAAATGAGATTTAATGTGGACAAGTGCAAAGTGATGCACGTAGGGAAAAATAATCCAAACTATGCGTACACAATGCTGGGTACTAAGCTAGGAGTTACCACTCAGGAAAAGGATCTGGGGGTGGTTGTGGACAATACAATGAAATCCACAGCGCAGTGCGCAGCAGCAGTCAAAAAAGCAAACAGAATGTTAGGAATTATTCGGAAGGGGATAGAGAATAAAACTGAGGATGTCATAATGCCTCTATACAAATCAATGGTGCGACCGCACCTCGAATATTGTGTGCAGTTCTGGTCGCCCCATCTCAAAAAAGACATAGCTGAACTAGAAAAGGTACAGAGAAGGGCAACAAAAATGATCAAGGGCATGGAAGGGCTCCCGTATGAGGAGAGGCTTGGTAGGTTGGGGCTCTTCAGTTTGGAGAAGAGACGACTGAGAGGAGATATGATAGAGGTCTATAAAATCATGAGTGGTGTGGAACTAATAAACAAGGAGCAGTTATTTACCCTCTCAGCTAGTACTAGAACTAGGGGACACTCCATGAAACTCATGGGTGGCAAGTTTAAAACAAATAAAAGAAAATATTTTTTCACTCAGCGTATAATTGGGTTGTGGAATCTACTGCCAGAGGCTGTGGTAAGGGCCAGTACTATAGCTGAGTTTAAAAGAGGTTTGGACAAGTTTCTGGAAGATAGGTCCATTAGCAGCTATTAGCCAGACAGGATCAGGGAACATGACGGGAGCTGGGGGAAAACAACAGGAAATGGATCCCCCATTGTGACCTGTTGGGTGCTTCTCCCAAGCCACCGTGATTGGCCACTGTTGGAGACAGGATGCTGGGCTAGATGGACCATTGGTCTGACCCAGTATGGCACTTATGTTCTTAAGATGGCGGGCTGTTTTGGCCCACTCCGTCACATTTTGGCTTCGATCTCACCTGCACATTTGTGCAGCTGCCGCTGCCAAATGTTGGCACGGAATGGCCCCAGACCGTATCAGCAGCTAGCCCAGGCTGTGATCCCAGAAAACCCAGGCTAAGGTCCACCCCGATTGGGCCAAAGCAGGCTATCATGTTTGTTGTGGCCCACCATGACCCAACCCAGATTGGGTCCACCATGGCCGACTGCCATGGTTGCCCATCATAGAGAAGGGCAGGCCACTGGGTGCAGCATGGGACCGTGCCTCCCTGCCCTTCTCAGTGGTTGGCACGTTTGTTCAGTAGCCCAACCCGGTCTGGACCATGTCCACAGGGCTTTCCCTGCCTATGCTGGGCTGCCACTGAGGTGACATCACGTGTGTTAAAATCCTATGACACCCCTCCTCCCATAAGCAAGCAAAAACGTCAGTATCATTCCCTAAGTCCTGTCTCAATTTTTCAGAGAGCTGAAAATGGAGTGGAACCATCAAATCAACTTCTGGCTTTCCTAAAAACAGAAGAGAATCACAGAGAGGTATATGCTGAAACTAGAGCTAAGACAAGGAAAATAAGACCACCATCCCCTTCTGAAAAATGACTGCTCTAGCCTACAGATATGTATAAAATCACTGTGCATTTAATGAAGAACCCTGCTAACACTATACAGCTAGGGGCTGCACGGGTGTAGGAGCTGCAAGAGTGGTTCAGTTAGCCAGTTGCCTTAATTGTATGCCAATTTTAGTTGTTAATATGGCATCCCTCTTTATGCACCATTCTTCTCTAAGTAAAGTTAATAGTGCAAATTCATGAGCAAAGGAGTGGTGATCATCACTTTTAAGACCACAAAACACTTGGAAGCACAGGTTTAAATCCTAGCTGGATAGACTCTGACCTTTTTATATAAGTATACTGTGCTATGTGTAGCTTTTCTGCATCCATTCCTGGCTTCACTCCAGAGGGTGGAAGACCCTTTTCACGTGGCCAACCACCTACTTCCATTCCTCCAAACGCTCCTTGTTTAGGGTTGCTCTGCAGTACTCCAGTACTGCCAGCCCAGCCAGGCTTCCAAATCATCAGTCTATTGATGGAGAGGATGACGTCCTAACCTCCTACCATGGTGCTTCTTATGCCACCTGCTCAAGTAACATGGTTGCAATACATATGTTTGCACAATTTGATGGTATTTATTAACGCTTTGCAGTTCACCAAGGACTTAATACCAAGAGGGACAGCACACTCATAACTCCTATTCCCCTATAAAAAGGAGAATATCAAGCAGAAAATAAGGAAGGAATATTACCTCTGTATGCAGAACTAGCATGATTGCCATTAGGATACAGTTGTCCTACCTACTCTAGGACCCACAATTCAAGAAAAACAAATAAATATTAGAGAAACTTCAACGAAGAGTTCAAAAGGCTGGAAAACAAGGAACTTAAGTCAGTTCACAAAGAAGAAGGTCAAGTGGCAACTTGATCTCTCTGTGATTCTTGCACATGGAAAAGCCACTCAATAATATTGGGTTGTTTAAACTGGGAAATTCAACCTTGAAATAAGGTGCAACTTCCTAGCAGGTAAGGTAATTAAACAGTGAAATGTATTTATTTATTTATTTCTAAACATTTATATCCTGCCCCCTCCTGCACACAATGGTAGCTCGGGGCGGCTCACAACAATAATAAAATAAACACATTATTTTAAAATACCATTTTTAAAATTAATAAAATACATTAAATACATTTTTAAAGGGCAGAACTAAATCCCCACCCCGTCTCCCTCCCCAAAGGCCTGGCGGAACAGCCAGGTCTTACATTGTTGTCAGAAAGAAGGGAGGTCCTTGCCAAAGGAGGGGGTATACCCACCATCACATGTTAAGTCAATATTAAGTATCTTTCTACAAGATATGTTTTAATCCAGACACAAAGGCCATATCCATGCAGAAATCAAACTAGAACACTGGGCATTTTTACACACACGTTAAAGTTCCAGATTTTTCAATCTTCTGGGTTTACAAGTCCATAAGTAAGTTCCAGATTCATTTCTCACACACACACAGCCCTGAGGCAGTTCCTGGATTCATTCTTCACACAAACACTGCCCTGAGGCAGCCTAAAGTAGCTGTAGCTGTAGATGTGACAGGCTGCCATGGAAACCAAGTGACCACAGCTGCCTGGAGCAAAGCAGTTTACCACGAGAACTTTTTACACACAAAAGTTCTGGGAGAAGTTCTACACAAAAGTTCAAAGATCCGGATGTTTAAGATCTGGGTGAGTGATTTAGACACATAGAAAGTTCAGGATGTAACAGCAAACATCCAGGAGACATTTGTGTGTAAAAACACCCAATGAGTATAGCAGTCCCTGACTAAAGCTGCAATGGGTGCAGACATCCCATGGGCTACCTGAGGACCAATTGGGTGCCTGATGCCAAAAATGAGCATTACCCAGGGAAAATGACAAGTGCAGCACTCCAGTCAGCGCTTGTCAGTTTCAAAGGCAGGCCAGGGCTTCCCCTCAGACAGTGATCTGATAGGCAGGTGGCCAGAGAGCCACTTTTGAAACTGACAAGTGCCAGCCAAGAACTCTTCGGAGTCCAGCTCCACAGCAATCTCAGCACTTTCACCCCACCCCACCCCAATGTGTGCCTCTCACAAGATAGAAGCAGCCTTTGAAAGTAACAGGCCCCATCTGGGACCATTGCAAAGCCAGGCTCTGCAAGGTCCCAGATGAGGCCTGTCACTTTCAAAGGCCAGCCAGCTCATCCAAGCAGCCTGTCAGGTCCCGTTTGGGCATCGATGGTGCTGGGTTGATTTGGGCCTCCCTCAGATTTGTTGGGGGTGCCCAAATCTTCGGGTGCCCAGTTGCAGCTCTATCCCCGACTATAAATATGTGACTAAGAAATTATTGATTGCAGGTATGGTAGGTACCTTGGCATCTCAGGATCTGCTCTTTCCAACAGGGCTTTAAAAATCAAGGACTTAAAGGATCTTAATGTATGTTCAAGATTCCCTTGCACTTCTTGTAAAACCAGGAGTTTGCCCCACAATTCTTCCCACTGCTATCTATCTAAGTTGCCACCCTCCAATACCAGCAACAGCCACATTTCCACAGGGCACATTATAACTTGTAGAGATGTGAGTTGCCAAGTAAAACAGTGTTTGGCAATTAGCCATAATAAATTATCTAAGTAAAATATTACACTTATAAGGACTTCATTCTGGAGACAAGTAATGAGTCACAGCTATGAGGAAGTGACAGCTCCACTAATTTCAAAACCTTGCAAAAAGTCAGTTAAAACAAAGGATTAAACTAAATTTAACACTTCTATCCTTCCTCCTTCCCCGGCCACTAAACCTTGCTCTAAAAAAGCAGCAGCTCACGCATGAACTAAGCAGCAGGGAACCTTTCCCCTTCCAGTCACCAACACTGAAAATTAGTACAAGCTCCAAGGACTGCAAAGAAATTGGGGACAGGGATGCACTCAGGAAGAGGATGGTGCAAATTATTATTATTGTTAGATGTATTATCTGCCCTAACCCTAAGGCTCAGGGCAGCTTTCAACAGACAAATATAAATACAAACAACTAATGCAATCACACATACAGTCACCCTCCTCCGAAACCCCAACTCTCTCTCTCATCACTCTCACCCCATCGAGCCCATTTCCCCCAATCTCTCTACATGGCCCAAACCCACCCATCCCCCTCAAAGAGGGACCATGGCCAACCCCATACTCCTCCCTCCCAACCATTCTCAAAGAAGCAAAGAAAAATTATACAAGGATCCAGAAAGTGAGTTTAAACTACTGTCTATTTCTGAAGTTAAAAGTAGGTTTTTTTCTCAATTATTTTTATTTATTCATGTACCAATGCAATAACAATAGAAAGCGTACATAATTCCAGCATGTACAGGCATATAATTAACAATGTTTAACAGGATATTAACTGATATACATACAATTCTATTTTAAAACATTTTTCTGCTTTCATTGCTACAAATTACATTATATACAACAATAATTCAATATAAACATATTAAACTTAATCATACAAACTGTATTTTGTATGGATTTGTTTGTGGACTTTTTTTTGGATAAAATAGCTCAAGTTCACCATGGTTTTGATGTGACTTTTTTAGCAGAGAACGGATCTGAGGCAGTGGAAGCCCCATCCGGTTCTGTTTTGTGGGATGAGTTTCCGACAGTGTTGCCCTCAGATGCTCTTGGGACTGTTCGAGCCACCAATTCTGAATTAGATCCATGCCCGTCCTGGCTGGTTAAGGCTAGCCGAGAGACACTGGAGCAGTTGCTGGCGGGGATAGTCAACGCCTCCCTTGGGGAGGGCAGGGTGCCGGACTGTCTCAAGGAGGCGGTGGTGCAGCCCCTGCTCAAGAAGCCATCTTTGGACGTTGATGTCCTTCCCAGTTATCAGCCAGTCTCTAACCTTCCCTTTTTAGGGAAGGTTATTGAACGGGTGGTGGCTCAGCAGCTTCAGGGCATTTGGACCGGATTAATTTTCTCGATCCCTCGCAGTCGGGCTTTCGTCCGGGTTATGGCAAGGAGACTGCGCTTGTGGCCTTGGCTGACGACCTCTCCCGTGAGTTAGACTGGGGTCGTTCGACCCTGTTAATCTTGTTAGATCTCTCGGCTGCATTTGATACCGTTGATCATGAGTTGTTGGTGAGTCGGTTGTGAGACTGGGCAGCGATTGGCGGGACTGTTCTTGAATGGTTCCACTTATTCCTGGCCAGGAGAACCCAGCATGTGGTGCTGGGGGAGTTTCCATCTTCCCTCCAGGGTCTCACGTGTGGAGTACCGCAGGGTTCCATCCGCTGTAGGGGATTGGATGGGGGCGAGCCGCCTGAGACTAAATCCTGACAAGACGGAGGTGATGGTTGTGGGGAGAGCCAGGGGGGTGGTTGCCCCCATCAATGATGGGGTCCGCCCCCCCCCGGTTTCTCAGGTCCAGAGTCTGGGGGCACCCCTGGACCCACAGGTCCGCTTGGATGCTCAGGTGACGGCTGCGGCGAAAGGAGCATTTCGCCAGTTACATCTGGTGCGTTGGCTTAGGCCGTATGTCTCAGACTCGGTTCTGGCCGCAGTCATGCATGCTTTTATGCACAGCCACTCTTCATTATAAACAGGGGACTGCTGAAGCCCCGATTTTGAGGAAACCACTTGACCTACATTTATGAAAATTTAACCATAGCTGTAAGTTGTGAGGACCATCATATCCACAAAGTTTGAAAAAGATCCATTAGGAAAATAAAATCTTATAACAGCTTTAACATTAACTGGTTGTGGTCAAAATGCACACCATCCTCACGTATTTGAATCATCAATATTTCCTCCCCCTGGATGAGTTGAGCCCCCAAACTTCACAGGCTTCGAAAATGAAATCAATAACAAGTGCTTTTGAAATATGATACTGATTGATGCAGCCGAAACCGAGTTATTAGTGATAAAAAAATTAGTTCTGCTGGTTCGCACATGCACAGTAGAGCAGCTGCTCACTGGCAAAACACAGCACGGTCCGCTGGCTCGCACATACTCAGTAGAGCAGCTGCTGTCCTGCCTCGCTACTGGGGGTTGGGGTAGAATGTCCCTTACCTCGTGTCGGTCTCTCTGCAGGGACCCACCGACCCGTGATCGCCTTCCAGGGCAGCCAGGGGGTGGGGTGGGGTGGGGTGGCCTGACTGCAGCCCCCCCGATCTCAGCG
>QEPC01006872.1:4206747-4258457 GCA_003113815.1 Sphenodon punctatus
TGAGACCTCGCATCTTCATGAATGTTAGACCCCTTGTCTCTCCCTCTGTTCCCCTTCCTAAGTCTCTCCCCCAGCTCCTGTCTCTCAGATTGTAAGCCCTAGGGGCAGGGACCGTGTCTATTTTATTACTTTGTAAAGTGCCAGGTACACTGCTGGCGCTATATAAATGTTTGTTAATAATAATAATTATAATAATAATAATAATTACCTTGAGACTGGATTACTGCAACGCGCTCTACGTGGGGCTACCCTTGGTATTGGTTCGGAAGCTGCAGCTGGTGCAGAATGTGGCGGCCCGTCTCTTGACGGGGACGGGCCAACGCGAGCATATAACACCGGTGCTTCACTTTCTCCACTGGCTGCCGGTAGGTTTCCGGGCCCAATTCAAGGTGTTGGTGCTGACCTTCAAAGCTCTAAATTGTTTGGGCCCGCCTATCCGCAGGACAGCCTCACCCCTCCGGGTCCTGGAGCTGCCCCTAGGGTCGGCTGGGGGTGCCCTCCTGGGGATTCCCGGGTGTCTACTATGAGGGCGTTCTCCGTGGCTGCGGAACTCCCTCCTGTTGGAGATCCGCTTGGCTGCTGACCTCCCCTCTTTCCGCAGACAATGCAAGACCTGGCTGTTCCACCAGGCCTTTCCTGAGGGAGATGGGGTGGGTGGATGGGGTTTTACAGTGTTTTAATTGAAATTAATATGGTTTATTTTAATGTTTTGAAATGTTTTAATATATTGTGAGCTGCCCCGAGATGCCTGAGGCAGGAGAGGGTGGCATATAAATTGTAAAAATAAATAATATAATAAATAAATATTTTGAACTAACTTACTAGGAAGCTAAAATATTTTTGTGGCAAGTGGGGAGGAAAAGAAGTTTCAGGCAGTTGCAAAAATGGAATATCAGGGAGGGAGGTCATTATTTATATACTCTTCTTACTCATCCATTTATTCTTATAAGCACCATTCTTTGACTGTGCCCATATCAAAGCATTTTCCTTTACAAGGTAGACTATTACCTGTATAGATTTTTTGGAAATTTCATCAGTCATTGTTTTCACAAAGTATGTTAAGTCTTCCATGATTAGGTGTTCTGTTAATTATTTTTTCCAGTGTTCTGCAGTCAGAGCCATTGCCTGTGTCCAAAAATTGAGGATCACTTTTTTTTTTTTTTTTAGTAGAAACAGAAGTAAACTTCCCTTCAGAAACCAATTCCCAATATACATGTCTTTAGATCCTGTTCTAGTTACAAGTCTAGTATTTTTTTTCTTTTAAAACTGATTTCCAGAATATTCTTAACCAAACAACATTTCCATAGCATGTGTATAAAAGGATCTGGTTGTTTTACGTTTAATACAAATATCTGGGACAAACCTACATATCTTATTGTATACGGATGGAAAAACATAAATTTTGTGAACACATGCATGGTCCAATTAGTGCTAGAACCAACATTTACCATTTGTAATATCTCATTCCATTCTTTCACCGTTATTTCATATCCACAATCTCTACTCCATAGTAGAATAGCTTTATGGGGTGCATCTTTTTAAGTACATGGTCATAAGATTATAACTTTCTAGACAGAATCTGGATTGTTGATACTTTAGCCCTTGTATAAAACTTTCTATGGCAGATAATCTTGTTGGTTCTGTTCCCTTGTGAAAGTCTTGTTTAATAAAATAAGAGATCTGTATGAACTCATTGTGCATTCCTTTCTTTCTTTAGTATATTCTCTACATCTGTTTGTTTAATGGGTTAACCACCCTTGTAAAAATCCTCCCATTAAAAATTGCATTCAACCTAGCAGTTACATCCTCCCTTTCTCAGCCCATGTATGAAGAAGCCATCACTTCTTATTGTTGATATTATTGAGATGTTAGATTGTTTGGTCAGCTGCTTCACACATTCCCAATTTGTGAGTGAATTAAGTACAGGGTTCTGTTTCATGAATTTTAGAGTACAGTTCTAAGCACACAATTTTATAGTGAGATTGGGTTTCCTAGCTTCTGTTCTATCTCCATCCATTCTGGCTTTTCCCCATTGAGATCAGACCAGTACTGGCCCGATTTATGCTGCCCTGTAGTACCTCTTAAAATGTGGTAAGGCCAACTCTCCTTTTTCAGCTTCGTGTTCTAACCATTCAATTTTAATTCTCGGGTTCCAATTTGACCACAGAAATCTCTGTATAGTTTTATTAAAAAATTTGGGGGGGGGGGGAATTCAGGGGGGGGGGGGGCATGAATGGGATCATAGAGAAAGGGTACAGAACCCTGGGAAATACATTAATTAAGTTAATAGTGGACCAACAACCAGGGTTGTCCAAATAAATGTTCGCAGGATTCTTTTTTCATAATTTCAGGTAGGCTGTAGTCAACACAAACATTTGAGCAACTGAATTTTTGTAATTTTGTTTGGTTTCATTCATGTTTGGTTTTGTTTCTTTCCAGTTTTTGTCATTTCTAGTTTTGTTCAATTTTTTGTTTTGTTTCTGCCAGTAACAACAGAACTCACCTCTTTCGCTCACTTCTTTCGCTCTGCTCTGTCTGACTCTTTATCCTGCTGAGCCACTATTCCTATACCTACGGTCTGTTTACCCTTATCCTTGCTACATGGACCTGCCTGCTGTCATTCTCATTGTAACCAAGCCAAGTACTTGCACTTGAGACCTCTCATCTTCATGAATGTTAGACCCCTTGTCTCTCCCTCTGTTCCCCTTCCTATGTCTCTCCCCCAGCTCCTGTCTCTCAGATTGTAAGCCCTAGGGGCAGGGACCGTGTCTATTTTATTGCTTTGTAAAGTGCCAGGTACACTGCTGGTGCTATATAAATGTTTGTTAATAAATAATAATAATAATAACAACAATGAGAATGGATGGGGTAAGAACTAGAAACCTACCAAACGAGTGCCATGAAAAGAAAAAAAAACATTAAACTGAATGAAGATAGGTCAGAAACTGTTGGACATCCATTTTGGGTTGGATGTTTGGATTCAACAGGTTTGCTTGTTTTGGTGGTTACTTTTTTCATCTCTGCTGGCAGCCACTGGTTCAGCAGCACCAGCTGGTAACAGTTCTGTTGACTGCCTTTCCTTACACTAACAATATCCATAGTCTCTGTTCCTAGTTTCCATGGAATAAGTTTGTCTAGGGCAGCTGCAGTGGTCACAGTCCAAATCCAGTCACCGTAAAAACTACTTCTGTGCAACTATTTAATTTCTGATAGATCCACTAACTTTGTAGTGTTCTTTCATGGCAATGGAGATCATCCTAAGCATTGCTCATTTTCATATGGTGGTGTGCAAACAATAGCTATCAGCGACCAGCTTGGTGGCCACTTGCCCCTGTTAAGAGTCTTTGGCCACTTGCCCATATTACACCAGCCGGCAATTCTCCAGGCAGGAAATCTCCTGGTCGAGAAGTTGATACGGAGCTGTGCACGTGGGCGCAAGGCTAAAAGTGTCATCAGCCGCATCCAGTGGCTTTTTTTCCTCCGAATGTCAGGGCTCAAAATCCAGACCTGACATTCGGAGGAAAAAAAGCCGCTGGACGCAGCTGATAACACTTTTAGCCCCACGCCCATGCGCACAGCTCTATGTACGTTTCTACGCTGGGAGAGTCCCCGCCGGGAGAATCGCTGGCCAGTGTAACATGAGCAAGTGGCCTAACTTTAATCTTAAGAGTAAAGTTTCTAGTCCTGATGTTAGTGACATGTAAGCTGATAGCATTATCTTCCTGAATCTGCAGGCAGCCTGTACCAACTGGCTCTTATACGTAAGTCCTGTTGAGTTTGAGGCATTATGCTTAAGATGGCAGAGCACAAAGCAAACTCTTTGCTTACACCAGTGTGATGTAATGGCTAGGTGTGCAGAACTAGGGCCTAGCCAGGCATTTAGCAGGCAGGGATAGGGTCAGGTGGGATTGGTTTTGCAGGGACGGTAGATTCAGAGGGTTGGGTTGTGATTTGTAAGGGGATTTTGTAGATTTTTAAACACACGTTGTAAGCCACCCCTAAGCCTTAATGGGAAGGCAGGGTAAAAAACTGAATAAATAAATAATATTTTGGACCTTTAACTCCACTGTGGTATCACCTCACCATCTCCCTTGGAAATCTGTTCTAATGATTAATTGCTCTGTAATAATAATGTACTTTATTTCTAATTTGAATTTGTCCTGCTATAGCTTCCAGCCATTGGTTCTTATTATGCTTTCCTCTACAAAATTAAAGACCCTTGAGTATCCAATCCTTGGTCCCTGAAGGCATTTCTACACAATAATCAAGTCACCTCTTAATCTAACGAGCTAACAATGGAGCCTCAGCTGCAAGATTTGTTCAGGGCTAAAAGATTCCCTTGCATAAAACAGATAATGGCACCATCCCTATGTAGTTCCTAATGTTTTACCATGCTTCCTTTAGAGCTTGGGACACACACATTTCCCCGACAACTTTACCATCCCCCATTTGATAGACACTTAATTCCCCATGGCCGACATTTCAAATGGAACTGAAACAGAAATGGCCAGTGCATGTCATTTGATGGCTGAAAGCACTGTGGTTTAAGTGGTTTGTTACTCTTTCACGGGCAACAGTATTCCCCCTTAGGTATTAATCTTTGACCTTTGGACAGCCAAGAGTCTCTCTAAAGTCCGATCCAAGCTGGTCATGCCATTCTTAAAGCAAGGCTGTCTTACCGGCAAACTGCTAGTATGTTAAAGGCTCACTGTCTGGTTAGAAATGGTTTTAAAGAGTTTATGATTTATATTAGCAAAAATAAAAGAATTTGAAAAATCTAGCAATGCTTTGCCATTTGCTTATGTTTCTTACATCAACAAAACAAAAACAGTCTGGCAATTTCACTTTCTGATTTTCATGCACTGGCAGCCACAACGCAGGCTGCAACAACTACTTGGATTTAGATGAGAAATTGGAATCCTTAATTCTTAAACTCTGCCCTCCCACATTTTTAATTTCTGCCCCATTCCCCCCCAAACCCACCACCATATAATTTTGGTGCTCAAGGTACATGACAGTGACAATTTCCTATTAATGAGATATGAATTTGTAAAAACCATTTGTCCTATTCATCCAATTTGTAAAAATATTCTGTAGTTTATCATGCCAACTAAAATAGACAAGATTTTATTTTAGTTAGGTCTAGCTGTTAACCTCCAAAAAAGGGAATTTAAAGAAAGTGATCATTTACTGTACATTTTACCACATTGAAGGCATAATCCTCCATCCACTGTTTAAATTAGTGACGTGGTTCCATGCAGGATTAAGGACCTAAATTACAACAGCTTGGTATTGCCTACATATACAATACAAGAGACAAACACTGCTAGAGCAGTGTAGAATCGGTAGATGCCAGTCTGGC
Source organism: Sphenodon punctatus (assembly GCA_003113815.1). Classification (NCBI taxonomy): domain Eukaryota; kingdom Metazoa; phylum Chordata; class Lepidosauria; order Sphenodontia; family Sphenodontidae; genus Sphenodon; species Sphenodon punctatus. The sequence goes on from QEPC01006872.1 coordinate 4,212,110, forward strand.
AATATGGTTGGGTCGCACCCACCATACACCAAGTTTACCTCCACCTGTGCCCTTTTACTTTTTTTTGTATTGTACTGCAATCAGTCCTTTTATTTTCACTTAATCCTAGTGAAGACAGAACTATTTTTTCAAATGATTACACACATGCCTTATGTAAACATTCCCTTTTCATATCTAGACCCAAATAAATCAGAACTGCAATATGAAAAGTGTGCTGTAAAGTAAAATGAATAGCCTTGTTTCATTGAGTGAAACAAACACTCCAACTAATATCTTAGAGCAGGGGTGGGGAACGTCAGGCCCAGGGGTCAAATGTGGGCCCCTTCAGGTTCCTGGATCCAGTTCCTTCCTACTCCCAAGCACTGAAAGATTGAGCTCAATATAAGAGAGCAGAGAGGAGGGCATGCACACAAGGATAGGGGGCAGATCCATGGCACAGATTCATGACCTGGACCCTCCTCTTCCTGAGAGCATCCCTTAAGTACCCCCACTCCCAACTTCTGTGCAGCCCTCAAAGCTTGTATTAATTTTCAAAGTGGCCCTGGGAGGGGAAAATATTCCCCACCCCTGCATTACAGCAAGATATAGAGATTCTTCAAATTTTGCTTGGGATCAGAAGCTATCTAGATATTTTGCAATCTCCCTGGCATGGAATAAATACCATCATCAAGAATAAAAAATGAGAGTTCTAACAATGATGTGAGAAAGAAACACTTCTTCCTCTCCACATAGCCATTGTTAAATAATGGGCCTGATCCAAAAGCTCTCTGAAGTGAAAAGATCCTCAATGACTTTTGTGAAATTTGGATCAGGCACCTTCTGCCTCCAACTCTGGTGGCACAGAATGCTATTCTCATGACAGTTAATATTTAAAAGCAGTTAAACAATTACTCAATCAATGACTAATTCCAGAAAGACTGTTATAGTACAGCCATTAGGAATGAAGCTTGTTAAATCTTAATGTGAAAGTTTATAGCACCTCTAGTGCTCAGAGTAATCCCAAATCAGTTTTTCAAACACACCCATCTGCAATGCCACACTCAGGATGGGATAAGTAGGATTACTGCTCTGCACCCAGAAGCTTGCTTTACAATGGAACATGCAAGTTATTTATGCACACCAGTTGCACACTATGCCTTCTGATATACACACTGCAGCATGCACATGTTTCTAGTTTAACTGATACCAAGATAAAGCAGACAGGAAGCATCTGAGAGCAACCACAGTAGTGCTGCTTATTAATCAGCAGAGAAACATTTAAACTTTTTACCAAAAGATAGTTTCAAAGAGGGTTAACATGGTCAGATAATCAATGGTAAGTAAATAGACAGTTTAACTGAAATTCAAATCTTATTCACTTGTATGTTTTGATGACTGACTAGATCTCAAGGTCTTTGCTCATTTGCCCTCCTCCACTTTAGGAAGAGTAGCTTTGTAGATGTGCTCCTAGTAATGCTCAATCAAAATAGCAAGATCTGTAATTTAATCTCTGATCTTAGATTGCTTCTTTAGTGTACACTCTGATAAACACAGAACAGGCAGGAAATTAGTTATTTCAAAAGCCAAAGGGAAAGTTTAAGAAATATATACCTACGCTAAAACATCTTCTCCAAACTACTTGTCAGAATACACAGAAAAGAAAAAGCCCAACTGTTTTAGTAAATTCAAGGCTCTGTTATTCTAGAATAAACACGCATAGTAGTCAATAAGTACTGCCCCTATGTTCAAGTATTTTCTGAAAAATACAAAAATACACACAAACTTTGTACAATGGTGACAGGAGGTGTAAAAGGTGTTAACCTTTGTGGCACAGTAGACAGGCATTAAGATACAAGAGAAAAGGTATAATCCCTTTATGAAATACTTCGGACACATCCTGAACCGACAACTAGTCCCCTAACATCAATGGAACTATTCACAAACAAGTGGTTCTAGGATTGCAGCCTTGGTCTAATAATATACATTTTGCAAGCTTTTAGAAATCATTCAACCCCTCAGTTGAGTTAATGAAGTTGACAGCATTTTGCAAACACCGAATAGATCCATTTTCAAATATTTTTCAGTGCTGTCAGATATTGCTGGCAAAGCTATTCAAAATAACTGATAACAGAATAAAATAAAGGGGAACTTGATTTAACAAGTTCAAACAAACAAGATTTTGCTGATCCTTCTCAGAAGGTTCAGTAGGAGGAAGTAAATTAAATTACAAGAAATGCAGCTCAGCTTTACTGTATCAGGTTTTTTTAAAAAGACACTTACTTGAAAAACAAACAAACAGTAAAACCACTGTTAAAAACATTTTAAATAACTGAATTAGATATTGTAACGTTGGCTGCCTGATTTCTGAAGCATTCATCTAGAAGCTTCTGTCTTTTATATCAAGGCTAACAAGATGTTGGCTGTACTGAAGCGATAAGTAGGACATATTTTCACTGATCCTTTAAAAAAAAAAAAAAGGCAAATTGCAAGATGTTTTATTACACTGGACTTAAGATCTTATTTCCCACTTCAGAGTTAAGCTACATAGGCTCTTAGGCTTAGCAACTAAATTTCCAAGACCTCTATCTCCAAGTAACACTACATCTTTGACCTTGCTACTAATGTTGCCAATAAAAGCGCAATTAGCAGGTCAGGGTTGACAGGCCTGTCCATTAAGAACTGCACTGAGATACAGATTAATTCTATCCACTGAAGAGTCACCAGATAAGTAACAACTCTTGGTCTCTCGTTGACCTGTGTTGGAGTCCATCAGGTGATTTCGAAGTGAAAAGTCTTTTTATACTTTTTACTCCAGGGTATGTTTAACCTGGAGAAAAGAGGACTAAGGGGAGACATGATAGTCATCTTCAAATATTTGAAGGGCTCTCACACAGAAGATGGAGCAGACTTGTTCTCTGTTGCTCCTGAGGGCAGGACTAGAACCAGTAGGCTCAAATTACAAGGAAGCAGATTTCGGCTAAACATTAGGAAGAACTTCCTAACAGTAAGAACTGTTTGACAGTGGAACAGACTGGGGGGCTCTCCTTCGCTGGAGGTTTTCAAAGAGAGGCTGGACGCCCATCTGTCAGGGATGCTGTAGCTATGTATTTCCTGCACTGAACAGGGGGGCTGGATTAGATGACCTCCAAGGTTCCTTCCAACTCCAAGATTCTATTATTCTACTGGGGCAGGAAATATTTTATTTTCATGTGCATCTAATACAGGGACCTCTGCAATTCAGAAATTCTCATGCTTTTTACCTGTGGGGCCCCATTTTGAGACTTCAGTAAAATCCTCAGACAAAGACATGCAAAGTATATAAAGTATCAATTTGCATCACAATGCAAATGACACAACCCTGCTTGGAGGCATCATTCACAGTTTGGGGACCTCAGCTGTAATTGCGCTCTAGGTGCAACTACAAAGGATTTCAAAAATGGTTTCCCTGAACCAGTATTGTTTCAGTGTTTCCTTGCGTTCTCCCTGTTGGCTGTTGCTTTGCACTTTACTCCAAAGAGCTTACAGTTTGAGACCAACTTTTTATTCTGCATTTGGTCAGTGCCCAGGCAGAAGCCTACAGCTCTCATTCCAAAAAGCAACAGCAAGTGCAGCAGTTAATTGCAAGACTATAAAATCTCTGAGCCATCTAGCTGATTACCTTTTTCCAATAATATCAAAAGTTTCATGAGACAGGAATGAGCCACCCTATCCAACAATTTACAGAAATATCCTGATATTGGAGGATAATTTAAGATATAGATGGATTAAATTAGGTTGTTCAGGTTTTGCTACAGAGGAACAGATGGACTGAGGGGTGCCACAGTACTTAGGAACAAGAATGCAGAGTCTGGTATCCCAAAGAAGCAGGTGTCATGGTATTACTCATTTTTGGGATGGTAATGCTGCACTCAGACACTAGAGCAAAGGATCAGAGGAAAGTGCATGCCCACCCAAGGAGGATGGCACAGAGGCTTAGGATACCAGGGTTCCATTCCCTTTCTGTCACAATCGCCTTGTGTTTTCCTTTGGTTAGCCACATAGCCTCTCAAGTCCCCAGCTGTAAAATGGCTTACTAGGGGATCAAAACCATAAAGACCACCAAAATCTTTTAAAAATATATTTATTTTTTCTTGTATTATGTCTTACAATATTAAATTACATAATTTTGGTCTTATATAGTCATTACAAATTTTGACCAGTCTGGGACTATCCCATTACAGCATCGGTCTGGTGAAGACTACCAAATTCTTAAAGAAAGCATGTTATATACACAATTGTTGCTGATTACTATTGTATTTTATTTTGTATCTTGTTCTTTTGTTTTTATTCTTTGTACAATGGTCAGGGCTGTTGCCAGTGCCAATAAAGGAATTACTTACTTAGCTTCACTATAGAGTGTTAAGTAGAACATAAAGGAGAGGGGACACCCAATGGGTGAAAAAGAGACGACAGAAGCAATCATAGGAGCAGATGAACAAGCTGGAGAGGCAATACAGGACCCATTATTGGGGAGATTAGAGCAGCCCCTAGGAGTAAAAGCCAGTTCTGGATGAGACAGAACACATCTTTTACTTGGGGACACTGGGCTAAGATGGGACCTTGTCATTGGGGGGCAGAGGACCCCCATTACCGGGGAGCACCAGGGCCAGAGAAAGGCTACCACTGCTCACCTTGCTATGGGGGGGGGGGGGGGGTAGGTTCTAAGAGGTAGAGTAGGCCCCTCGTTGAAGAGAGGGGGCGGGAAGGGAGGGCAGGTGGGGTGAGCTAGAGCAGAAGCATATTATGGGGACACTGGACTGAGTGGAACCCTGTTACTGGAGGACACGAGACTCCCGTTACGGGGATCCCGTTTCTGAGGGGTCAGGGTCAAGGAAAGAATAAAAAGATCCCGTTATGGGGAGGGCAGGTTCGTGCCCCCCACCCCCGCCGCTAGGCAGGGTCAACGGGAGCGGTCACAAGCCTCCCCGCCCTTTGGGGGACCTAAGATCTCATCGAATGAGAAGGGCAACCCCGGCCGCGCCCCGCGCTCACCTACCCGCTCCGCGCGCGCCCCCGCGCGCAGCCGCCTCAGGCCTCCTCCACGGCGCCCGACAGACTGAGCAGCTCGAGCAAAACCCTACCCAGCCGCGCGCACGACCACCGCCGGCTTCCCCACAGCGCCCCTCCGCCGCGCTATTCCTGGTAGCCCCACCCCCTCGTTTGGGAATCCAATCAACACTCCCTTTGTCGCCAAGCCAGCGTTTACTTCACCTCGTCTTAGTTTCTGATAGGCTAGAAAGGACCTGTGTTTTCCCAGAAGTGGGCGCGGCTTCCTACAAACAGTTCCTCCTTCCCACCCCCCTGCAGACAAATGCAGGAGTCTTCCGTGTTCTGCTAAAGAGCGTGGTACAAGGGACTGATTGCGCACGTGCAAGAAGCTTGGCTTCTTGTTTACAAGGATTAAAACAGGATCGTTGCACATGCGCACGAGGCTGCGTATAAAATTATTGCCTGCTCCTTTCCTCATTCTTGATAGGGTACTCTGAGAACTGGCCTAAAGGGGGACAATACCTTGTCCCAAGAGACGGGTGCTGCCACCTTGCCCCAGGGATTATTATGAATTATTGCTATAGAGCCAGTGATATACCTGGTACTCTGTAATAGTCAGTAGTTATGGACAGGTCTCTACCCCAAAGGGCTTACAATTTAAGAGGCAAGGAAGCGGGAGACATGGAAGCGGAGGAAGGAAGGGAGACAAGGAAGCGGGAGACACGTAAGAAGGTGCAAGTGCACGCTTTACAAGGAAGAGATTCAGAGGAAGGAGGCAAATGCAATTTCACTTGTCATGGGCTAGGTACGGCCTGATGGAAAAGGTAGGTTTTCAGGAAGTATAAAGCAATAAATGTATCCAGGGTGGGAGTTCCTGGCCAGGGGAGCAACAAGTGAGAAGGGGTGAAGATGTTTAGAGGAGCAGGGTAGTCGCAAGCAGGTGAGGGTGGGGGCAGAGGAGAAGCAAAGCTCCCGGGCAGGAAAGTGGCGAGAGATATTGGACAGCAAGGCCATACAGCGCCTTGAAGGTGAAGGCTAGGAGCTTGTGTTGAATGTGTTCCCATAGAGGGAGCCAGTGTAGGGCGGAGAGGAGGGGCTGAAACATGGTCAAAGTGACAAGGCAGATGCCTTTGGCAAGCAGAGCGTTGAATGGAGATGAGGGAGGCGAGATCAGAGCAGTGGAGACCAATGAGGAGGAAGTTATGGTAGTCAAGGCGAGAGATGACTAGAGCATGGATTAGGGTTTTTGCAGCAGCAACAGTAAGGCAGGGCTAGATTTTAGCAATATTATACAGGGTAAAGCAGCAGAATTTGGCAACAGCCTGGATCTGAGTCATCAATGAGAGTGAGGAGTAAAAAATTAATCCCAGGCTAGGCACCTGAGTGCTGGATAGTGATACCCTCAATGGGCACAGAGGGAAGTATGAGGGGAACATTTTTAGGGGAAGATTAAGAGTATTTATATACTGCCCCCTCCTGCCCAATGGCAGTTCGGGGTGGTGCACAACATATACAATACAAAATATAAAAAATATAAAACAATATAATATCAAGTATTACTTACAACAATAAAAACAAAAGAGGCCTGAGAAAAAGATCAAAACACCCAGTACTCATCCCCCTCACCAAATACCTGACGAAACAGTCATGTCTTACGTTGTATACGGAAGGAGGGGAGATTTGGAGAGAGACAAATCTCCACTGGGAGAGAGTTCAATAGCCATAGCGTAGCCACCGAGAACGCCCTCTCGAATGTCACCACCCGGGGGACCTCAAAAAGGGCACGGCCGGCTGACCGCAGGGGCCTATCCAGGACACAAGGGATGAGATGGTCTCGCAGGTATGTCTTGGCACAGGGATGACCGCAATACACATGGATGGCTGCCACCTCTGAATCCCCCCATGGGAATAGCCACCAACTCTACCCTTCGAGAAGTGTTCACAGGAGCTAACCGGAATGGCCTCCACCACAGGCATGGCTGTCAATAGCCTCAGACACCTGCCACAGGGACAGCCACCCCCATTCGCCAAAGCCTGCCACAGGGACAGCTGCCAACAAGCTCTGGAGCCTCCCAGAGAAACGGCAACATCCACTACTCCTGATGCCTGCCACAAAGATGGCTGCTGCTGCCTCCCCCACCCCCGAACCTCCCACAGGGACATTCTCTGAAGCCTGACATAGGGACAGTCACCACCCCAACGCTGCCACAGAGATGGCAACCACCCCACCACCTCCCTAAGCCTGCCCCAGGGAGGGGGTGGGGGTTTCCAGACCCCTGACCATCTTTGTCGCTCTCTTCTGAACCTGTTCCAATTTGTCAATGTCCTTCTTAACCCCATACTGAAGTTGCCGTAGTTACAGCTACCAAAACCCCCTAAAGCTTACCACTGGGATGGGCACCACACCCCAAACCTGAGCTTTTGGGAAAAGGTCGGGTATACTTATAAATAAACCACCACAGGGAGGGCCACTACCTCCCTCAACCCAAAGCCACTACAGGGATGGCTAGCTCTGTAGCAGGCCATAGGGATGATACCAAGCCTGCCATAGGGACAGCCAACAGAGATGGCTGCCACCACACCCTTCATTTCCGCAAAGCTTGCCATAAGGTTGGTTGCCGCCTCGAGTCACCAATTCTGTCATAAATCTTGCCAGGGAGAGCTGCTAGAACCACCTGAAACCTGCCACATGGATTATTTAATTAATTAATTTACCCTGTGGATTCAGGGCTGGTTACCCAAAATCATAAATAGTCAAAAACAAAACAAGTTCAAAACCCTTATCTCAGACCTCCCTAGGCCCTATCCCTGCTTGCCAAATAAAAATGTCTTACATTGCCTTTGGAATATGAGTAGGCTTGGGCTCAGACAAACTCCAGGGGGAGGGAGTTTGGCCCTGTTGTGCAGATTTGATGGGCAGATGATACATGTAAAAGGGTGCTCCCAGCTGACCTAAGAGACTGTTGTGGGAGATCAGATAGGAGGCAGTCTTTCAGACATGTGGGGCCTAGGCCTTTTATAGCAAGTGCCTTGAATTATACCTGGAAAGCTATTGGGAGCCAGTGCAAATAGAGCACTGGTATAGTGTGCTCCCAGCGACCAACCTTGAACAGAAGGTGGGCCACCACGTTCTGCACCAGCTGCAGCTTCCAAATAAGTCATCAAGGGCAGCTCCACAGCACATTTCAGTAGTCTAACCTCAGCGTAATGGTGGCATGATATGATGGTGGCCAAGTGCAAATCTTATAGAAATGCTTGCAGCCTTCTTACTAGATGCGTTGGTGACAAGCACTCGTGGCCATAGAACCACAGAATCTTACACCGCTTTTAGACGAGGGCGCTGAAGGCGCCTCCAGTGCCGCGCGTTAAGAGAGAAGCCACGCCGCGCTGCCGGAAGTGACGTGCTCCCCGTTGCCGGCAATGTCGGCTGGAGACACGGCGCTTTGCAGAGGTGCGTTCTGAAGACCTGAAAATTGAGGTCTCCAGAACGCGCCTCTGCAAAGCGCCGCGTTTCCAGCCGCTGGTGGCAACAGGGAGCACATCACTTCCAGCAGCGCGGCGTGGCTTCTCTCTTAACGCGCGGCACCGGAGGTGCCTTCAGCGCCCTTGTCTAAAAGCGGTGTTAGAGTTGGAAGGTATATCAGAGGTCATCTAGTCCAACCCCTGCTCAATGCGGGAAATACACAGCTACAGCATCCCTGACAGATGGCTGTCCAGCCTCTCTTTGAAAACCTCCAGTGAAGGAAAGCCCGCTATCTCCCTAGGCAGTCTGTTCCACTGTCAAACAGCTCTTACCGTTAGGAAGTTCTTCCTAATGTTTAGCTGAAATCTGCTTCCTTGTAATTTGAGCCCATTGGTTCTAGTCTTGCCCTCAGGAGCAACAGAGAACAAATCTCCTCCATCTTCTATGTGACGGACTTTCAGATATTTGAAGATGCCTATCATGTCTCCCCTTAGTCTTCACTTCTCCAGGCTAAACATACCCAGCTCTCCTTCTACCTTTCCTCATAGGACTCGGTTTCCAGACCCCTGACCATCTTTGTCGCTCTCCTCTGAACCTGTTCCAATTTGTCAATGTCCTTCTTAAAATGTGGTGCCCAGAACTGGACACAGTACTCCAGATGAAGTCTGACCAGTGCAGAATAGAGTGGAACCATTACTTCTTGTGAGCTGGACACTATGCTTCTGTTAACACAGCCTAAAATTGCATTAACTTTTTTAGCAGCTGCATCACACTGCTGGCTCATGTTCAGCTTGTGATCAACTACAACCCCTAGACCCTTTTCACATGTACTGCCAAGCCAGGTATCCCCCATCCTATACTTGTGCATTTGACTTTTATTACCTGTGCTCTCGGGCACAGCAGCCACTCCCAGAGCACTCCAAGGTTGTGAACCTGAGTGACCAAAGGAGGCTGGACCCCATTGATGTCACATATCTCTGTGCCACCCTGCCCCCCAGATGTCAGGGCTGGCCGCTCATCATCATTTCAGTCTTGTGTGGGTTCAGCTTCAATAATTGGCTCTCCTGCATCCAGTACCCCAAGGCAGCTAAGGCACTGGGTAAGCACAGAAACTGCAGGACCTGTCTTGGATGAAAAAGAGAGAGAGAGCTGGGTGTCATCAGGATATTGATGGCACTTCAGATCTCAGTATGATCTTGCCCAGGAGGCTCAGATACACATTGAACAGGAGGGGAGATAAGATGCAACCCTGTAGAACCCCAGATAAGAGATCTCAAAAGGAAAATAATTGTCCATCACCACCTTCTGTGATTTTCCCAAAAGGAATGAATGGAACCGCTCAGGAGCAGTCCCACGAACCCTTCAGGTCATCCTGTTAAGTCAGCACCACCTCATGATTGACTATACAGGAGGTTGCTAAAAGTTCTAGTAAAAGATCAACAGGGTGCAATATCTCCTGTCAATCTCAAGGTATTTTACAGGTAATCTCTCTCTCACCTGGCTCTGCAACCACCAGGGGAAACAGCTACTCCTTTTATTGCCATCTCCTTCACCCTGCTCCTTCTATGGCAGGGGTGGGGAACCTCAGGCCCGGGGGCAAATGCAGCAAGTTTTTATGTGGCCCCTTGCCAGTTTTGGCTCCTGGATTTAGCTCCCACCATCAAGCACTGAAAAACTGAGCTCAGGGTAAGGGAGCAGCAATGAGCATGCACACAAAAGGACAGATCCATTGCACAAATCCATAATCTTGAACCTCCTTGAGCACATATCTTAACCACCCCCACACCAACTTCTATGTAACCCTCAGAGCTTGTACTAATTTTCAAAGTGGCCCCGAGGAACAAAAAGGTTCTATGGGAACAGCTACAATCTCGCTCATCCCTGCACCTCTCACAGGGGTGGTTGCCATTCTGCTCCATCCTCAGAGGACCAATGCAGCATATGGATGCTCTTTCTAAATGCAACAGTGGGTGGTAACAGAAGTGACAGTGGAGCACCATTGTCACAACCCGGTCTGGGTCGGGAACCTGCTGGCAACACAGTTCCAAACAGGTCTGTCCAGCCAACAAACGTGCAGATGGCTGGGTCACCGGGGAGGGCAGGAAGCTGCATGAATGTGCAGCCAGCCAACTCTACCCCCCACCATGACACACAGCCATGGTGGACCTGATCTGGGCCGGGTCTCAGCCAGCTAGAACGTATGTTATGGCCCACTGGGGCCCTATTGGGCAGACAGTAGCCCGGGCTGTGATCCCAGAGGTTTCTCCATGATCACAGCCCCGGGCTTGCTGCCAACACACCTGGGAGAAACCAACAACAATTTTTTTTTGTAAAGCACCAGGTACATCGCTGGCGCTATGTAAATGCTTATAATAAAATAATAATAATAATAATAATAACAGCCAGTGAGTGATACAGCCCATTCTAGCTTCAAGTCTTAAGAATCCAGCCCCAAATACACATGCTTGCAAGATTCTCCTTCACCACAGTGTGCCTTTATTTACAGTAACTGGTTCCCACAGATATGCAAAAAGTTTTTTCCAAAGGCAAGCCTTCACTAGGTTGCTAGGCTCCTAGCATTCCCTCTGGCCCAAGGGCAAGTCCCTCACTAAGCTCCCAAAGCTTCTGGTCTTCCCCAACCAATGACTAAGCTCCCCTGAGCTTTCACTTTTAACCTTGGCCAGCCCTGTTTATGTAAGTCTCCCACCCCTCAGACCAGCATTTTGTCTCTACACCAGCCCTGTGATTCTGCTGAGCTGTAGGCTCAGCCTTTATTATAACTTTTCCTCCCAGACCAGCATTCTCCTTGCTCCAGCTGGGAGCAACAAGCTGTGCCTAATATGAGTCAATTACCCACAGGTGTTTTCTCCTTAAGCACCCTGTTACAAGGGCCACCCTGCAGCAGCTTAGCCTGGTCCCCTCTTTGGGCCTAACTCTGCAATGACATATAGTGGCTTATTACAAGGACGAAGCTGGGTAAGATATATTTCCAGTGGAAGCAAATTCCAGACATGAGATCTTGTTACCAGGTACCTCTTTGCTCTCAGCATCTTTCCCTTTCATCCCTAGAATTTAGGTCCATAGCTCACCCAAACGTTTGGGTCAGTAAATTAATGTCAGGTCTTGGAATTTCTTATACCATTACGACCCCATGGCTGTGCAAAGGCATACCTATGGTCATGTTCACACGTACAAGTCCTTAACTCAATTGTACCTCAGTATTGATCACATGTCAAGTGATTCAGGGGTAGGAGGTGAAGTATGTGCTATGGAAAAATCAGGGTCAGATACTCCTTTTTGCTTTCTAAACTGAAATACCATGTAATGTGAACCCTTTTGGGGTTTGGTTGGTGAGCATGGTATACAAATCATTCGTAGGCTGCAGTGCGCAGCATGCCTCCTGCTGAAAACTCTAAAGAATTCAGCTGGAATGTTTTGTGTGAAATGCATGAATGAATGTTAACAGAAGTGATGGCGGAGCGCTGCTGCCATTCCCCTCCAGCAACACGATCCCGACTACATCCGGCTGGCCAACAAACATGCCGGTGGCTGCGGAGGGTGGGGAGTCCTATGAACGTGCGGTCACCTGGCCCTGCCCCTACTCTGCACCAGGGGCCTGCCTCTGGTCCATGATGGGCAGCCATGGCATAGCAGACCCATATTGGGCCACGGCTTTTGTCCTATCAGACGGACGGTAGCCTGGGCTGTAATCCTGAAGATTTCCGGGATCATAGCCCAGGGTCACCATTGACATACTCAGGAGTAATCCCAGGCAAACGTCTGATAGGCACAAACAAATGGGCCGCTGGCTCGCAGGCCAAAGCTGTCCACCATTTTTATTATTATTATTTACATGTTTGTTAATCCACAATGTGTCATGTGCACTTTTGTGACATGGCCATTGGGGGCAGATGACAGCGGTACTTAATTGGTTTAGGAATGTAGCATGAATTATACCAAGGTTTGTTACCAAACCCTGAATAATTGCTTCAGCTTTGATAAATCAGTTTACTACATGTGAATGTGGCCTACAATAGGGGCAGGCGGTGCAACTGCTCTGGGGCCAGTGAGCCTGGGGGGCCCCATACTGCCTGGTGCAGCTGCATCCTCTGCTGCTGGTAAGGGGGTGTGATAAAGTGCTGTGGGTGAGTTGTTGCTGGAGCAAGCTCACAGTGTGTCAGCATTTAACAACTTGTTTACCCAGGCCAGCAAGAAGGGGTTAGGCTAAAATCTAGGAAGCATAAACTCATGTAATTGGAAAGAGCTGACCTGTACCATAATTATGGGAGCATATGATAATCCAGAGTGTGAAATTTGCAGGTGCCTGGGAGCCATTGACACCCAGAAAATGAAGACTAACAACTGGTTCAAGTGTGTAGTGGGGGAAGAACAGTTTAATATCAGGTTAAAGTCTGGTGACTGAATGGTGGTGGTTTTTTTTGACTCTTGGAGTTCAATCTGAAATTTCATGCCCTGTGATAATCCCTCCCTTTTTGGGAGTGAAGGATGGGCTATAGCATAGGCAGGCAAATGGCAGTTCAGGAGCCGCATGCTGCTCTTGGAGCACCTGTACTGTGGCGGCTCTCACCAGAAGTGGCTGCTAAGAGGTGTTTCCACACAGCTCCCTGAGAAGCTGAGCTGCCATTTGAGGCACCATGTCGTTATTGCTGCTTCCCATACTCACAGCTTTAACATAAGGAGGGAGTTGAGGGAATCTGTGCTGTCGGCTGTGATTGATTATAGAGTTGGAAGATACCTCAGAGGTCATCTAGTCCAGCCCCCTGCTTAATGCAGGAAATCTGCAGCTACAGCATCCCTGACAGATGGCCGTCCAGCCTCTGTTTGAAAACCTCCAGCAAAGGAGAGCCCACCCCCTCCCTAGGCAATTTGTTCCACTGTCGAACAGCTCTTACTGTTAGGAAGCGCTTCCTAATGTTTAACCAAAATCTGCTTTCTTGTAGTTTGAACCCATTATTTCCAGTCTACCTTCAGGGGCAAGAGAGAACAAGTCTTTACCATCCTCTGTGACAGCTCCTCAGGTAATGGAAGACCGTTATGTTTCCCCTTAGTCTTCCCTTCTCAAGGCTAAACATACCCAGCTCCTTCAACCTTTTCCTCAAAGGACTTGGTTTCCAGACCCCATACCATCTTTTTCACCCTCCTCTGAACCCATTCCAGTTTGTCAATGTTTGTCTTAAAGTGCGGTGCCCAGACCTGGACACAGCACTCCAGATGGAGGTCTGACCAGCACAGAATAGAGTGGAACTATTACTTCTCGTGACCTGGAAATGATGCTTCTGTTAATGCAGCCTAAAACTGCATTAGCCTTTTTTGTGGCTGCATCACACTGCTGACTCATGTTCAGTTTCTGATCAACTACAATTCCCACATTCATTTCACATGTATTGCTGCCAAGCCAGGTATCCCCCATCCTGTATCTGTACATTTGATTTTTTTTATGTAAATGCAGAACTTTATATTTATCTCTGTTGAACTTCATTTTGTTAGTTTCAGCCTAGTTTTGATACTGAATTTTATTTCTGTCTTCTAAGGTGTTAGTTATCCCTCCCACTTCTGTGTCATATGCACATTTAATAAGCATTTCCTCCACTCGATCATTCAGGGCCGGCCTTACCACAGGGCAGACCAGGGCAGCCGCCCCAGGCCCCGCTCCCAGGGGGGCCCACGCTGACCTGCACCCAGTCCTGGCTGGCTCACCACCAGCCTGCCCAAGTCCCTGCTCTCGGCAGCAGGCAGCCTGGGTGGTGGGGGAGGAGCTACCGCCGCCCTAACCACCCGCCCACCTCACTGCCATTTCGTCTACCCCTGCTTGCAAGTCACCCCAATGTGTAGCGCCCCACCGCTTGCCCGTGCTGCTGCTGCCAGCTGCTTGTGGCACTGCTGAATAGTCCCAGCATGGCAGATACGGGAAATGGTTGGCTGCAGCATTCGCATGTGCATGGTGGCACACAGTCAGTGGGCGGCATGGGACCTCATAGCAGCGGTGCAGCAGGCCTGACTGCATATGAGTTGGTTTGAATGAGTGTGTGTGAGGGATGAGAGCTTGTGTGTGAGAGAATGACTGTGTTTGAATGTGTGTGTATGCGTGACTTGGTTTGAATGAGTGTGTGTGAGAGTGAGAGGGTTTGAATGAGTGTGTGAGAGATGAGAGCTTGTGTGAGAGAATGACTATGCGTTAGTTTGAATGTGTGTGTGCGTGACTGCGTGTGATTTGAGTTGGTTTGAATGACTGAGTGTGCGTGAAACTAGAGAGTTTGAATGAGTGTGTGTGAGCTTGAATGAGTGCATGTTTTTGAATGAGTATGTGTGTGTATGAGAGAAAGAACTGAGCATATGTGTGAGGGAGGGTAGTGTGTAAGAGTGGGTGGGTGGGAGGGGCCAGGGGGAAAGCAGGTGGAGCTGTAGAAAGTGGGTGGGGCCATGGGAAAATGGGTGAAGCTTTGGGAAGTGGGTGGGGCATCAGGAAGTGGGCAGAGCTGAGGGGGCCCCACATTTTGTCTTCACCCTGGGCCCCACTATTTCTAAGGCCAGCCCTGCCATCATTTATAAAGATGTTGAACAGTACTGGGCCCAGACCAGAGCTCTGTGGTACCCCACTCAACACCTCCCTGTAGATTGATGAGGAGCCATTGATGGGTACTCTTTGAGTATGGCTCTTTAACCAGTTGTAAATCCCCCAAATGGTATTATCATCTAACCCGCATTTTACGAGATTGTCTCAACAAGGATATCATGGGGGACTTTTGTCAAATGCTTTGCTGAAATCAAGATATATTACATCACGGTGTTCCCATGATCCACTAAACTAGTAACTTGATCAAAGGAGATAAGATTAGTATGACATGACTTATTCTTGACAAATCCATGCTGGCTTCTAGTAATCACTGCATTGTTTTCTAGTTTCTTACAGACTGACTGCTTTATATTCTGTTCTAGTATCTTTCCAGGTATTGATGTCAGGCTGATCGGTCTATAGTTTCCCAGAGCATCCTTTCCCCCCTTTTTGAATATAGGGACAACATATGCCCATCTCCAGTCTTCTGGCACCTAACCCGTTCTCCAAGAGTTCTCAAAGATGATAGACAGTGGTTCTGAGAGTACATCAACAAGTTTCTTCTTGGATGTAATTCATCTGGCCCCAAAGACTTGAATTAGTTTAGAGTAGCTAGGTATTCTCTGACCAACTCTTTATTTATCCTGGGCTGCAGTCCTTTCTCCTTATCATTCATGCTACTTCTGCTAGGTTGGACACAGAGTTTCCCTTTTGGGAGAAGACGGAGACAAAACAGGAGTTGAATAGTTCGGCCTTCTCTTTGTTACTTGTTAACATTTCACCATATTCACCAATCAGCGGACCTACCACTTCTTTTTTTTCTTCCTCTTCTAACATACCTGAAAACCCTCTTTTTGATGTTCTTAGCATCCCTCGCTAGCCTCAGCTCATTCTGTGCTTGATGTAATGGATGTTTGACTCTAGGTGATATGAAAAAAATTGTTAAGTGGCTCTTGTTCTTCGGAACTTTGCCCACCCCTGACTATAGCTTGTGGGCCATAAATGTGAAATGTAAGGTAGTTCCACTGATAAGAGCAATCCTCCATTAAAGTCAATGGGAGTTGAGCCATTAACTTCAATGGGTTGAGAAATGCTTTCTTATTAAAAATGCAAATTTCTCTTTTGTCTCTCTCAGCAAGTATGCCTAGGTGGTGGCTCTCAAACTGGGGGGCTCTGAAAGTATTCTGGGAAGGCACAAGAAGGACCACGATGGGGTGGCAAGGGGAAAGGGGAGGTGAAGTAATAAGAGGGCAAGAAGACAGAGAGACGAGGATGTGTGTGCATGGTGGTAGTGAACATGCGGGGCTCTAGTTACCCCCAACAAGCATAAGGATGGCTCTGGAACAAAAAGGTTTGAGAACCACTGACTTAGGGCATGTTTCCCTGCTGTTTCCTAAGTCCTAGTAAAACAGTCTCCAAACCTTTTTGTCCTGCAAATTAAACCCATTAGTCCATTATCATCTTTCCCTTACACCTCCTTCCTGCAACAAACCTCTACCTGAGCAGTGGTTTGTTTGGTTTTTTTTTTACTTCAGAAGCACTTTTAAAAGTTCTGGATTTTGAGCTTGCAGCTGTTGGGACTTGGATCTTTAGCTTTTGGCGAGTTCTTGGCGTGCATGCCTGTCACCAGTTTGTGGTGGTTGTGCTAATTTGATGTATGAATCTCTGGGTTGCTTTTTCCCCCTGTTTTGTGGTGTGGAAGGAATCATTGCTAAGTTCTAGGATATGAGAGTAATTCTGAAGATTAAAAATTTGCTTCTCCTATGATCATATAAATGGCTTAATTTGAGCTGCTGCTTAAGCAGTTTTGACCATGATTGAAACGGAGAACAGTGCATGACCCAAAGGGGAGGCTGGTAACATTAAATGTTTTTATTCAATGTTGTAAATACATTGGCAATTGTTGCAGAGTCAGAGTTTGGGCTTGGGGTGGCCTGGTCTTATCCGGTTTGTTTGGATAAACTTCAGTTAGTCTCGCCCACCAATGTGGAGGCTGTGCTTGGGGAGGTGCAGGCAACCAGTTGTGAATTAGATCCATGCCTGTCCTGACTGGTGAAAGCCAGATGGGAGACATTGAGACCGTTGCTGGCTGGGGTTGTCAATGCCTCCCTTTGGGAGGGCAGGGTGCCTGACGGCGTCAAAACTGCGGTCGTCCATCCCATGCTCAAGAAACCATCCCTTGAGGTCATCTCCCTGGCCAGCTACCATCATGTCTCTAACCTTTCCTTTTTAGGGAAAGTTACTGAACAGGTGGTTGCCTCGTAACTCCAAGCACATCTCAATGCTATTGGTTTTTTGGACCCTTGTCAGTCAGATTTTTGTCCTGGGCATGGTGCCAAGATGCGCTTGTGGCCTTGGTTGACTATCTCTATTTGAAAATCAACAGGGGACGTTGTACCCTGTTGATTTTGTAAGATCTTTTGGTGGGCTTTGATACTGTTGATCTTTGGGTTTTGTTGACACGCCTGTAGGACCTGGCAGGGGTGTGTGGAACAGCCGTTCTTGAGTAGTTCCGCTCATTCCTAACTAGGAGAACCCAGAGAGTGGTGATGGCTCATCATTTCCCTTGGGTCCATCAGGGTTCCATCTTGTCCCCACTTCTGTTTGAAGTGTATCTGAGGCCCCTGGGTGAGATCGTTAGGAGTTTTGCAGTGAAGTTCTGTCAGTATGCTGATGACACCCAACTTTGTCTCTCTTTTTCATCTAACCCAGGCCCTGAAGTCTTGGTGCTTACCAGGTGCCTGGCTGCTGTCGGGGACTGGATGCATGTGAGCCAATTGAAATTGAATCCAGTCAAGAGCAGGGTGATGATGATGGCTGGCCAGCTGTGTGGCCTGGGAGACATAGGGATCCCTGTTATTGATGAGTCCAGCCTCTTTTGGTCACTCAGGTTCACAGCCTTGTGGTGCTCTTGGATCCATTGCTGCACCTGGATGGCCAAGAGTGCTTTTCACCAACTTCATCTGATGAGACGGTTGCAACCTGGCTGCACACTGAGTTGGGGCCTATTTTGGCTGACCTTGTTCCAGGCTGGGTACTCCATGCAGCATTAGCTGCGGCCAGATGGATGGGGTGGTGGTGGGGTAGTCATTGTTTTTAGGGACACTTGGTCCGTGTGGAGATATCCAGTGCAAACTCCATCCAGTACAGAGGGCCTCTATCTCGTGGTTGATTTGGCTCATGGAGACTGATTGAGGCTGCTGCTTGTATACCGTGCACCTTCCTGTATGGCAGCATCTCTACTTGCTTTAGCTGATCTGGTATCGGAGGTGGTATTGCGATCCCTGAGGCTGGTGGTATTAGGGGATTTCAATATTCACGCCGATGCCAGTGTTAAGGGGGCTGTTAAGGGGGCAGAGCAAGAGTTCATGGCCGCCATGGCAACTATGGGCCTGTCTCAGGTATTATCTGGCCCAACTCACGAGGGGGGGTATACTCTGGATTTAAGTATTGTGCACTGGCCTTGTGGTTGTGGGGGGGTCTGTTAGTGGGGGAGGTGTCGCCTGTGCCCTTGTCGTGAACAGACTTGGGCCAATCTCCTGGTGTATGTTTGCCCCCGGCAGGGTGTGAAACCTATTTGCATGGTCTGCCCCTGGAGACTTATGGAACCGGATCGGTTCTGTAATGATATACCTTCCAGCCTCGACGGCTGATCGCTTGATGACCTCCTTGCCTTCTGGACCACCTTGCTGGCCCAGGCCATTGACTAAACAGCTCCCAGGCATCCGCTCCCCAAGCATAGGCAACACAGGGCCCCGTGGTTCATGGAAGACCTGCGTCAGCTGAAGCAAGAGAGGAGGCAGTTAGAGCAATGGTGACACCGCACTTGTACTGAAGTCGACTGATTCCGGCGTAGAACTGCGTTAAAGGCCTATGCCATGACTATGCAGGCAGCAAAGAGGAGCTTCTTTGCTACCATCATATCCACAAAGTTGCATCCAGCAGAACTTTTCCAGGTGGTGAAAGGGCTGGTCAGTCTGACCTCTCTCTGCCTAGAACTGGAATCTTCCAGTGCTCACTGTGACATGTTTATGGATAAAATTGCTCGTGTCCGCCACGATTTTGATGCCGTGCTTGATACAGCGGATATACCTGAAGTTATGAATGTCCCGTCTGGTCCGGTTTTGTGAGATCAGTTTCAGCAGGTATCATCCCCCGATGTGGTGGAGATGCTGAGGGCTGTGAGGACCACTACTTGTGAATTTGATCCTTGCCCGTTGCTGGGGCCTGTGAGGAATAGGGGGGGTTCAAGGGAAGGGAAAGGTGTGGTCTCCTGTGGCAGTAGACACTCACCTGAAGTATATCCCTCAGGATCGTATATCCCAGACTTCTGGGATATACACCCCCAGCCTAGAACATCATAGGCAGGCGAAGTGCAACACCAGACCCCATAGGGGTATGCGCCCACACACGATGCACCACAGAGCACAAGACCACCTCCCACACCAGAACCAGGGCCAAGGGTCTGGGGACGGAGATGATGTGGTGGTGGGGGTTGAGTGCGTGATGCCCAGGGAGAACGGGAAGGGGGGATAGGACACACACGCAGGGGTAACCCAGGGCACACAGAGGGGTATCAAGTGTAGGGGTATCACAGGTCAGGTTCAGGTACTTACATTACACACAGTCCACACTCCACATGCTCATACTCACTCTCTCAAGATCAGGGGTCCACATGCAGAGAATCCAAAGGGCCAGTATCACAGGCATAAGCACTGATCACCGGCAACTATAGGAAGGCGGAACCCTCCTTTTATCCCCCTTTGGGCTGCAGAGCCCGCTGGTGCAGGCGCTCTGAACGCCGCGGCTGTGCGGGGGACGTGGCTACAGCGTCCGGGTCAGGAATGTTGGGTTGGAGCAAAGCGCTTTCAACTGCGCTGCCAGGTTCCGCCGCCGCTTGTGCTGCTGGCGGGGATGTTGGTTCCTGTGTGGGCTTTGTTGGAGCAGCGGCAGCTGTCGGTTCAGCTGGGGAGGTGTTGTTGCTGCTTCTCCTGGGGACCGGCCAGGTGCAGGAGTGCCGCCGGACACCAGGCAGACCCTCCCCAGATCCTCAGGCCCTGTGGACTGTACATCATCCCCCCAGGATCTCACATGTGGAGTTCCGCAGGGATCTATTTTGTCCCCTCTCTTGTTCAACGTGTTCATGCAGTCTCTGGGCGAGATCATGAGAGGGTTTGAGGTTCAGTGTCATCAGTACACTGATGACACCCAACTTTACCTCTCGTTTTCATCAGATCCAGTCCCAGCAGTCTCAGTGTTTGCCCAGTGTCTGGCTGCGGTGGGGAATTGGATGAGGGCGAGATGCCTAAAGCTGAATCCCGACAAGAAGGAGGGGATGTTGGTGGGTAAGGCCGAAGGAGTAGAGGCCCCCCATCCTTGATAGGGTGCATCCCTTCTTGGTCCTTCAGGTTCAGAGTCTGGGAGTGCTCCTTGATTCACAGCTCCACCTGTGTGCCCAGGTGGCAGCTGTGACGAAGGGTGCATTTGGTAAACTACATCTGGTCCAACATCTTCAGCCTTAGCTCTCCGGCTCCTATCTTGCCACCGTCATCCATGCATTCATCCCTTCAGGATTGGACTACTGCAATGCACTCTACATGGGGCTACCCTTGGTGACAACCTGGACGCTGCAACTGGTGCAGAATGCGGCAGCTCGCCTCCTGACAGGAACGGGCCACCAGAAGCACATAGCACCTGTGCTCCGTTCTCTGCACTGGCTGCCTATAGTCTTCCAGGCCCAATTCAAGGTGTTGATTATTACCTTTAAAGTCCTATATGGCTTGGGCCCCACTTATCTGCGGGACCTGCCTTCGTGACCTCAAGGCTAAACTACTGCAATGCGCGCTACATGGAGCTGCCCTTGATGACTGTTCAGATGCTGCAGTTGGTGCAGAATGTGACGGCCCATCTTCTGTTGGAGGTGGGGCACTGCAAGCACATTACACCAGTGCTCCAGAGTCTGCACTGTCTGTCTAACTTTCCAGAAGGCACAATTCAAGGTGCTGGTTTTGACCTAAAGAGCTCCCGCCCCAGGTATCTAAAAGACTGCCACTCCCCTTTTGTTCCGTTGCATCCTCTGTGGGTGCCCTCTTGCACGTACTAGCTGCCCATGAGGTTCGTACAATGGGGGAATGCAAAGAGGCGTTCTCAGTGGCTGCTCCACAATTATGGAACTCTCTCCCCCTTGGAGATCAGCCTAAACCCGAGCCTGCTCACCTTTCAGAAGAGATGTAAGAGCTTTTTGTTTGGCCAGGCATTGGACAGGCTGGGATAAGGTTGGGTGGCGGGGTTAGGGAGAGGGTTGGTGGGTAGGGCTTAGGGTTTTTTTTTAATTGCTTTAATATATGATATATGTTGTTTATATATTTTTGTACACCACCATGAGCGTTTGGGAAAAGTGTTGGGGTAAAAATTGAAAAAATCAATTAATAAACAATAACATATGTAGATTATCATTACCCAGGTATACTATAATTTCACCTCAAAAGCCATATTTTTTAAGCCTGTGTGCCATAATTTTATTTCACAAGGTTGGCAACAAGGGAAAGCTAGTCCAGCCAAAGAAGGTTCAGCTTGGGGCACAGGGTTATATGGAGTGGCCAAATTAGCTTGGAGCCACCCTGCTGGGGAGGTAGATGAGAACCCTGACTCCACGCAGGAAAAGGCAAGGAGGTTCAGGAAGACTGAGGGGCCAGGACCTTTGGCTCAAGCAGGGCTGTAGTGTGCCCATGGGTCACTAGGGAAGATCAAACTGCCTGGGATCCCTAGCAGGGCCAGCCTTATCACAGAACGACTTGGGGTGACTGCCCTGGGCTCTGTTCTTTTCTCTACTTTTGGGGGGCCTGCAGTGCCCCCTGATTTCACCAGGGCACAGTGTGGGGGCCTCACTCTTTCCCAGTGGGGCCCCAAACACAACCACCTCTAGGGCCTCACAGAGGATGCCCCCCATGAAGCAGGGCCACAGGAAAGAGGGTGGGGTCACTAGGGGCCACATTTTATTTGCCCTGGGCCCTGCAAATTCTGAGGTTGGCTCTGATCTCTAGAGAGGATAGGGCAGCCCCCTTGGGTTTAACACAGAGAGGAAAGACCAAGAGAGAAAGAACTGGTAGCACAGCCTAAGGCTAGGGGCACATCCAGTAGCAGTAGATGGTAGCCTAGCCATAAGAAATCTGTTTCTGCTCTGAGGGCTTGCCCAAGGGTCCAGCTCATTGAGTGGTGGTGACCTACAAAAAGCAAGCAAGCCTGAAGGGTTCCAAAAGTTTTACCCAATGACATGGGTGCCCAGTGTAGTGGTGACCCACAGGAGCATGTGAGCCCAGAGGAGAGGAGATGCCATACCAGCAGCCCAGTCACTGAGGGAGGGGGGCTCTGAAAGAGGCCCAATGTCACCAGCCACAAAAGGAGAAAAGACAGATGCTGTGGCAATGGGCTCATGGCAAACTTGGCAAAGAGAGGGTTTCAGCAGGTAGACAAGCCAAGAAGGGGACTTAGAGCATAATCCCTACAGAGTGAGGAGGTTCTTAAAATGAAAATGGAAGTAATCCTAGAACCCCCGAGAGCAGTAACAGGGCAATGAGGCCCCAGAGCTTGAGGGAATGTATAAAGTCGGGCTAGAGTTCCAAGGGGGAAGAGCTTACCAGGCTAGAAGGCTGTACAAGAGGAATGAACTGGGGTTATGGAGGAAGACACCCCAGCTCTTACAAGTGATATGGAGAATGTGTGAACTGATCCATTCCCTCCAAAGGGGCGAGGAGACGCACCACAGACTGAGAAACACAGAGGTCAGAACATCAGAAGCCCAAGGATTGGATTGGACTGTGTGGTTATGGAAGTAAATATGCTGAGACACTGGAGATTTGTGAAGAGAGTGAGTGTCACAGAAAGGACACCCCTGCCCCCAAGGATAGAGGAAACAGCCACAGGGACCTGAACAAATCAAGGCAGTGGCAAGACTGTGATTGGCCCCAGTTCTGCAGTGTCTCACAGTTGGGCTGGGCCACTGTTCTTTACAGGGTACAGGGAACCCCATTCCAACCTAACTATGTGGGCATATGCTCATCATAGGCTGCACAGTATACTGCCTGCCAGCACAGAAGCTATCTATGGAGGGGGCATATTTTATTTATCATCCGGGGGTGACCTTAACATGCGTACATTGGCTACAGGGAACACCATCCACAGCAAATAGTCACAGCAATCTTTGATGCAGCTGGTTCTGCAGACCAACTGTGCAGCACAGTGGTCCTGTTAAACCAGAACCCTGGCTGTGGGGCAAGTGCCTGCAGGATCCAGTCTGTTACTCTGCTCACCCCACTGTCCAAAAGGCACTCACACCAATAAGTTATCACTGTCAGGTGCCTTTGTATAAGTGTTTAGTCTGGTACCGTAAATAAAGTCCATACACCACCATCCTTGAAGGGAATCCCTTCTCTTAGCTCTTCTGCCTCCCAGCAGAGGCAGCGGCTGCTGCTTCAAGTCCTTTTGTTTGATATGGGGGTGGGGTGGGGTGTAGCTCTCTTAGCAGGGCACATATGTTAGTGGCTTGTAAGCTATGGGCATCTTCCTGCAACAGCTTAACTGCAGCACCCTCCCACAGTCTCAGAACCACCAGTGTAGATGTCCTAGACAATCAGAGATAATGTGATGGATCAGATCAGGAGAAGTGCTAAAGATTAAAATGTACCTCCCAACAGTCCCTATTTAGAAGGGACAATTCCTCTTACAGTGCTAAATCCCACAGTTCCTCTTTCAAGGGAGTCAAAGTCTTTGAGGGAGGAAATGAATTAAAATCACCTGGATTAATTTATTCTTTTGAGGCATGAACCAAAACCCATTGAAATCAATAGAAAAACCTGCACTGATTTTAGTTAGTAAGCTTTAGGTCAGAGGTCCTAACATTAAGAGCTGCTTAACAATGCATCCAATTGGCTAGGGAGGTCATAGGCTTTCTGTCACTGGAGATTTTTTTCATTTTCTTTTTTTTAAAAGACTGGACATCTGTCGGGGATGTTGCAGTTGTAGTTGTCCTGCATCCAAGCAGGAGGTGGACTAGACAACCCTCAAGGTAACGTCCATCTCTGACATTCTGTGCTCCTATGTTCCTACCCCTCGCACTTCAACATTTACAATGTAGAAAATAAATATTCTTTAGTACTTGGTTGGTTGGTAATGTAAACCATCATGCTGAGGAGTTTGTCTTACAATGTGGGGAAGTTTAGACTGGTTTTAATTAAGAGGCGTACACAATTCTTGTAACAGAAGCATCTTCCAGAAAAGGAGTTTGTACATTGTTGGGCTTTTTTTAAAAAATAAATAAATAAAGGCAGCACAGTCCTCAAACTGTTTAGCACCAGTCCTAGTGCTTAGCTCTTTTGTGAGCCCATTCACTTCAATAGGACTCACACCAGTGATAAGGGACAGCACCAGTGCCGAATTGCTGTGGAATGATTCCCATTTTATACATGTTTATGCATAAATGTGCTTCATTGTGGAATTCCAAAGTCCATCACAAAATTTATAAATAACTAGCAATGAAATGCAGCCACTCAGAAATGAGGTCATCACAAAACACTCTGTTCAGTAGCAGAGAAAATGAAGTTTTAGCCTGGTTATTCCAGGGCAAACCTATATTTTTAAAAAGCATCATGGGATCTTTGATTTCTACTAGAGAATTGATTACCTTGGCTCGTCATGTCTCCCCTCCCTCCATGAACCCTGCAAACTGCACAGAGCTCAAAGGCCTGAGTCATCCCTGCTGGGATTTGAACCTGTGACTCTAGCTAAGTTAAGTATTTAAGACTTGGTGGTTACTAGGCTTGTTTCTGGAAACAGTCATTTCATAGCAATTTTAAACAAGTCAGAATAGAACTGTGTCTTCTTTTCAGCCCCAGCACAGTTGTATGTTAAGAGATTTCAGCACCAACTTGACTGAAGTTCCCAGGGATCATTTTACATATCACAGAAGCACTGAAGTGAGTATGGGAATGTTTACGTGAACAAAAGGGAATGTGCAGTTTGCCCAGAGTGCAAGCTACACAGTACCCTCCATTTATGTATACAAACGTCTCAGTAAAAGAAATAGATAGACAAATCCATGCTTCGTACTGGCTGCTAATAGCTAGCAGAAGTCAAAACTACAGATCCACTTTAACACACTTTGCCTGGCTCTTTATACATTGATTCCTCCTGGACTTTTTCCTGCCCAAGGCCAGCTCAGTCTGGTATGCTGTGAGCCTTTTTACACTTTCCTCCCACACGGAAGCTGACTTCCAATGCTATGATGCTATAGTGTTGGCTATTTACCAAGTCCAAGGGCTTGACTAGAAGTCACTGCTTAAACACTGCATTGTGAACTTCCTCTTAGAAAAAGCCAGTAAAACAGACGATTAAAGGGCTCCATTTTGTGACTTATGCTAAATGTTTTCTGCTGCACTTTCATAAGCAAAGTGTGTGAATTTTCAGTACTCTTTTTTCATTCTCATTAGAGAATATAACAAAACTTTACAGAGTGATGCTCATAGATCTCCACAGGCACAAGCTCCCTTGACATGAGCGGGGATTGCAATAGTGGAATTCGTTGAGAATTAGGTTCTCAGAAGTTAAGTTCTGTGCACTGTGCAGTTGGTTTGGACTCCTGTGTGTATAGCCTGATCCTTCATGTAAATAGGTTTCTTACAATTCCAAGCAATTCCTCCTTTAGACTGGAATACAAAAAAATGAATGCTATTAAAATCCTAGGAAGTTTGAGCACACTTTTAATCTAATGTTTAAATCACTGAAATTTACCCATACACCCCTACAACACACATGTACACACACTCTTGTGAGAGCCAGAGGTATAGCTAGGTTGGAATGGGCCCTGGTTCAGAAGATAGAATGGGCTGGTCTTCTCTCTTAGCAAGTCTTCAGTTGAGTGCTAATCACCCATTGGTCTATCTACACATTCCACGAGTGCTCCAGGCTTCTGGCCGTGGTGCACCTGAACAACCTGCACCTATTACAGCTATGTTGTTGGGGGGAGCGATTAGAATTATAACGATAGTAATGTGTGCACAAATATTGAAGTAAAGTATCCAACAATTTATGGGGTACGTTCTGACATCCTTACTCAGGTTTACTTGGTCTTTTCTCCAGAAAATATAAGTGCACTTCACTGAATTTCTTCCCCAAGGCTGTGTCATTTCCTCACCAATTTTGATATAGATGATGTATTTGTAAAGGTAGCAATATATCAATACATACATAGTAAGATTCAGATTTATAATTGGTTTAAGATTTTATGTCAAACATGCCATCAAACTAATGATGCTTAGACCTGCTTGAATTTGCTCATAAACTTAAGTGCTGCTACAAATAAATAAAATGTTCCTTCAGTTCAAGAAGAAAAGGTCTGGGTCTCCATATTTGAATCAGCTGGACCCGACTCCTCTCTCTTCTTTCTTATGACTGCAAAGTCCTCTATGGCTATTGATTGTTTTCAACCCAATAACTCAACAGTTACTGAGTTTATAGGGCTGCATCACCTACATATGGCTCAAGGAGGAAATTAAAAGAGTGGTGATATTTTGATCACATAGCTTCACATATACAATCAAAATTTCACCACCTTGTTCATTTTCTACAGGTACCATCTGAAAGTGTCATTGTTCATTGCAACCTTTGTTAGAATTAGCCGTTACAAAATTATTTAAAATAAATGACAAAACCAAATAAAACAATTTAAGAAACAGAAAAAATAAAAACAGAATTAAGCAATAATCCCTGACCAGGTAGAGGCAAAAAATGTTAAGCTATACCTTTAATATCTATTAATATTAGCCAAATAGGAAAATGTGGCAACAGCATTGATGGATTGTTTTGAGCCATTACCTACTACAGGCCTGCTTTTACCAGGCTACTTTTCCAGAGTTGGAAAAACATCCATATTAATTTTTTGGAAACAAGGAAACCTGTCCCCGATTTCAGCAAACAGAACAGAGGTGAGCAAAGTTCCCAAGTCCAAGAGCAACATACCAACATTTTCTTATCACTGAGAGCCACATCAAGTGCGAGTTCTCCCAATCCTAGGGACAGAGCAGAGTGGCTTCCCCTAAATTTTGCCCCTCATACCAAAGCTCTGACTCCCAGTCCCAGATTGTCTGGTGGGTTTGGGCAGTAGCTATAGTGACACAGGACATGCTCCCACAACCCCATGAAGCTCCATTGGCCAAAACAGCAGCTCAGCTTCTCTTGCTTCTGAGGAAACTGCATAGACACACCATCAGGCAGCCACTTCTGGTGGCGAGAGCTGTAGTACAGGTGCCTGAGAGCCGCATGTGGCTGGCTCCATGCCATCATTTGCTCACCTCTGGTATAGAGGATATTCTAGTAAATTAAGAGGAAGATCTGATGTTCAGTAGAGTCAGGGACAGATATTAGAATCCTTAGAAATGTCTTCAAACATGCCTACGGTACAATCAGAATACATATCAGAAAAACGGAGTCTGGTGGATAGCACTTTAAAGAGACAAAACAAGATAAATATGGCTCAAGTCTGAAATCACATTTGAATAGTTGTAATCAAGGAAAAAACTTTGAGTAACATGTCCTCTTTTGTCGCAGTGTCCATAATAGTTTCTTTAACTATGAAGTTCAGTATAAACACTGACAGTGCTTTTAGAGATTCCTCATTAAAAACAAAAAGCCCTATGTGACTTCTGTTTTGAGAAAAACAAGGCACTGATTTATAGTCAAACAACAGAGATTCTTCCTCCACTAACTGTTTGACCAAGGAATCAACATTTTGAAAAGTGATTTTAATCTTGTCCACTTTGGGTAATTTCAGACGTTACGATAACACGGTCAACCACAGTGAACCCCTTGTGGTGGCTGCGGTACCGTAATGTCTGTAGTGCATTCCGCCACATGTTCACCGCGGTGAACACCCAGCAGGAAACACATTGACCACAGTTCTGGACCTCCAGAACCGTGGTTCGCTGGACCATGGTCCGGAATCGGCAGAAAGTAACGTCTGTTACCTCCACTGATCCCGGACCCCAGTGCAGGATCGGGCGCAGCGGCCGGGTTGGCCGCTGCGTCCGCCTGTCTCCCGGAGGGTGGGCAGCCAGGGGAGTGTGGGGGGGGGGGGGCCTGTGTGGCCGCATGTCACGCTGCGCAGCCCCTCCCCCCTCCCTGAGCCCCTGTAGGAATCAGCCGGCATGTCTAAAGGACGGCCGGACTGATTCCTGACTGGGATCCGAAAAGGAATCCCGGTGGGTGGTTGGACGTGCCCGGTGCACATCTGAAATTACCGTTAAATAGCTACTGCAAAGAAATAAGGCCAGACTCGGCCCTACATAGAGAGGAGGCCAAGAAATGATCTCAGAAACCGGTTTTATATTTTATTCAAATTTCCTTTAGGGAATAAACTCCAAATCTTAGCTCCACGAAGGACTTGGATATGGATTTTAGATTTAAACATTTTTTTAATGTGAAAACAACTACATTTCCACCAAATGCCCCAAACTTTAAAACACTTAGATCTTTATTTTTCTCCTACACATGGAGGATGAAAGAAAGTACCTAAACAACAGCTTGGAAACTTGCTCTATTGGATCCCCCTTTACTGGCTAATAATAGGTAGGATTACCAAAACCAAACACCATAATTTTGTTCTTTGAATAATATTTAAGAATTCATCCTTACAATAAGAACTAAGATCTTTCAGCATTATATTAAGTCCTACTTGCATTTGGGATTGGATATTCATGACTTCCATGTACAGAAGGATTGATGAAAAGGCACTAGCCAGTGTTTACGTAAAAGACCATTTAAAAAAACAGGTTAAAGAATTAATGAATAAAGGTGAAGCAGCTTCATACTAAGGTAGGCATGCCAGGTGGGTGAGAGAGCCATGCAGCACTAACCATAACTACTGAGCCTTTGAGCTAACTACAAATCAATAATATCTCAAAAAAACTCTCACTGACTTAGTATTCCACTCAGTGGGATTCTTTAATGCCTGTTTCTAAACAAGCATGGCTGAGGGACTGGCCCACGTCCACGGAGTAGAGCAGCCATGTGGAGTGAGTGGGGAGGGATTCAAACAGGTGACGCCCAGGGAGTCCGTTGCCCCTGTCACGGGTTTGGGAGTCTGCACCCCCACTTTACCGGGTTTGAGTGACTCAGTTTTCCTCGCGCACAGTTCTCTTGAATCAGTTCTCTCTCTGGCTAATTGAAGTGTGCCACAATGAAACTCCTTTGTCACACAAGGGCCCGATCCTTCCCGTTTACAGACTCTTTACTCTGGGTTCGCAAGAGCTTGGGGGCTCTTGTAGCTCGCTTGTGTTCCAATATTAAACACCGCCACTTCTTCATAAAGTAAGAAGTAAGTTTATTGATTACATAAGCAAGATAGTTGAAACAGAGTGGTCTAGAAATAAAAGGTAAATATAACGTATTCCTGACTTATACGGTCGAGTTCCTAAGTTATTCATATTATCCTAGCGAGTCCAGAAGTTCTGGTTTCTCAGTCATAAAGTGACTAGGCAAAAGGCTTAGAGAGCAAATCCTGTCTCTATGTTCATGCTTCCCCAGCCTGCTGGTGGCTGGTCTTTCGTATGCAGATGTTCTCTCGAAGCTGCTTTGCAAGAATAGGCTTTTTCTTTGTATCTCACTCTCATTTAAATAGCATTTCGCTTTCTTTGTCTCGGATTTCCCGCCTTTGGGGAATCAGGTCAGTAGCCAACCCAGGTAAACATGGAAGTCAATCTACATCTCAACAGGCTGTCTATCAAGTGCTCCTCCAAAACACATCTTGTTATCTCTTTGTATTTCCTGTAGGCTGGTGTTGTGTGAGAGCCCTAATTTGAGTTCTACAGTTCTCGTTTTCAACATTACAAACATGTGGAACCTTTGACATTACATAGTGTATATGTATAGTAACATTACATACATGTGAAACCCTTGGCACCACACATTTACCAGACATGTAGTCCCGTGTTACATGTGTGTGACCCCATGTTTGTTCGTGACAGCCCCCACCCACCGGCCCCAACCTCCATTCAAACAGTCAGCCATTCCACCAGCTGGGCCAAGAACCACCAAGCCCCGACATCAACACACCTCCACCTCATGCCGTGAACACATGGTGATTCGTGGGCAAGTGGAAACCACTGCAGCCGCTTCTGCCTACCCTCAGCAGGAATCTGGGAAGGAAGGGGAGGAGGGACGGGAAGGCAGACCCATGCAACTGCCGTGGTGTACAGGGCTGGCCACCAGCTACAAGGGCACCAGATGACAAGACATGAAACCCTGGAGCATGTCATACAACCCATGGACATCTCAGGAACGCAAGGGGGAAATGCATCAGGGAGACCAATGGGAAAGCAGCCAAAAAAGAAAAACACCATTCCCCTTCCCCCGCCAGCCAGGCTGACAGTCCAATCCCAAACACATGCCCCTTAGAGCACAGGGTTCAGGATAAATACTGGCAGTGCACAGGGTCCCATTCCAAGGGGGATCATGGCTGCTGAGTTGGGGCGATGAACCCTGTGCTGCAAACAGGATGACTTACACAGGCAGCTCACAGTGCAATGTTTGGGCAATTGCAGCAGAAAGACCAGGATGGTGAAGTCCAAGGGCAACGTTAATCCGACAGAGACACACACACAGGGTGACGGAGGGAGGCTGCAGTCATCAAGCATTGTTCCAAAGTCAGGTCATGGCAGCGGCGGAACCAGAGTTGGAAACCCTGCACCCTCGGCATACACCGCCCATGCAAACACCCTCTCTGGTACCTTCATGGCAGCATATGTCGATCCACCATGAGGTTCTGGTCACTAATCTCTGCTGCCCAGAGTAAGCTGAACATCCACCTAGGTCCAAATCTTGTACAGGACAGCCATCTCTGCTGCAGTAGGCTCCACGGTCAGGTCAGGACCCTCAGCCAGGCTGTGAGTAACTGCATCTCACACATGCAACCATGGCTGTGGTAGGGGCGGAGTTCCCAGAGGTAAGTCAGTGCAGGATCAGACCCCCTTTGGCTGTCACATGGGAATTAGCAATCTGTACACATCACATGGGAATTAGTTCAAAGTCTCTTTATTATATGCACACGTACACCATTCACAGACTGTCTGGGCTGCCAGCTCACTTGTCTCACACCCCAGTGGTCCTAGTTATGTCTTTTCTGACTCTCCATCAGTCAGGTACAGTACTCAGTCCCTAAAGTCCATAGCAGCCAGACCAACAAGGCCCTGGCTCTCTGCAAGCCTTTCCCAGGCAATAGGCTTCCTCCTGGGCACAGCCTTCCCCAATACCTGGGTTCACTCTCTTCCTTCTCTGGTTCTTACAGCCTTCAGAACCCTGGAGAACATAGAGTGGCGGGTCCAGTATTCAGGCTTCTTCCCAGCAGAGGGCCAGGAGATGTTGCCTCTATGGCTCCGAGGCAGAAACTGCCCTGCTCTCATTCCTGCACTCATGATTTTCTGCCCTTAAAGGGCCAGTGTCCTGCCTGCTCTGGGTCCTTGCTTCTCAGCGTTTCTCTCACAGGCTGTTCTCTTGCTATGGGCTGGCTTCCCCAGACCCATGCACGCAGCGCAGCCCTCCAGCTGACCCATGCAGCCCCCTCTTAAAGGAGTCGCAGCCATGCAGAACTGCTACCTGCTACTCATGCATTCTCTCCAATAACCCTGGGCATGCAGCAAGATGGTTGCAAATGTGATGGGAAGGGAGGGCCTCCCTCTGAAAGACACAGATGAAACTCTGGAAGGTTACAAATCTCCTGCAAAGCAACGCTCTCACTCTCCTCCCATGGTAGAAGCAGTCCCCACTGGAGGCTCATCCCCAGTGGGCCCCAGAACATGGAACCCCAACTTGATCACACTCCACTGGCAATCATGGCTACACACATGATTTTCCAGAAGCAAGAGACACTGAGACAGCACGTCATAACCATCATGCATGGACCAGGGATCCACCAACAGCAGTTGCACATCATTCCTAAGCTCACCAAGGGTCATGGTTGCACAGACATCCCATCCCAAACCTCAGTTCCTGCCCAATCACATGAAGGAGGGCCACAGACCTGGGGCATGTCAGACATGTAAAAACCACAGCAAGCAACGAGTGCCTCGTGGGGGTGGGAGGCCAATATAAGCTGAACAGGGCACGTGGAACTAGATGTATCTGTGCCCCAAGGCCGCCAGATAATGGAACCACAGCCCCATCCCCCACCCCCAGGAGGGCTGGTAGCCTCTCCCTCGTGAGTTTATCGCAGACAGTAACCTTGGTCCCTTGGTGATACAGGAACACTTGGCCACTTTGGGGGTGGAGGCGTGCAGCCACAGAGTCCTTTGCATCAGAACTCCGTCCCTGGCTGAGGAGAGAAGAACAAACAAAAAGGAAAAACACACAGACAGCATGTTAGGTAATAACATGTAAACTTTATTAACTCAGAAAACAACAGAATGGAAGAAATAGGATACCAAAAACATGGTACTCATGGGCACCTGCCCCAGGCCCAGCTCCGCCTGGCGCTCTGGGCATGAGACAGTTCATGCAGGTGTCAGTGGCTCTCTAGCAGGAACTGTCGGTCCTGCCTCCACTCCTGCTCCCGCCGGATCTCATGCACTACAAAAGAAGATCTGACAGTAGGGTCACACTGGTGTTGCCCAAGGGGAATGCCCCAAGACCAGTATATAAACACACGCACGGCACAACAAGGGGCACGTGGAACCAAACCAAGAGGTGCTATGGACCACAGCAGGAAGGGGAACAAAAGCTGTCTGTTCAGTGGATGGCACATGGTAACAGTACAATGCGGTAGCAGGGCTCAGCCTTGTGAGGCTGTTGCCCCTTTAAGATCAGAGGGTGCCAGTGACAGGCTGAGCTGGGTCAGGGCTTGACAGAGCCAGCCCAGTAGGCAAAGTGAAAATAGAGCAGAGACATAGCAGAGAGTGGAGCAGAACACTGGCCCTTTAAGGTCTGGCCAAGCCCACTCTGCTATATCTAAGAAGAGGAAAACCAGAGAAGGCTTCAGTCTGTGCCTGGAGGCTGAGGATGAAGGAGCTCCAGCAGGATTGTTGTCCAGTGGCGAACTCTCCTGGGAACTGCTGGAGGTTGAGAGCTGACTCTAGGAGACAGCTGTCTAAGTTACTAAAGAGCCAAGCTTGGGAATAGCCAGCCTGGGGACTGTGTATGGCTAACCTGGGGTATAGCTCAGGCTTGAGGGCTGGAGGAGTTGCATGCCTGGCACTAGACAGGACTTAAAGAGACTCTGACATATGTATATATGTAAATAAAGACTGTATGAGCTGGTCCCCAAGACAGACAGCGTTATTGGGGCTCTAATCCTGCAGGGACCTACCCTGGGTACTGCCACTCTGTTACAAACGTGTTCTCCCCCCGGTAATGAAATGATCAGGAAAGTGTGATGATGCAAGGGAGCATCGAGCGAAAAGACCCGATCCCTCACAAGGACCATGCAATGCGCCCACCAAATTCCCATGTAGCATGCTCCCCACAAGACTGATCTCTGTTCAATGGGAGCGGGGTTGGGGCAGATAGTGCTGCATATGGGGTAGGGGCAGCTTACTGGCATTTGCGTAGGTGTGATTGGCCTCCACCAGTGCCTTCGCCATCTCCCTCCGTCCATGTATAATTTCCATTGTGAGGAACAGCCAGGTCACTCCCTCTGTGCAGGAGCAGGAAAATGGGGGAAATATTAGAGAACAGGGTATGTTGGTGAAGTCAACACGGCTGCCTACAGCCCATGTCTACGTCCCCAACCAGTCCAAGGGATACACCATAAGGGGGAGGCCCACACAAGGAGTCCCAGCCACAGAACTAGCACCAATGAAGAGTAAGTGAAGGTAGAAGGATCAAGGGATGGCCTACCAGTAACAGCAGCAGGGAGAAAAAACAGGTACCTGGTGCCTGCCCCTAGCCTCTGTCTGCCTTCACCAAGTAGGCCGCTGGGTGCGATGGGCAACACGAGGCTGGGTGTGGCCAACACCACATGGAGAGTGGATTTACTACATCAGGTCAAGATGGGGGAGGGGCACCACCATTACGTGCAGGACATGCATACCCATGTGCACAGATGGAGGTAAATACGTAAATACCATAGATAGGGGACGGGGGCAGGGTAGGGAAACGTGGAATTAGGCATCGTGTGGGGGCCAGACACCTGTGGGGCAATGGCAATCAACCAAACGCACCATACCAAACCAGAAGCATACCTATAGCAACACACACAAGGAGACCTGTCACTTGCCCCCCTGACAGTTGCTAGGCACTGCAATGGCGGACGGGTGGAGTGCTGATGAACCCAAGGCTGCCAGATAATGGCTGTGGTTCCATTATCTGGCGGCCTTGGGGCACAGAGGCAGTGTTCAGAGAGAGACAGCGGAGGCAGACTGATTGGATTTGGTGGTTCCAGAACACATTCAAACGCTGGTCCTCCATGCTGGACACTGAGCACCAGTTGCTTGGGTAAAGCTCAGAGTGCTACAGGTGCTGGAGGCAGTTCCGGAGGTGGGCCTTCATGATGTGCCACAGGTCCATGCAGGAGGGGGTGGCCACCATGCAGAGGGAGGAGACCCATGCTGTGAGATACCTCAGCATGGGCATTGCAGCTGCCATACATGGGCTGCACCTGGTTGTTCCAATGGAGAGAAAGGCCTGGGTCAAACCCCACAGCGAGAATTGGTGGGAAACCATTCTGTCCACCTGGGGGGATCAGCAGTGGACCAAGCACTTGTGCATGCCAAGGAGCATGCGGGACGCATTGTGGACATCCTACAGTGACACCTCTTGAAGGAGACCCCCCAATATAAAAGAGCCTATACCAATAGGTAAACACATGGCCATTTCCATATGGAGGCTGGCAACTCCCAACTCGTGCTGTATTGCAGGTCAGCAATTTGTGGTGGGCACCCCAACTGTAGCATGCATCCTGTATAAGGTGCGCACAGCCATTGTTGATATCCTCATAAAGCGTGTAATACAGCTATATAATCCAGAGGAGATAATGGGGGGCTTTGCTGCTCTTGGGTTTTCACACTGCATTGGGGCTATAGATGGGACACCTGTACCTATTATTCATCCCCCCACAGCAAAGACGACTATTTGACTAGGAAGGGACAGTTCTCTGTGACTAACATTAGAAGTGCCATACTGGGTCAGACCAATGGTCCATCTAGCCCAGCATTCTGTCTCCAACAGTGGCCAATCACGGTGGCTTGGGAGAAGCACCCAACAGGTCACAATGGGGGATCCATTCCTTGTTGTTTTCTCCCAGCTCCCATCATGTTCCCTGATCCTGTCTGGCTAATAGCTGCTAATGGACCTATCTTCCAGAAACTTGTCCAAACCTCTTTTAAACTCAGCTACAGTACTGGCCCTTACCACAACCTCTGGCAGTAGATTCCACAACCCAATTATACACTGAGTGAAAAAATATATTTGTTTTAAACTTGCCACCTATGAGTTTCATGGAGTGTCCCCTAGTTCTAGTACTAGCTGAGAGGGTAAATAACTGCTACTTGTTTATTAGCTCCACACCACTCATGATTTTATAGACCTCTATCATATCTCCTCTGTCGTCTCTTCTCCAAGCTGAAGAGCCCCAGCCTACCAAGCCTCGCCTCATATGGGAGCCCTTCCATGCTCTTGATAATTTTGTTGCCCATCTCTGTACCTTTTCTAGTTCAGCTATGTCTTTTTTGAGATGGGGCGACCAGAACTGCACACAATATTCGAGGTGCGGTCACACCATTGATTTGTATAGAGGCATTATGACATCCTGAGGTTTATTCTCTAGCCCCTTCCGAATAATTCCTAACATTCTGTTTGCTTTTTTGACTGCTGCTGCGCACTGCGCTGTGGATTTCATTGTATTGTCCACAACCACCCCCAGATCCTTTTCTTGAGTGGTAACTCCTAGCTTAGTACCCAGCATTGTGTATGCATAGTTTGGATTATTTTTCCCTACGTGCATCACTTTGCACTTGTCCACCTCTGCAGGAGGTGGTGGACCAAAGAGGTCTATTTGTGGATATCTTCACCGGGGTGTCTGGGAAAAGCCATGATGCACCGATCCTTGCACTGTCCCCGTTATATGCCCATATGTACGTGAAAAAATAGCACCTAACACCATAGAGCACACAGAGGGGGTGCTCACAGGCCCTGTGATAATAGGTGACCCTGCTTATCCATTCATGCCTTGGCTCATGAAGGCATATGCCATGGCCTGTACGCTAGAACAGGAGCAGTTTAATCAACACTGGAATTCCACCTGCTGCATTGTGGAGTGAGTCTTCAGGGTCCTCAAGCTGTGGTCGCGCCTCCTGTGGAACTTGAATGAGTTTCAGCTGGACAAGGCCTCCATGCTGATTATTGCTGCATGCATCCTCCACAACATCTGTGAGACAAGTGGGGCAGCCCTCAAATGACCGCTCCCACCACAGTCTGAGCAGCCAGTGCCCCTGTAACAGCAGGGCCAGGGTGGTGCGGAATCGTGCGTGGCTCGGGAGAACCAGGATGCCCTTTGTAGACTCCTAGCCTGCATTCAAGGGGATCAGCACTTGCCTGAACTTCCCCTCCCCCTGTGAACGTCAGGTTCTGTATATATCAGTAAATAAAGGGTATGCATTACCACAGCACATACTTGTCCATAAACTTTCATGCCTCTGTAGAGCAACAGGGTTAAGCTTGACTGCATGGAGCGTGAGGCCTTGCTTCCTGTGCAGTCCAGCTTGCACCCAGGCAGCATTAGCCCTAAGGTGTGGGGGATATGTCTCCACCTCAGCTGTATGGTAAACATTAGAACTGAATCTTGGTCCTTGGTTTTACTTGGAATTTACTGAGGATTGCAGTGCTCAACTCGATTTTACTGGGTACCAAGGAACCAAGTAATAGTCACGGTCTGGGAGCATTAGAAGTAATGCTGCCTGGGAGCAAGCTGAACTACATTTTACAGCATGCTCCCAGAGAGCTTTACATAATTTAATGGAGGCAGCATCCAGAGCAGTGCAACCGGCTCTCATGGTTTGAGGCAGAGTCCAGAGAGCAGCGCACCCAGTTCCCGTGTGGATTTTTGGTGACTCAGTGGCACCCACATTCCCTGACTCCCAGTGCCCTATTCCCTGACCCCTCTTCCCTGGCCTGTGCTGCTGGCTGCACTATACACCCTGTCCCCCTCCTGCACTCTCCCCTCCAAATTCTGAGTATTCTCCAAGGTTCAGATGAATGGCCCAAACACTCAGGACCAGTATTCAGAACCTTGGAACCATGGATCAGATCCACAGCAGGTTTCATTTCACGCATGCATCCTTTAAGGGCTCCCGGTCAGGCTGTGGGTGGGACAGGGTGGGAGGGGAACTGGTTAGAAAGCAGCTGCTGTACTGCTCTGGCCATCGTGGCATCATTTCTCCATGGTGCTGGCAGACCTGTCCCCTGGGTGTGTGTGCAGCCCCATTCACATGAGCCAGGGATGCATGTTCCATGCTCATGCACAGGTTTACCTGCCCCTGCACAGAACAGCCTGGTGTTTTCTCTGATGCTCCATGACTGGTCAGGAGTGGGTGGTGCGTGGGGCCTGGGATGCTACCCCACCCCCGCCACCTTCAGACAGGCATTTGTTTTCGTGTTTGATGGGTGACACCTGCATGTTTGAGTCTCATTGAAATGGCCAATGTCTCAGTAGTTCAGATCCTGATCTAAGTACTCCACAGGATGGCGGACCAAATTAAACATCCATAATAGCCAGAGCTGGCCCTTGGTATGTATGAACATCCTAAAATAGTGAGCAGTGAAGGCTTCAGTTGATAACGGTTGTTTTTTTCTACCATTGTAAGTATTAACATTTCCTCTCCAAGACAAAGACCCCCTTTGCCATTATACTTAAGATTCTTTTCCAACATATTCTGAGTTGCTGTGCTCTTTATACTTGTGCAACCTCTGGCCACCCACTCACTCTTGGATTGGCTGGGGAGAAAACTCCTCAAGGCCTGTTTAAATGGCTTTATGTTCTGTGCCTTGCGGAAGAATGACTAATAGCCTGTGGCAAACAAGTTCCATGTAAAGCACACCACAGAATATTCTCCTGAGCAATCTTGAAACTTCAGTAGTAACAGGATCCTGTTTTTCTGGTGAAAGGCATACAATCACTCCCCCACCCAAGCACATATTGGCAGAACGCTGCCATGTGCCAACTTCCCTCTTTCACAGCAAGTCTTGTCTTCGTGAGGCATTCTGTTCCTTAACCTTTAACAGCAGGAGCATCACTTCACTAAGAAGTGGAGCTGTACAGAGTCCATCGCAGCATCTTGAGGCTGCACCTTAATGTGGAGACACTGAATTACTGTAATTCCCCACCTTCTCATGTCAGTAGTCAGAAGACAGGCAGTCAGAAGGTCTTTCCCTAGTTACAGTGTAAAGCTAGAGCTTAGTGCAGAGGTTCCCAAACTGTGGGTCAGACCACAAGTACAGTCATTACATCTGCAGAATGGGTCATGATCCCAAATTTTGTTTGATATTGGGTGTCACCAGATGCACCAGGAAACATGAGGAAAATCCACCCCATGTTTCCTATACAGGCTCCTAGCCGAATGCCCTGTTCGCTATGAGGTAGCCACTGTATGTGACAGCGACTCCTTGCTAGGAGGGGGGGGTGGCTTATCTTGAGCCCAGCAGTGGTGGCGACTATGACAGTGAGAGGATCAGTGATGGGTCCCTAGAGCAGTAGTGACAGCAGCTTACTCCCTCTGCCACCACAGCTTCAGGATACTGCCACTGCTCCCAGGGACTGTCCATTACTGATTTTATAGAACAAACTATTTTCAATATGTTATTGCCCATGTTAATAATTACCTAGACAAAAAAACTTCAGTTTAAGAAGCTTGTTAATGCGACATTACAAATTATACTCAAACGTTAACATGACAGTAAATTCTATCTTAAGGCAACTTTGTTAAATATCAGACCAATCTATACACTTTTCTTATTCATTAATTTAAAAAAATTATGACTTTACTGAAATTAAGCTGCATATGTGTGGTATGGTGACTGAACAATACTTATACATGATAAGGAATGTATACAGTTTAATTTCAGTTGTCTTTTTTTATTATTATTATTATTAATGAATGAATGAATGAGAAAAGAAAAATGTATAGATTGGTCTGATATTTAATAAAGTTGCCTTAAGATACAATTTACTGTCATGTTAACGTTTGAGTATAATTTGTAATGCCGCATTAACGAGCTTCTTAAATCGATTTTTTGTTGTTGTCCAGGTAATTTGCTCTTCTTTTGAAACTTAATAGTTTTGTTAATGCATAAGCTGGTCCTAGACACAAGAACACTGCAGGTGCTCACAGGCGTTCACCCATCCCCCCACATGGACCAACTTGTTTTTCCGCAGGTTTCTCTGTGCAGGGGTGATGGGTGGAGGTGCATGTTATACAGGAGCGCACAAGCGACTACTTTCATACAAGAAGAACCCACCCATGCCACTACGTGGGTGCTTCTCGTGTAAAAGAGGTCACACACTCATTCACACACATGCTCTCACCTCTCACATGCACACTCATTCTAACTGATCACACACACAATCATTCAGACACAGTACACACATGCTGTCATCTCACACATTCATTTAAATTGATCACACACACACACTCACCCATACACACTACACACACACACACACACACACGCTCTCACCTCACACACTCATTCAAATTGATCAGTCATGCACACTAGACCAGGGGCGTAGCTAGGGTACAATGGGCCCCTGGCCAAGAAGTCAAGATGTGACGCTGGAGCTAAACATTTCGGCTTCCGCCTTCGTTAGTAGCACACTGGGTTTATAATATAGGAATTATAAAGAGAAAATGACTGTAAACAGAGATTTATTGATTAGCTTCCGCCCTCATCAGCAGCTCAGTTGATTTTTGAAATAAAGTGTATTGTGAGCACAGCTGACAGTTCTTAGAACTCTGAGGGTGGAGAGAGCTCTAAGGTGAGCCAAGGAATGCAGTAGCACATACAAGAAAAGATAGGGGTTCACGTGTTATCTTCTAAGTTGAGGCCATTGGGCGCGAGGGTGTCAAGTCTGTAAATCCAGAAGTTTTCCCTGGTGTCCAGTAGTTTTGGGTTGGAAGGTTTTTCTATAGGGAAGATTTCTAGATCAGCGAGTGTGTGATCTTCTGAATTAAAATGTCTAGCAACAGGCTGTTCCACTTTCTTAGTGATGATGGCTGACTTGTGATTTCCGAACCAGGTACGGAGGTCTGTGGTGGTTTTCCCCACATATTGCATGCGACATCCATTATGTATACATTGTATCACAAAGAACTCAAGGAGCATCTTCTTACCAGCAGCTATCCCTCCCATGTCATAGATTTCAGCATCTGCTGGGCATCTACACAAATAAGAGAATCCCTCCTCTACAAGGTGATGACTAAAACTCACAAAGAACGCCACATCCTCTTGTGGTGGATTTTCATCCTGCATCTCCGAAGTATTACCTGGCGATTAAAGAAAACTACCCCCCAGTCACCACGTCTTGAAAAAGCCATCAACCTTCCTCGCTTTGTGGCTTTTCGCCAGCCTCCTAATCTACGTAAATTACTTGTGAGATCTGAATTAAAATCACTGGTCAACAACCCTGGATCACATGGCTGTGAATCCAAATGTTGCATTACGTGCACCCATCTCAAAGAAACTACCCCTTTCAAAAGCAGCACTACAAGCAGGACCTATAACATCAAGCAAAACGTCACCTGCAAATCAAGCAATATAATTGCTCGATGTGAAATGTTCAGCTAATCAATAAAACTCTGTTTACAGTCATTTTCTCTTTATAATTCCTATATATTGTTTATGACTGGCAGCCCCCGCACCCCATATAATCATTTGTGCCGCCGGGGCAGCGGGAATTAATTATATGGGGGGTGCAAATGAACTGGTTATGGGGTGGAGGTTTAAAGATAGTATTCCTGTTAGCAACAAGTTCATTAAGAAGAGTTGGTGAAATAGCAGCCATAATAATCTCAGAACGATATTTGCAGATTTTCCAAGATAGAATAGATATTGCTTTACATCCTAAATTCCTACCTAAGACGAACAGAACGTTGCTACCTTGTAAACAACGTTCTTCGAGATGGTTCTCAACATTCTCACACCAACCCTTCCAACCCCACATGGAATTTTTTTCTTATATTCCTAAAAATTGTTAGAAGGACCTGTCATTCTGCAGGGAACAGTGCTTTTTATACTAGAGGAGCTCGAGACCATCACATGGTCTTTTATTTGAATATGGTGAGCTCGCACAACCCAGTTGTGAAAATGATGGGAGCCATCTCAAAGAACCTTCTTTACAAGGCAACAACCTTCTGATCACTCATATGGGGGAGGAGTCGTTTGTAAACAAACAGCTTTATCTCCCAGTCTGATTGGTATCAGGGTGTCCTGCGGCTGCAGCAGCACTACTAGCAGGTAGAGGCAGGTGAGGGATGGGGACCCCACCACCGTCAGTCCCCACCCCGCCCCTGGACTTTCCTTCAATTGTTTGTAATCGCAGAACACGTGTTGTTGAAGGAAAGTTAGAATGGTCGCCAACTGGAAGTTTTTGCTCTACTGACTCACATTGAGTTCAATGAGAGTTTACTACCACCTTAACTATAATCCCTTAGAGACCTCATTTTTTTCCTGAAAAGTTAATGCTTAAATTAAAAGGAGTTAGAATTCAAGTTGGACTCATGAGCCAACTACCTGACTCATACCTCACTGTTGTTGACTATGCCACCTATCATCCATGCTTGGTCTGATGTAAAGAACTGCCTGGAATAAAGGTTCACCTTTCTTATGGTATGATATGGTCCATTAAACTTCGCTCACCCATGGAATAAAGGTGAGCAAAGTGTAGCTGAGAGGTTCCCAAACTGTGAGTCAGGACCCCAAGCAGGTCACAAGGTCACAATCCTGATTGCTATTTGATTTAATAATAATAATAATAATAATAATTAATAATAATCTTTATTTAGCACCACCCTGCCATGGCACTCAGAGTGCTTCACATATAACACAACTTTTAATTCTTACAACAACCCTATGAAGTAGGTTAAGCTGAGAGAATAATGCAGCTGGTCCAAGGCTGCCCAGTGAGTTTCTGGCTAAGACAAAACTTGAACCAGTTCCTCCCCCCAGGCTAAGTACTGTGTGCTTAGCCATTGCACCACACATCTTTGTTGCTGTCTGGAGTTGCAGGATTATATTTGTCTCCAAATGGGGTCATATAGCCAAAAAATATTGAGAACTACTGGCGTAGCCTTTTCAGCTGTCCTCTTCCTTTAAAAAACCTTGCAGAAAACAAAAATGAGACTCCACAGCTGTCATGGCAGACACAAATACAGTAGGAGCAGATAAAATCAGATGAGTTTATTTTTATTTAACAACTGATGTCAAAATTTGAATGCATGACAGGTGCAGTCTTCTGGAGTCAATGAAATCAGTAGTGGGGCCATAGTGATACAGAGCTTAGACAGAAGCCTGCCTCCCTTAGTGATATAGCTTGTGCTAAGCTGTTTCTCTAAATATATCTAGTGAAATTCTGCATAAAAGCTACAGATTCCCTGGAACAGCAGTTTCCTATCACACAGGACAGATCAAATTAAATGAATTGGTTAAAAACTCTTTCTGAGAACTAGCGCATGTATTCCCTGGCAATGGACTGACTCATGTTTTACTGAGATTAGAACTGGAGTGATTACTAACATTTCCACTAATGTTTTCATTCAGAGTTCAAGCTCCTTTTCTAAAAATGTTATTCACCCCCATCAGCTGTTTTTAAAGGAGCAAGGCTTGAGGAGGGGTCTGTGTTGGCTGAGTGGCACGGCTACGGAGCACCCACACACATGGAGTGAGTGGGGAGCAATTCTAACAGGTGGCTCCCAGGGTGACCATTGCCCCCACACAGGCAACCTCCATGCACTCCTGCCACCACGGACCGGACCTGCAATCAATTTATACGGGCAGCCATTCCCCCTCCCCCTGGCAATAACCCCTACCCCAAGCCACACCCAACTGCCTGCCCTGTCACGACACACAGCCCCAACATCATGGAAACAGCCAGTAACCCCTTCCTGCCCATGACCCCAGAAGCCAGTCCAGCCACTGGTGGTCCTGAGCAACAACAGAGGCACATACTGGGCAGGATGCACAGGACTCTGCTGTCCAAGCTGCTTTTCTCCATGGCATTTTCTCTCATGCGTTGAGAGAGGGGTTTGTTGTGCTTTCAGCCAATGTGGTGGTGTATTTCACACATGTGTTCTTTAAGAGCTCCCAGTAGGGCTGTGGGCGGGACTGGGGAGGCAGCGGGGTCACAAACCTGTCTGCTGGTGTGGGTGGGTGCCCCGGTTCATATGGGCAGGGGGTACATGAGAGCCTGTCCCCATGCACTGTTTTGGCTTCCCCGACATGGGGCACTCTGGATTTTTCAGCAGTGCCACATGCACGGTCATGAGTGTGTGCTGTTTGGTTCAAGAGAGCGCTCATCCCCCCCACACCACCTACAAAAGGGCATTCAGTTGGGTGGCTGATGTGTGGTCAGCATGGTAGCATCTCATTTAAAAACCACCAAAACCCATCATGTCCCACTTCAATTGGACTCTCAACTTCTTGTAGCTAGCTTTCTCAGTGACGGTGTGCAGTCAGAGCTGAGCTGCTGTGATGGCTGAAACAGCTGAAGATTCAACCAGAGCAGCTGGTTGAAACCTTCACCATTAAGAAGTTTCACTTCCTAAATAGTGCTGCTGCCCTATTAATAGGCTACGCAGTGGGATATGACATTTACTCCCACACATGAGATGTAGAGTACTCTTAGGAACTTAAATGTG
The DNA here is from genome assembly GCA_003113815.1 of Sphenodon punctatus. Lineage (NCBI taxonomy): Eukaryota > Metazoa > Chordata > Lepidosauria > Sphenodontia > Sphenodontidae > Sphenodon > Sphenodon punctatus. Next base: position 4,256,037 of record QEPC01006872.1, read on the forward strand.
TACTATGAGCAGGCAAGGACAAGGGGCCCTCTATGCCCTCATTTACACTTGGGCAACAGGACTTGTACCATTGATGCAAATGACAGTAGAAGTGGAGCCAGGATTTTGAATCTCTACACAGCAAAGTTGGTCTGGCAGAGTTCTGGGCCTGTATTTTGTATAATAGAGGATTGAACCTCTAACGTAACAACTTTGCATTTGGATAGTGTCTTTCACCATATGATCTCAAAGCATTTTGAGCTTCCCATCACAACTGTGCCTTAAGATCAGAGTGAAGACAGAAGGAGTCAGAAGAGGCTGTGCGTCGTATGACAGGCAGGCCACTATTGTCTCTTTTTGGGCAGAGTGAGAGACTGATATACAGAAATGATTTGCTCAAGGTCATAGACAGGGCTGGACTTAGGGGCAGGCAACATAAGCACCTGCCTAGGGCAGCAGATTTTGTGGGGCTGGAGGCTTCTGTTCTCAGCCTGTGCCCACCCAGTCATGGTACCCACTTCCCCTGCCACCACCGCAACCACACTGCCTCACCTGCACCACCTGCAGCCTGGGAGGGAGGACCCCATCCATCCCCACCTAGAGAAGCCCCATTCTTCCCCCAAGCCCCCTGCAAACACACTCTGTGGTGGTGCCAAGCGCGGAGGAAGAGACTCTGCTTCTATGCTGGGTGCTGCAATTGTCTCCCTCCCTGCCTCTGATGGCAGCCCCCACACACACACCAGAGCACTGGGGAGGGGGTGGGGGAACCTGAGTTGCCATGGGGCTCTAAAATCCTAAATCCAGCCTTAGTCATAGAATGCTTCCATGGCAAATCTGGGAAGAGAAACCAAGGCTGCAGGTCCCCTGTCATTAAAGTTAGTGGCTCAGCTCCCATTGATTTTAATGGTGAAGGACTGCACCCCCACAGTTGTAATTCATAGTCCAGCTCCCATAATCTGGGGCTGCACTTTCTGATTATGTAGGGCTTGTTGTTATAAAGAAACCCATTTACACCCCTTAGCAATAAAACCAAACAGATAGAGAAAACAAAAAATCCTGAAAAACATAGATACAAGCAAAACTGCATTCTGCACAGCTATAATGCCTTTGATTTCGGTGGGGAGTTCAGTGAATTTACACTGAAGCTCAGCATATTCCAGAGCTCTCCACTGGCACATTTTAAATACATATCAGAGAAGAAATTATGTACAGAATGTCCCATGGAGAATATGCGTCCATACAGTTTTCTTCTTGTCAGTGCCAAATTTTGATTAACTTACGTGTCTTTGTACCAGTTCTGCTTTTGGCTTCAGTTTATCATCAGGAAACACATGTCGCTGTGTTAACAGCTGGTGTGTCTTGTTCACAACGTCCTCACAGTGAACATTTCTCCATCCAAGTTGGGTGCAGGACAGGACACGTCGGGGTTGGGGCAAAGCTTAGGGTGTTTTAAAATAAGATGCTACCACACATAGCCACCTATTAACCACACATCCAACTGCTCATTTGAAGGTGGTGCATGGGGATGTGTAGGGCTAGCCTTAGAATTTGTGGGGCCTTTCTTAGCCTCACCTCCTAACAATTTGCAATCTGGTGTTTGCTTACCAACGCAAAGAAATGTCAAACACACACACAACAGAAGGTTCACTCATATTTTTTCTCTCTCTTTCTCACACACACACACAAAACAGTCTTTCCACAGGGTGACTGCCCATGGGCCTGCAATACTCTCCACTTCCTGGGCCCTACAGTGACCCCCCAATTTTCACCAGTGTAGCGGTGTGAGGCCCCCATTCCCTTCCAGTGGCCCTGAACTTAACTCCCTTTACAACCCAGCGGAGCCCCTGAGTCTTCTCCTGCTGCCTGAGCCTTCACCAGTGGACCTTGTAAGAACGTAAGAAGTGCCATACTGGTCAGACCAATGGTTCATCGAGCCCAACATCCTGCCTCCAACAGTGGCCAATCACGGGGGCCTGGGAGAAGCACCCAACAGGTCACCATTCCCTGTGGGTCATCCCCAGGCTCCTGACAGTAAAGGGCTTTGTTCCCCAATCCTATCTGGCTAATAGCTGCTAATGGACCTATCTTCCAGAAACTTGTCCAAACCCCTTTTAAACTCAGCTATACTGCTGGCCTTGACCACCTCCCCTGGCAGTAAATTCCACAACCTAATTGTACGCTGAGTGAAAAAATACTTTATTTTGACTGTTTTTACTCTGCCACCTGTGAGTTTCATGGAGTGTCCCCTAGTTTTAGTACTAGTTGAGAGGGTAAATAACTGCTCCTTTTTTTTTAGTTCCACACTACTCATGATTTTATACACCTCTATCATATCTCCTCTCAGCCATCTCTTTTCCAAGCTGAAGAGCCCCAAACTATCAAGCCTCTCCTCATACGGGTGCTGTTCCATACCTTGGATCATTTTTGTTGCCCTTCTCTGTA
>QEPC01006872.1:4273650-4286345 GCA_003113815.1 Sphenodon punctatus
GAAGCTGCAGCACTGAGGAATGTGGACACCCCCAGTATAGCAGACGCATTAATGGATATTTTCAGTAGAGTGGGTTTTCCCAAACAGATCATAACAGACAGAGGGGCAAATTTCCTCTCCAATATCTTCCAACAGCTCTGGAAGATATGTGATGTGAAGCATATAAAGACAGTTCCATATCACCCCCAAACAAATGGGCTAGTGGAAAGATTTAATGGGACACTGAAGCAAATGCTAACTAACTTTTTTAGCAACAGAGCAACTAATTGGGACAAACTGTTGCCATACCTCCTATTTGCATACAGGGAAATACCCCAGGAATCTACCGGCTATTCTCTCCTTGAATTGCTATTTGGAAGGAATGTGAGAGGTCCCCTAGACCTGGTAAGAGATTCCTGGGAAAACTTTGAAGAAACTGAAGGACAACCTGTAACCAGATATGTCCAGTAATTCAGAGAGAAAATAACCTCCATGTTAAAGGAGGCCCAAAGGAACCTGGCCAGCAGCTAAGAGGCCCAGAAGATAACATATGACAAGAAAGCCGAAGACAGATCTTATAACCCAGGAGACACCGTGCTGGTTATGAAACCAACTAAAAAGGTGGGTGGGCAAGTCATTTGGGATGGCCCATATCATATAATCGATAAGAAGAATGAGGTCACTTATTGCGTGAACAAGCCTAACTCCAGAACACAGGCACAAGGGTTTCAAGTAAATAGAATAAAAGATTACCATGCTAGGAACATACAGGTTTGTTTAGCTGCAGTGGTAGAAGGAGATGCCACAACTGACGGCTTGAATGAACCCCTACCAAACCTCCTGCAGGAGAGCCAGGGAACTGAATCTCTGGAGGAAATTGCCATTTCCACAGACATCAGCACCCCCCAAAGGCATGAGATGATGCAACTCCTGCAGGACTACAAAGGAATCTTTTCAAACAAACCTGGTGAAACAGATATTATTGTGCACGCCATTGAAACAGAAACCAAGGGTCCAGTCAAATCTGTTCCCTTCCGCACAAACGGGAAAATTCAGACACAGATCCACCAAGAGATCGAGGAAATGTTGAAACTGGGTGTCATACAAGTCTCAAAGAGTCCATGGGCGAGCCCTGTGATTTTAGTGCCTAAACTGGACGGCTCCATAAGGTTCTGTGTTGATTATCGCAAACTAAATGCCATTACTGTGTCAGATGCATATCCCATGCCTAGGACAGATGACATGATTGAAAGGATTGACGGGGCTAACTACCTGACTACTCTAGACATGACCAAGGGGTATTGGCAGATTAAAATGAACCTGGGGGACAGGTCCAAAACAGCATTCATTACTGACAAGGGCTTGTATGAATTCACTGTGATGCCTTTTGGGTTAAAGAACAGTGGGTCTACATTCATGAGGTTAATGGACCACATCCTAGAAGGGATGTGCAATTTTGCCTTATCTTACATAGATGACTTGGTGATTTACAGTGACACATGCATGACACACGTAAACAAGGTACTGCACAGGATTCAGGAGGCAGGACTAACTATCAAACCAGCAAAGTGTAAAGTTGCTATGGGTACTGTTACATACCTAGGCCACGAGGTGGGAAGTGGCAAATTGTGTCCTCGAAAAGACAAAGTAGAGGCTATTTGCTTCTGGCCTGCACCCACAACCAAAAAACAAATCCAGAGGTTCATGGGCATGACTACTTACTTTCGCCGCTATGTCCCACAATTCAGTGCCATAGTGACCCCCTTAACGGACAAATGCAAGAAATGATGCCCAGAGAAGGTACAATGGTCAGACGAGTGCAACAGTGCATTGGACAAACTGAAGAGGGCTCTGTCTGAGGCACCAGTGTTAATTAGTCCGGATTATGAGAGAGAATTCCACATCTGGACTGATGCCTCTGACACCGGCCTGGGAGCAACCCTCACACAAGAAGGGGAAGAGGGAATACACCATCTCATTGCTTACTTTAGCAAAAAACTGATCCCAAGGGAAAATAATCTAGCAACAATTGAAAGAGAGTGTCTGGCCATAGTCTGGGCTGTGAAGAAACTCAAACCGTATGTATTTGGTAGAACATTCACAGTCCACACCGACCACTCACCCCTAAAATGGCTCAATCGTGTGCAAGACTCCAACTCCAAACTGCTGAGATGGAGCCTGTTCTTGCAAGAGTTTGACATGAGAATTGAACACGTAAAGGGTAAACAGAATGTGCTTGCAGATGCACTATCACGCAGAGACACACCAGTCTAAGCATGTTACGGGACCCTGTCGAGCCCACTTCACGATGCTATCTTACGGGGGGGCTGTCACGGAGAAACATGGGGTCACTCACCTGTAACACGGGACTACATGTTTTGTAAATGTGTGGTGCCAAGGCTTTCACATGTATGTAATGTTACTATATATGTGCACTATGTAATGTCAAAGGTTCCACATGTTTGTAAGGTTGAAAATGAGAACTTTAGAACTCAAATTAGGCCTCTCACACGTCACCAGTCTACAGGAAATACAAGAGATAACAAGATGTGTTTTGGAGGAACACTTGATAGACGGCCTCTTGATATGTAGATTGACTTCCATGTTTACCTGGGTTGACTACATGCCCTGAACCATGATTCCCCAAGGCGGGAAATCCGAGACAAAGAAGAGTAAATGGTATATAAACGGGAGTAAGATACAAAGAGAAATCTTCTTCATCTTCTTGCAAAGCTGCTGCGAGAGACATCTGCATACAAAAAGGACCAGCCTACAGCAGGCTGGGGACAGCATGAACTGAGAGACAGATTCCATTCTCTAAGCCAAGTGCCCAGTCAGTCACCTTATGGCTGAGAAACCAGAACTTCTGGACTCACTAGGGTAAGATGAATAACTTAGGAACTCAACCAGTATAAGTTAGGAATGCATTATATTTACCTTTGATTTCTAATTACCACTCTGTTTAACTATCTTGTTTATGTAATCAATAAACTTACTTCTTAACTTTTATGAAGAAGTGGAAGTGTCTAATATTGGAACACAAGTGAGCTACAAGAGCCCTCAAGCTCTTGCGAACCCAGAGAGTAAAGAGTCTGTAAACGGGAAGGATCGGGCCCTTGTGTGACAAAGGAGTTTCATTGTGGCACACTTGAATTAGCCAGAGAGAGAACTGATTCAAGAGAACTGTGCGCAAGGGAAACTGAGTCACTCAAACCCGGTAAAGTGAGGGTGCAGACCCCCAAACCCGTGACACACACCCTGGCTGGTAAGCCCGGACCCAAAGGGAGGACCCCGTGCTACAGAGGGCATATGAGCAAGTAGGGGTAGTCAACAGGGTGGAACGGGAGAAAGGGAGGCGCACCCGGTACCCCCGATTTGAATGAATACAAGATCGCTTGTATAGGGTGGATCAGCAGATGGGCACAAGAGATGAAGTGTACCCAGGCCGGCGAGGAGGGGTATTCTCCAACTCGCTCACGAGAACCCCTATGGGGGGCATTTGGGAACAGAGAAGATGGTGGCTAGGATCATCCCTCAGTTTTACTGGCCGGGGATACAAGAGGAGGTACAGAGATTCTGCACTTCCTGCCTGGAGTGTCAGTTGACATCCAAAAGAAAGGTGGCTCCTGCTCCATTGATTCCCCTACCTATAATAGGGTTTCCCTTTGATAGAATAGGGCTAGACATGGTGGGCCCCTTGGAACCCTCATCCGAGGGTTTTAGGTATATTATGGTGGTGGTGGATTATGCCACCCGATACCCCGAAGCGGTGGCCCTCTGGTCTATCAAGGCCCCAGTGGTAGCTAAGGAATTGTTTACCATCTTCTCCAGGGTGGGGTTTCCCCGGACGCTGATAACAGACCAGGGGACTAATTTCACGGGAAGACTGATGAAGCAATTATGTAAATTAATGAAGGTAGAACACCTTAAGACCTCAGTGTATCACCCCCAAATGGATGGGTTGGTAGAACGCTTCAACCAGACCCTGAAAGGGATGTTGAGGCGGTTTGTGAGGGAGGAACCTAGGGCATGGGCCACACTGCTGCCGGCACTCCTATTCGCTTATAGGGAGGTTCCACAGAGCTCCTTGGGGTTCTCCCCCTTCGAGCTATTATATGGGAGACAACCCCGGGGGTTGCTAGACATCCTCAGGGAGGCCTGGGAAGGCCCAGGGGCTGAGCCCGTTAACCAAATTCAATATATTATGCAACTGCGTGAAAGGTCGACCAGGGTGGCCGCTTTCGCTCAGAAAAACTTAGGGGAAGCCCAACAGAGACAAAAACAAGGGTATGACAAAAAGGCCAAGCTTCGCCAGCTCCATCCAGGACGAGTTCTGGTGTTATTGCCCACTTGCGACTCAAAGCTCCTGCCTACTTGGCAGGGCCCTTACGAAGTTGAGGCTAAGGTGGGAGAGGTTAATTATGTAGTGCGCCAACCAGGGAGGTGGCCAGAACGGCAGACATATCACATTAACCTCTTGAAGGAATGGCAAGAAAGAGATAACCTGGCGACTCAGGGGGCCCCCTCTTTGGGCTTGGGAGGAGAAGGGGTATATGTGTACCCTTCAAAACCAAACCAGCCAGCAGTTCGGCTGGGGGCTGCCTTGGCCAGCGAACAGAAGGCGCAATTAGGGGCTTTATTAGAAGAATATAAGGAGGTATTCACCGACAAACCGGGACACACCCCATTGATAGGGCACAAGATTAGTACTGAGCCAGGGAAGATCCTAAGGGAACCGCCCCGGCGGACATCCCCACATAAATGGCTATTAGTGGAGAAAGAAGTGAAAGACATGTTAGACTTAGGGGTGATAGAGGAGTCCTGCTCCCCATGGAGGAGTCAACCCGTGTTGGTAGGTAAACCCGACGGAACAAACCAGTTTTGCATAGATTTCTGGAAGGTTAATGCCATATCCAGATTTGATGCCTATTCCATGCCAAGGGTAGACATCTTGTTAGAGACCATAGGCAAAGCAACCTATTTGTCGACCCTTGACCTCACTAAAGGCTACTGGCAAATCCCCTTGACCGCGGAAGCCAGGGAGAAGACAGCCTTTGCCACCCACTTGGGCTTGTTCCAATTCGCCAGAATGCCCTTCGGGTTGCATGGGGCCACGGCGACCTTCCAAAGGTTGATGGACCGAGTGTTACGTGGTCATGGGGGGGTACGCCGCCGCCTATATTGACGATATCATAATATTCAGCCCAACCTGGGACGAGCATATACAACACCTAAGGGCGGTTAGCGCAGACGTTAGGACAAACGGGGCTAACAGCCAACCCAAAGAAATGCAAGCTGGGCCTACGGGAGGTACAATACCTGAGGTATATGGTGGAGAATGGGTGCATCCGCCCCATGTGGGAAAAGATACATGCTCTGCAGAACTGGGTTTTACCCAGTACCAAGGTACAAGTCCAGCAGTTCCTGGGCTTGGCGGGTTATTACAGGAAACATGTGCCCCACTTTGCAACCATAGCTACGCCTCTCATGGAACGGACTAGAAAGAAACAACCCAAAATAGTACAGTGGACAGAGGAAGGAAGGAGGGCCTTCACGGTGCTGAAGAAAAGGTTATGCAAGGCCCCGGTTCTCCATAGTCCTGACTTTACGTTACCCTTTGTACTCCAAATGGACGCGTCCAATGTAGGGTTAGGTGCAGTCCTTTCACAAGTGGTGGAGGGAGAAGAACACCCAGTTGCCTATATTAGCAGAAAATTGGACTTACGGGAGCGAGCGTATGCTACTATCGAAAAGGAGGCCCTGGCCATCCATTGGGCCGTAGGAGCCCTACGGTATTACTTGTCCGGCGCTCCCTTTCAGATTGTCACGGACCATGCCCCGTTACAATGGTTAACATCAATGAAAGACAATAATGCCAGGCTGATGTGCTGGTATCTGACATTGCAGTCCTTCTGCTTTACAATCTCTCATAGGGCAGGACGGCGCCATGGTAATGCAGACTTTTTTTCACGACAGGGCTCGTCCGCCCCTTGCATCCTGCAAGACCCGGCCGCACTCTTGTCGGTGGGGGTGTGTGATCCCCTCCTGTACCGGCAACACAGCGGAGGCGTGGATGGCACCTTGAGAGGTGAGTGGAGTCCCGAAGAGGCGGCGAGTGACGCCGTAGCAATCAGCTGGAGGGGGCCGGAGGAAACGACGGACGTGGAGGGCGGAGTCAAGGGAGGAGGTGGAACATGGCCAGGAAGTGAAGGGAGAGCACGGAGGCTGAGGGGGGGGCAGAGCACGTCCCCAGCGGATAGAGGACTCGGCGGGAGAACTGGGCACCTTCTATTCTCTAACCTCGACCCCTCCCAACACCAGGAGCAAAGACAAACGGCCGCAACCGCTGAAGGAGTGACGTCTCCAGGCCCGGCAGCAGGGAAGTGACCAGAAAGGGGGACTCTGGTGGGGAGGGAGGGTTTGGGGAGGAACTTGGGAACCACGTGGTGCAACGTGGGTCCATGCCCTCACACCCCTCAGGGGGAATACGGACTCGGGGGAAGGTAGGTTCGGGCAGGGGCCCGCGGTTGAGGGGCCAAGACAGGAGGGGGGATGACCTTCCCCTCTCCTGCAGCCCCAGCCGGAGAGCAAAGGGGCACGAGCATCCTGGGAGCACGCCTTAGGGGTGCTCAGAGGGCACAAACCTAGTCACAGGGTTACAGGTGGTCACCCCAGGTTGCCCTCTGGTAAGGCTGGCCCTGGAGACACCTTCGGTGTTTATAAACGAGATGATAGCCCACACCAGGAGGGTGTTCATCCCATGATCGCTTTCTGTTTATTAGGTGGTCGTAGATGCACACTCCTCTGCACCATGGAATCGAGGAGTGGCGGTGGGCGGAGCATGTGCCTGCCCATGTATTGGGCTCCAGAGTGGGGGCTGCCCAGACCAAAAACAAGACTCCTGCAGACTATCATCTGTTTATTTTCACCCCCTGTGTGCTGGCCCCTACTGCTACTACTACTACTACTTATAATTTCTATAGTACTACTAGGCATACACAGAGCTTTGCAGTCACATATTTTCAATGACAGGTCCCTGCCTAGTGGGCTTACAATTTAAGATGGACAAGGCTGAGGGGAACACAGGGACAGACACATGTTCCCATTTTACAAATGGGGAACTGAGGCTGAGAGATTGTGACTTGCCCAAGGCCACCCAGTGAATTCATGGCAAAGGCAAGATTTGAACCGTGGTCTCCAAAGTCCAAGTCCAGCACCTTATACACTACACCACACTACCTTGATTTGCATAAACATATAAAAATTAACTACTCACAGACCTGACCCCCCCCCCCACACACACACAAATGGGACATGCCTACACCAGCCCCACACTCTCACAGTATGAGAAGCTCCCCTCTGCAAAGCAACAGGGCTGAGCAGAACCCTTCCACAGACTCCCTTGACCAGCTGCCTCCAACCCATGTTTGGCTGCCAACTGCCCAGGCCCAGGCTAGGTGATTCCAGCTCTCTCTTCTGAGGGTAATTTCAGACATGCCAGCCTCCCTTCTTGACACAGTGCGTGGTCAATTCTTTGTCCCCTTCTGGAATCAGGCCGGCCGGTCAACAGACGTGCTGGCCTGATTCCGCTCGGGGGTCAGGGAGGGGGTGGGGTTGTGTGGCGCAATGTGCAGCCGCATGGCACGCCCCCCCCCACTCCCCCGGCTGCTCGCCCTCCTGGAGACGGGCGGGTGCAGCAGCCAATCCGGCTGCTGCGCCCAATCCCGGCTCATGGCTGGGACCACACTCCAGCCTTGGCGGCAGTAACAGACGTTACCACCCGTTGATTCCGGACCATGGTCCAGGTAACCACCATTCTGGAGGGGAGGCTGGCCTCCCCTCCGAAATGGTGGTTAATTGGATTCCCGCCGGGTGTTCACTGTGGTGAACATCTGGCGGGAACACCATCAGACGTTACGGGATCTCCTTCACCACAGGTGGTTCACTGTGGTAAAAGGAAGGCCCATAATGTCTGAAATTACCCTGAGATCCCCCTTTCACAGGACAGGTACCCTGCCATGCAAGAGCACCCTTAGAATTTGTGGATCTAAACAACAAAAGAACATAATACATAAATTAAGAGAAATCAAGGTAGAAGTAGTAATAAAAAAAAAAGAAGAGGAAATAGAAAAAGAATTCATTAATATCATTAAGTGCCTCTATACCTCGCGAAAGCCAGAACTAGCAACATTAAGGTGTTCTTAAACAAGATATCCATGCCATTGCCCTATCTAAGAGAAAATCAGCTAGAAGACCTCAATAAAGAAATACCTATAGATGAAGTAGAAGAAACAAAAGTATACAAGACTGGAGGTCCAGATGGGGTTCCTATTGAGTTCTACAAACTTTTTGCAGAGGACTCAGCCCCTATGCTTTGCAGAGCATATAACCCTATCCTCAAATGTAATACTCTATCTCAAGCATTTTATGATTCCAAAATCATCCTTTTACATAAGGAAGGCAGAGATGAAGATAAATGTAATAGTTATAGACCAATTTCTTTGTTAATCATTTATTTTAAAATTTTCACGAAGAATCTTGCTACCAGACTAAATAGAGAGAGTAAATCTCTAATTGACCTGGTCCCTGACCAAGTAGGCTTTATCACAGGCAGATATGGACTAGATAATATCAGAAGGACAATAAACATTCTTCATCATGTTAATAAAATGGACCACCAATATAAAATAATCTCTTTAGAGAGAGGCCTTTGAGAGAATAGAATGGGGGCCTTTTTAGACAAGCAGGATTTTAAACCCGTGGCTCTTGGACACCTCTGTGAGGGGGCTTTAGGGGGCACCATTAGAAACAGCGGCACGGGCGACTCCTGGGTGTTTTAAGACGCGGCATAGTACAGACCTCGATTATCGAGGTATTACTACATCGCATCTCAAAACACCCGGGAGTCGCCCGCGCCACTGTTTCTAATGGCACCCGGATGACAAAAATGGGATTTAGGGGAAAGTACTTAATCTGGATAAAAGTAATATATAAAACACCTAGAACACAGATACTAATTAATACGTTTGTTAGTTTATTTATGTCTTTTGCCAAAATGTAAATACAAAAAAAATTGACCAAGTTAATTGAACAAAATTAATCGACATAATGGCTTAGCAAAAAGCATCTAAAATACATAATACCCAACAATTTATCTAAGAAAACAGTTCAAATTAAATCTTATTTAAATAATAAGTTAACACCCTCCTTTAATCTAGGCAGAGGCACTAGACAAGGATGCCCCTGATCCCCTCTTCTGTTAAATCTTACTTTTAGAGCCCCTGGACCAGTATATAAGAGAAAATAGAAATACGAAAGGAATCACTTTTGCCAACAGAGAATACAAGGTAGCATTGAGTGTCATGATTATAGATCCCATTCAATCCACAAATGCATTAATAGAAGCTATTGAATTATAGCAACATGTAGCAGCACACAAAATTAACTACACAAAATCTTCAGCCTTAGTAGGGATGGCCGAACGCGGTTCAGAAGTTCGGCCGAACTCGGCCTGTTCGGATGACTGAACACGAACACACCGAACTGAGCCGAACGTCGAAATGCCTATGGGGCACACTTCATTTGATCAGGTGCACCGCGCTAGGTGGTAGCAGGGCAGCAGGTATGTAGTGGTACAGGGACGCACACAGGCAGGCACAGGCAGGCAGGCAGGCAGATATAATATGTTGTGGGTTTATTCCATCTCATTTCGGTAGGTTTGCTGTGTGCTGGATGTGGGCGATGGGCATTAATGGGCGCAGCACAGATGGGAGTTCTTCCAGGTTCCGGCTGGTGGCAGCTAGGATATACCTAGCTGAACTCTCCCCCTCTAACTCCCATCTCCCTGGTTCTAGCTGGGAATGGGAATCTCTCTGTCGCTCTCTCTCTCTGGCCATATAATGCCGGTGACAGCATGGGTGGAATCGTGTCTGTCTTTCCTTCAAGCAGTGGGTGGCCTTTCTCTCTCTCTCTCTTTCTTGGCAGCAACCTGGTCGGGCAGACAGGCACCTTCGCATGAGAGGCAGGAAGGTGGGCTGAGGCAATAGAGGCATGCTTTCATTGCTTTGAGCTTGGCGGCCACCCAGGATACAGAGCACTGGGCACAGACAGTATATAGGTCTGGCAGCAGCAGCTGTTTCTTAATGCCATTGGCATCATGGCACAGACAGCATGTAGGCCCTGGCCTGGGGGCCATTGGCACGTGAAGAAACAGACATTGGTGGCCAAGGTACAGAACCCTTGCTGCGAATAACATGTAGTCCAAGGATCTCTTAGAGAGTGAATCCAAAGAGCTAGGCGGACGTTGTTGTGATTGTGAAGGGACCGGCTGGCAGCTAGTGCTTTGGAGGGGGAGGAGCAGGCAGAGCCCCTGAGGCTAGTCCTGGGGCAGAACTGGCTGCTTCTCGGTGGGGTGTAATGACAGCGCAGTGTGCGAGGAACGACGGCCCCAGACCCATCACGGTGGGTCCCGGGGCTATGGTGGCAGCTTGTACATCTTGGCCACAGCCCTCCCTGCCAGTAACTTGGCCCCGGTACCCAGGCGGCAGGTGCCGGGGCTGGAGTGGCTGCTTCTGAATGTGGTGGAAAGACATCAGAGTGTGTGAGGAATGAAGGCCCCGGACCCATCATGGTGGGTCACAGGGCTAAGGTGGCAGCTTGTACATCTTGGCCACAGCCCTCCCTGCCAGTAACTTGGCCCCGGTACTCAGGCGGCGGGTGCTGGGGCTGGAGTGGCTGCTTCTGAATGAGGTGGAAAGACATCAGAGTGTGTGAGGAATGAAGGCCCCGGACCCATCACGGCGGGTCACGAGGCTAAGGTGGCAGCTTGTACACCTTGGCCACAGCCCTCCCTGCCAGTAGCTTGGCCCCGGTACCCAGGCAGTGGGTGCCGGGGCTGGAGTGGCTGCTTCTCGGAGCGGTGGAATGACAGCACAGTGTGATATGAATGACAGCCCCAGACCCATCACGGTGGGTCATGGGGCTAAGGTGGCAGCTTATACATCTTGGCCACAGCCAGTATTAATAAATAAATACCAGTGCAGAGCCCGGAGCACTGGTGTTATGTGCTCCTGGCGACCCATCCCCAAAAGAAGACGGGCCACCACATTCTGCACTAGCTGCAGCCTCCGAACCAGGCACAAGGGAAGCCCTACATGGAGCGCATTGCAGTAGTCCAGCCTCGAGGTGACGAAGGCATGGACGAGGGAGGCCAGGTCCAGGCTGGAGACGAACGGATGCAGCCTCCGCACCAGATACAACTGGCGGAAGGCAGCCTTAGTGACTGCCTCCACTTGCTGCTCTAGGCGGAGGTCCGTGTCCAGCACCCCCCCCAGACTCCGGATCTGTTGAGCTATAGGAGGGCGAACCCCCCCCAATAAGGGGGGGGTCGACACCTCCCTCGCTCTCCCCACCACTATCACCTCCGTCTTATCGGGGTTGAGCTTCAGTCTGCTCTGCCACATCCATTCCGCCACGGCCTCCAGACACTGGGATAGAACCGAGATAGCAGGGTCTGGGTCCATTGAAAAAGAGAGGTACAGATGAGTATCGTCAGCATATTGGTCGAGCAGCAGTCAGGCAGACTGAGGGAGGGTTCAAGCTTCACAACCTGGGCAGGCAGGCAGGAAGCATGTCATGAGAGGCAGTAGGGCTGGGCATCCGGGCTTGGATAGGCTTTTAGCTAGGCAACCTGGGTGGGAAGACAGGCTCCTTGACATGGGAGGCAGGACTGATGCATGCTTTGAGCTTGGCAGCAAGCAGGGCGGGCAGACAGGCAGCACTGCATGGGAGTCAGTAGGGCAGGCAGGCTGGGACATTGGCAGCAGGGCAATCAGATAGGCTAGCAAAGACTGTGCAGCGCGAGAGAGCAAAAGCCAATCAGCGTCACATAGGCAGGACGAGATCGTATGGCATTGGCTAGCCATAGGCCGGCTGGCAGGCTTACAGTTTGTTTCCTAATTCCACCCTACGTCCTGAGGTCAGTCAGATAAGGCGGCCGAGGCCATCTAGTATGAGAGAGAGAGAGAGAGAGAGAGAGAGAGAGAGAGAGAGAGGCAGGGCGGGTGCCAGGCATTGGGAGGGAGGGACAGCACCTCAGCAGCACAGGAGCAGTAGCCCTAGCCCAGGAGGAGGAGGAGCCCTGTCCCAAAATTGCCCCTGGCATGGGATGGCGTGTGCCACTGCACCATCACTCCTTGTCCAGGGCCAGTTCCAAGAATCCCAGCAGCGGAAGGTTAACCTTCAGAAAGAGCAACTGCTCCACCAACTTGGCCCCCAGTCTCAGGCGGTGCGGGGCACATATGTCCCCCGCGATGGAGAACACCCTCTCGCTGGGGACACTGGTTGGTGGGCAGGACAGGAATCCCTTGGCCACTTTGGACAGGGCCGGCCACACTTGGGCCTTGCTGGCCCAGTAGGCCAAGGGATCGCTGCCGGGTTCTATGCAAGGCTCCTCCTCCAGATAGGTCTCCACTGCTGCTGAGGCGCCATCATACTCCCTCCGGTAGCTCTGGGTGGGCACCACCTGCCCCACTGCCCTCAGCCACGCTGCTTGCCCTTTTGTGCTGCTGGTCCCCATGCTCCCCTGAGTGGACAGAACAGAGGAGGAGCTGCTGGCAGTAAGGGTCCTGCTGCTGCTGGAGGCAGGGATAGACCCAGATGGCTGAGGGTCGCTGCTCCTACTCCCACCATCCCCAGGGGCATCCCGCTGCATGGCC
>QEPC01006872.1:4299883-4311007 GCA_003113815.1 Sphenodon punctatus
GTGTGTTGTGAGAATGTTTAGAGCCATCTCAAAGAATGTTGTTTACAAAGTAGCAACCTTCTGGCTCCCCACAGGCCACTTCCTGTAATTGAACCGCACTGAGCAGCCGGGTAAGCGCGCACTACAAGAAGGTCTGAATTAATTATTTCGCTGTACTTAAAAACGGTATGGCATGCATGTGAATGCAACAGGACTTGTTAACAGCGAACTATTGAGAACCAGTTTTAAAAAATCCAGATAATTGCTGCACGTGTGAATTCGCCCAAACTCTGTAGCTGGGGGTTACAACAGACTCATGTATGCTTTATGAATTGGGCACAATGTGGGGATGTGTAATCCACATTTCATGTGACACTGGCACTGTTATTGCCTATGCTGTACATACTCAGTGGATAAAGAGATTTAGAGGTTTCTCCCTGAAAACCGACTGATAATCTAACATCTTTAGTCAGTAATAATTTAACTTATTTCAATTACCCTTTAGCCTTTTAAGATCACAGGGTGTTATTAATCCATAGGTAACTAAGCCAAGATGTGAGCCTAAGAACCTCATTAACAGCATTGCAAGCAATGGTGGTTGGAGATTAAAATGGTCACTGAAACTCATCTTCCATCCTTAAAAGTACTGGATCTCACTTCAGAAATTGCCCCTCATTCTCCTTTTGTGGCTGCTAGGCCATTGAATCATTACTTTGTAGATCCCTTGGGAATCAGGAGACTTGTGCTTAATTCCCAGCTCTGCCACAGAATTTCTGTGTGATGTTCAAGTCACTTGACTAACCAAAAGGTTAACTGTCATCAGGATGTCATCAGGAAGGTAAGGTGAATTTAAAGCAATAGCAGCAGCAGCAGCAGCAGCAGCAGCAAGGGGCAAACATTTTCCCCTAGTATTCCTCCTCATCAAATGCATCTGTTTGAAGTGATGGCCCATCTAGCTCAGCATCCTGGGCAGTGGTAGCTGCAGTTGCTTCAGAGAAGTGAACAGGTCATAAAAATGACTGAACCATTTCCTGCTATGTGCCCCCAGTCCCCAACCATCAATTAGAGGTCTCCTCCACTGACCAACCTGCATTTATGGACCTATCATCTAACAATTTCTCCAATTCTTTTTTTAAACCAGTTATGCTATTGCCTTCATAGTGTCCTCCAGTAACGAATCCCAGCATGGTCTGGAGTCGCTGCCGGCACTTCCTATCCCTTGGGAGGCGGGGACATGGCCAGCAGTACTCCAGAAACAAGGAGGGGGGCGTCAGGACGTGGCGCCACACACGAGGGGGAGGGACGGCCCCCATCAAGCCCAAAATCAGCTGTGGAGGCTGGGAAAGCACACGGGCGCTGCTGCTGCCACAGGAGAGCGGGGTGCACTCCCCCAGTGTGCTGCAGCACTCTGCACACCTGCGTGCTAAACAGGGCGGGGCTACATGGTTATAAGAAGGGCCAAATGTCTCCAGTGTTGCTGGTGATCAGCAGCACTGTGAGACTGGCCCCTTTCCTGTGTGGATTACTTTGTGGTTGCAAGGCAATACAGTTGAATGTGCGTGGCTGAGGAGAGTGTCTGGTGAGTGCTTGCGTGAATACTTGCGGTAGGGTGATTGTGAACGTGATTTTGCAGTGTGAAGTGTGGTAGGCTCACTCCTCCCCCTCTTATCAGTGTTGGGCCCTTTTCCTCCATGTGTACCTTGTGTGGAGTGAGTGTGGAACATCCTCCCCCTTGTCCCATCCCTTCCTTCCCTGCACTCAACCCCCCACGCTGTTCCCCCCATTTCACAGTGTGAGGGTAAGTGGCAGTGTAGGTGCTTGGGTCACGGTGTGGTTAGTGGAGGAAAGCCACTCTGAGCATTGTTGTCTCCCCCCTGATGATGATCTGGCCTCATTCCATCTAGGAACTCTTGGGCCATATAAGAACCTGAGGGGTTGTTTTCCCCCTCATCGCGAGTGGCACCTCCGGGAGTGCTTGGGGGTGTGTTTGTACCTTGTAAGGTCCTCAATTGTCTGGGTCCACCTTTCCCCTTCTACCTCCCCCTACCCTAACAAACATTTGAGTACTTTCTTTTATTTGTCTGAAATCTGCTGCCAATTAATTTCATGGGGTGTCCCCTAATTCTATTATTATGAGAAGGGATAACTAATCAGCTCTATTTATGTGTTCTGCACCACTCGTGATTTTGTAAACTTCTGTCATATCCCCTCCCCTCCTTCGTCATCTCTTCTCTAAGCTGAAGAGCCCTAACCTATTGAGCCTCTCCCCATACAGAAGCTGTTCCATGCCTTTGATCATTTTTGCTGTCCTTCTCTGCATTTTTCCCCATTATTGCTATGTCAACTCCTTTTTGAGATGGGGAGACCACGGCCACTTTTACACAGACGCCACCCACCCGCGAACACCTGGAAACACCCATCGGATGGGTGGGAGAGCATCCGTGTAAATGTCCACGAGTGGGTGGGGGTGCGTGCCCGGCCCACCCACCAATGCCCACAGAGCAGCCATGAGGGAGCCGGCACCCTCCGTGGGTGGAGATGGGTGTTCAACACCCGAGCATCCGTGTAAAAACCAAAACACCCACACCCACGCGGACCGGACTGGCGGAGCCCCACTGCACCGGCGCCATGGGGCACGCATGCGCCGCCACGCAGACATGCCCACGGGGAGGGGAGCTGGATATCTGGCCAAGAGCCTGTAAAGGAGGGCAGAACCATGGCACA
Source organism: Sphenodon punctatus (assembly GCA_003113815.1). NCBI lineage: Eukaryota > Metazoa > Chordata > Lepidosauria > Sphenodontia > Sphenodontidae > Sphenodon > Sphenodon punctatus. Next base: position 4,302,587 of record QEPC01006872.1, read on the forward strand.
TGCACGTGGGCTCCCACAATGGCGACCAGGAAGGCCAACAAGAAGGCCAAGGGAGCCAACACTGCCCCACGTGCGGGAAGGGGCCGCGTGAGCACAAGGACCCAGGAGTGCCCGGGGGGGGAGAGCCCCGGCAAGGTGGTGCAGGGAGAGGGGCACCCCAGGCAGAAGGCACAAGGGGGGGTCCAAGGCTGCCAGTATGGGGGGGGGGCAGACGGGAGGTACAAGGGGGATGCCCTAGCAGGGGGAAAGGGGGAGGGAATGTGCCAGGTTGTAACACAGCGCACGTATCCCAGCACAGGGCAGAGGGGCCACACTGACATCCCCCCGGTCGAGGACCCCCAGCCCAGCACATCCCAGGGGCACAGCCCGAGGAGCAGCAGCGAGAGTGAGGTGAGCACGAGGGAACCACCCCCACCCCCTCCAGGGATGGGAGGGCCGTGCAAGAAAAAAAGGTAAAAAGGCAAGGACACTTGCCCCAAGGGAAAACTCCCTATATGCTCAAAACAAAAAAGAGGGGACAAGAGTGATGTGGAGACTACCACAACTTATATGCAAAAAGGTATTTATATGTATAAAACCTGTCTCTTATACACATCTAGATGTATAAAACAGCCCCAAATACAAGTACATCAAAACACATCCAACTGGGCAATACAATTTGTACAAATACTGAACTCGAACTGGAAACAAATTGACAAATAGCAATACAAAATGACAGACCCCCAGAGCGGTAAATGAAGTCCCCAGTCTATGATCGCTGATCTGACATGTAGAAGGTCTATCCACAAATGTCAATCGCCAAACGCGCTTCAGGGGGAAATACCCTCCTTCTTCAGTGGCTTGTCTATTAATAAAAAATGAACTCCTCATGATACAAGCCACTGAAGAAGGGGAGGTACTATTTTCCCCAAAAATGCATTTAGCTGACCCTGCGCAGGTGAGCCGGCGAGTGTCGGCAGGCAGGGCATTGCGGGGCCTGAGCACCCCGCAGCCGACAGCGAGGGGAGGGCGCACACACCCAGGCAACCCACAGGACCCATTCCCAGCACCCCCTAGTCCACACACGGAACTGAGGCACAGTTGCAGGTAAAGGGTAGTACCCAGCTTTATTGAAGGGGTTCACAGGCCTATGGACATGGGTCGGGCACTGCCCGGCATTCAGCTGCCTGGGCAACGATGTGGCGGCAGATGGCGTCCCTGTTCTCCTCTAAGATGCGCCGGAATGCCCCTGCCTGGGCATGTTGGTATAGGGGCATGGGGCTGGCCCTGTGCACTGGTGGTGGGTTGTCCAGGGCAGCGCCTCCTGTCTCGCATACATTGTGCAGGATGCACGCTGCCAGGATGAGGATGGGGGTGTGCTCCAGGTTGAATTGACTCCTGTTCATCAGGAGGCACCAGCGTGACTTCAGGAGCCCAAAGGCCTGCTCCACCACGCTGTGTGCGGACGACAGGTGCTCATTGAACACGCGGTGGTCAGGGTTGCGCGCCACTGGATAGGCCTGCATGAGCCATGGGCTGAGCGGGTGGGGGGGTATGGGAACCCCCTCTATCACGCGGTACAGGTTGGGGGCGATCTCCCCATCGAACATGCATGCATAGAAGGGGGAGACACACAGAATACGCGCGTCGTGGCTCTGCCCCGACTGGCCTGTGTAGACATCTATGAACAGACCCCTATGATCCACTACGGCCTGCAGATTGGTGGAGAAGGACTGTTATTGGTTCATGTAGTTGATCTTTGCATGAGGGGGGTGTATGATGGGGATGTGGGTGCTGTCAATGGCCCCGATGCAATGTGGGAACCCCATTTCCTCGAACCCATGCATTACCTCCTCGGGGTCACGGAGCTGGATGACCCGCTCCAAGAGCAGGTCACACACATCATGCAGGGCCCTGTTCACGATGGCAGTGCCCACCCTGAACTGCTCCCCCACGCTCCTACAGGAATCAGGGGTGGCCAGCCACCACTCCGCCATGGCCACGCACATCCCTGGTGGCAGCGGGAAGTGCATGTTCATCTCCCGCCTCCGTAGGTGGGGGTTGAGGAGCTCCCCCAAGTGGGTCAGGAGGGAGCGGGGCATCCGGAAGTGGTCTGACCATTCCCTGTTCATCCAGGTGGCCAACATGTTCTCCCACCAGTCGTTGGTGCGGGAGTGCGACCAGTGCCGTCGCAGGATCGGTAGGGTCACTCGGTGGGTGTACACATTGTGGGTTCATTGGCCCAGGACAAGCTGGCCTTGCTGGGACACCGCAGAAACCAACAAGGTGCGGCATCAGACAGCTGCCAACCTCGCCCATCGCATGATTGCCACCCTCCTGAGGTTTGCTGCCCTCCGCCGCCATGCCCCCAGGAGGACAGACCATTGAACCGGCAGGTGGAGCAGGGCTATCTGCTGTAGCAGCATGCGTAGCAGCAGGAGGACTGCGCCCAGGAGGTGCAGCAGCATGTCCCTGGGCTGCGGGTACTCATCCCCCTGCAGCATGGTTCTGCAGCTCCCCACTCCCAGCCACCCCCTGCTGGCATATGCAGTGGCTGCAGTGCACCCCCGTGTGGCCTGTACCCACGGCCCACTCTCCCCTGGTATTGCAGGAGCTCCTCTGTGTCCACCCAGTCTGGTGGCGCCATTCTCTGTGCTACAGCCCCTCCGCCCCACGCCCAACCGCCTGCAGCAGGTCCCTTATGTACTGTGTGGCCCAGTGGGGGCAGGGCACCAATTGGTGCTGCACTGGGGCTGACACTGGGTACTGGATCTGGCTGCTCATCCCAGCGAGTGCGCCGGCAGCATGCCCTCCGGGGGGGATGGGATCACATGCACCCCAGGGTACCCCTGCCTCCGCACCTGCACTACAGTCCCCCCTGCCAGGGTCCACCTTTGCATGCTGATCTGTGCATGGTGTGGATACAATGCCTGGCTCGGCTCCTTGGCTTGGCGCAGTGCCCGGCCGTGGGCCTCCTCATCTCTTGGCACCTGTGCTGCATCCCTTCTGGCCTGTGTGTGGGTTGCAGCTCCCCGTCCTATCTCTGGCATGCAAGGCCGCCTGTGGGCGAGGGTAGCCACTCGTTACGTACTCCTCCCAGTCACAGCAGCCCTCCATCTCCCGCCTGTTGCTTCACTGGAGTGGGCCCTACTCCTGTCATGGCCGGTCATTCCACAGGGCCCTCAGCTGGGGATGTACGGGAGGGGTGGTCGCCCTGTGCGGACATGCTGTTGGGGGCCCTCTGGCTGAGCCCCAATGTGCAGCTGTTGGTGGGCGACCCCCTGTCAGTGGAGGATGACTTCCAGCTCCTGTTGCGGTACATGTGGATGATGGGTCACCAGGTTGGTGCCCAAGCATGCCAGGGCCATTCCCTCGAGCTCAGCTTCACCCCCCTGTGGGAGCCACCTTGGGGGCACCCGCCCGCTGTTATCATGCTGTGGACCGCTGCGGAGTTAATGGCGGCTCGCCTACTGATGGAGCTACCCGGGTTCAGCCTTGCCTTGCTGTCTGGGGGTCCCCCTGTTGCTTCCCTGTACACCGGCAGCCTCTTGCATGCCCATGGTGTCCCGTGTGCACCCTCAGACGTGGGGGCCCTCCTATGGGACCTGGGCTTGCTGTCCCCCTAGGTTGGTGGCACCAGTTGTGTGGTGTGTGTTCCCCTGGTGACTTCCCTGCTGGGTGCTGCTGCCTGGGCCGGCTCTCGGGGTGGTATTGGTGGTGGGTGGACAGCCAGCCGGGCACTCCCTGGATTCGCCTGTGCATTGGTGTGGCCTTGCCCCTCCCCTCCGCTCCCCTCTGCTGTCTCCCCCTGTTGGTGTGGGCCGTCTGTGGTGGTGGCAATGAATGGGCACTGGGTGGCTGAGCGTGAGTAGGGGTTGTGCTGGCCCCGGCCTTTGGCCCAACCAATTCCCCTTCATGCAGGCATCTGGGTGCTCCTCTGGGTGGTGGCTGTCAGCGTGTGGGGTATGACCCTGGTGCTGTTGCTGCCCCCGGCCCTCCCAGGGCCCGTTGGTGCAGACGTTTCCCATTGCCCTGTCCCTTCTCTCCTGCAGCTACTGTTGTTGTGCTGCTGGCGATCTTGCCTCTGGGCGCGATGGTGCAGCAGCTGGAGTGGGTGGCGTGGGACATGCGGGCAGTGGGCTGACTGTTTGATGGCATCCATGAATGTGCTGCCTGTTTGCTGGGCCCTGTGCCTGTGTCCCTCCGGGGTGGGGTGGGGTGTCCTGTTCCTTCCTTGGCTGCCAGGGCTGGCTCTGATGGCTGTCTCCTCCCCCTCTGTCCCATTCAGTGCAAGCCATGATCGCAGAGCAGACCTGGGAGCAGGGGGAGTTGTTGGTGCTCCTCCTGCACGTCCTGGAGCAGCTGCACTGGCTGGACCATGCGTAGGCCGAGCGCTGGTGCCGGGTGCAGGGTTACTCGTCCTATTGACCGGGTGTTGTCCCAGGCCTGCCGCTGCTGGTGCTGCCCCCCCGTCTGTTGGCCCGTCCCCCTCCCTGGCCTGTTGTTGTTGCCCCCTGTTGCTGGTTCCCCCTTTCATTAAAGGCATTTGTGTTCCTTCCCGGTGTGTCCATGTTGTGCTTTGCTTTGACCTCTCCCCTTGTGCTGGTGCCTCTGAGGGGGGCTGCCTGTGTTGTGTGGGTGCCTTCCCTCCCCGGCCCCCCATGAGCCATGTGCCCATCCCTGTGTGCTTCTGTTGCCTGCTGTGTGTGGGTCGCTCTGCTGTGGGGGGGGAGGGGCTGGCGCCAGGCTGTCTGGACTCTGTGCCGGGGTTGTATGGAGCTGGCTCCTTTGTAGTGGCTGTCATCTCATCTCCCTCCCGCCCCGCCCGTGTGGGTCCTGGTGGCTTGGGGGTGGGGCCACGTTGCACAGCTTAATTTGCCCTCAGTCAGCCATGTTGTGCCGTCGCTGTGTTGGGTTTCCCTGCTGGTCCCGGCTGTCTGTGTACTTGCACGGGTGTTTTCCGGGTGCTTCCTGGAATGGGTGTTTGGCTGCTGGGTGTTTGCCGGCTCCTTCCCACGACCCCTTGCGGTGCTGTCCGTGTAAATGTCTCCCTGCTCGGCACCGCCGGGTGTTCGCTGGGTGTGCTCACCCACCCATCCACACCCATCGGCGCTGCTGCACAGTCCATGTAAAAATGGCTCACAATATTCAAGATGCACACAATATTCAAGATGTGGGCACACCAGGCATGGAATGTTACTGGTAGATCAAAATCTGTTAGTCAGAAGGCTGTAGGATAGCTAAAAAGGTGGCACAGCGATCTACATACATAACAAAGGGAGACAAGAGGATCCAAACTCAGAAATGTTGACTCAAAACTATAGATTTTTGTTTTAAAAGTTAATCCGAGAGGGACCAGAGACCCAGATACAAACATCTCTGAATTTTGGAGGGCCTTAAAATCCAGACAGAAATGCTGGAACTTGCTTCATGGACCATTAAGGACTTCTCCAGTGTTAGTGCTGGACTGTGGCCTTCAGAACCATCTCAGTAGGCAATGTAAACAAATGTGAACACTCTTATTTCCTGTAAGAAAAGAACAAAGGGAAAGGAAGCTTCTGCACCTTGGGAAAGTAGAAAGGAAATCCTAAGAAAGCTCAATTTGCTGAGCACAAAATTTCTCTGCAGCAACAAGACACTTGGCTCCACTGCTGGTAACTGCTAATGCATGACCTCTAGTTCCAGTAGAACAAATGTCCACTCTGCCCTTAAGCCACTGTCCTTTGCTTGAACTCACAGAAACCCTGAGCAGGACAAGTATTCTCCACTTACAGATAGTCAGACAGTTTGAACTGAAACCGAGGCAGCTGTTCCCTGCCCTGCTGCACCCTTTGCTGTATGGAGTGGAGTGACATGCTAGTCTTGCTTGGCAGTGCTGCTACAGTGCTCAGGATGTCAGTTTAGCTCTTTGTTTACCTCATTTCCCCTTAGCCCCAAAGTGAATTGTAGCAGTAGCGAAGACCTTCTAAACTCCATTAAATTTGACACAGAAGAGCTAGTCCTGATTTGAACCTAGAATCTATAGTCCTAAAAATCTGAATAAAGTGACCAGACTTTGAAAACTGCTAAGTGGGATGCTCCATGCTCCACTTCTATTAGCCCAATTGGCATAAATATGTATAAATCAACATAAATTAGCATAATTTATATAAACTGTGCAGATAGGCTAATTGCCTAACTTTGAGTCTAGGCTGCGAGGAAAAAAGAAATAATGCAAGAAGAAGATCAATCACTTGCACACTCACAGAGACATGCACACAGGCACAATCTCACACTCAAACAGTAGCTGTGGAGGCAGCAATCAGTAGCCCAGCTCTGTTTTATGCCTCCTGACTGGCAGTCAAAACCTTCTTGACCCAACAACATAGCACCACTAATTTATAGCTGTAGCAGACTCTTGCATGGACCAGCTCCTTGAAGAAGACAAATACACACTGTAGTGCAGTGGTAAGGAACCTCTGGCCTGAGGTTTTTTATTTGACCTCTTTCCAGTTCCAGAATTTGGTCTGTGGATCCAGTCTGTACCCTCAAGAACTGAAAGAGTGAGCCAAACCCAGGAGAAAGATGATGAAAGCACAGAGTTGAGGGCATGCACTATCCTGAGCACACCCTTGAAGCACTTCTGACCCAGCTCTAATATGACCAATACTGTACTATATTCTGGTTTATACTAATGTTCAGAGTGGCCCACAGGCAGGGAAAGACTCCCCAATCCTGTTCTAGTGTAACTATAGAGTTACTCCTCACTCACATTTATTTATTTATAATAAAATTTGTATGCCACCCCCTCCTGCTAAAAGCATCTGAGGGCGGCTAACAACATATTAAAACAATTTAAAACAGTAATAATATAACTTAAAACACTATTAAAACACAATACAAAAAACCATAACCCCCACCTTAACCCAACCCACCCACCCCGTCTCCCTCAGGAAAAGCACGGCAGAACAGCCAGGTCTTACATTGTCTATGGAAAGAGGGGAGGTAGGACCTCCAATGGGAGGGAGTTCCACAACCGCGGTGTGGCCACAGAGAACACCCTCCATAAGGTCGACACCTGAGAAACTCGGGGGGGGGGCAATGCGCATGCGCAAATAGCCGGTCGCGCCGATCCTGAACTCCCCCGGCACACCCGCTACCACACTAAAAAAAAGAAGAAAAAAACGCAGACAAGCAAAAAATAATAAAAGGACCAGCAAGGGGAACGTTTGGGGCATGAGCCCAGCAAAAAAAAAATAGCGAAAAAGGGCCGCTCACCCGATACTGGCAACAAAAACAAACAACGCAGGCAGCTCAAAAAGAAATAAGGGTGAGTGAAAAAATGGCGGCCGCGCCCCTCCCTAAAGCCTCAGAAAATATTGAGCTAGAAGATGACCAAGCCACAATGAACTCTATATTAAAAGAAATAAAAGCAGCAAGGGCAGAAGCTCAAAAAGATAAGGCAGAAGTCCTGGACAAAATTAATAAAGTCAACACCACAGTAGAAGAAGGAAACCAAAAACTAGAAATCATAAGCAAAAGAATGGATCAGGCAGAAGAAAGAATTTCCAACTTAGAAGACCAGGCACTGAACTCAGACAGTGACCTGACAAAAATAAAAGAAACCATGCTCAAACATAAATGCAAGGATCTGGAAAACAGATCCAGAAGAAACAACCTATGCTTCATGGGCATTAAAGAAGGCAGCGAAGGGGGGGGAATGCATGAATTACTAATGCAAATACTTCAAGAAAACTTCCCAGATCAACCCCAGCTGCACAATATAGAAACAGAAAGAGCACACAGAACCCTAAGACCTAAACCAAAAGACACTGATCCCCCTAGAGCTATTATAGTGAAATTTTTAAAATATAAAGACAAAGAAGCCCTGCTTGCTGCATACAGGAAAAAAAAAAGCAACCATTAGAATTTCAAGGAAACAAAATCAGACTACAAGTAGACTACGCTCAAGACACAATGATAAAAAGAAGGGCTTGGTCAAAATACTACACAGAATTAAATGAGAGAGGATTAAAACCACAACTGTGGCATCCAGCTAAACTCACAATCCTGGTAAACAGCAGAAGAAAAATCTTTGAAGATACAGCAGATCTAAAAATTTTCCTTCAAATGTACAGACCAGATCAAAGACCTCAAGATGAACTCAGATGAGAGACTATCATAGAATACACTGAGTTAAGTATGTATGGTACAAAATGTTTAGTCTAAGGTATATAGTACAAAATGCTTATATTAATGTACTTTATTAGCGCAAATAATAATAACCAAAAAAAAAAAAAAAAAGCCGGGGAGAGGGAGGGAAATGGGAGAAACAAAATAAACAAGTAATCCCCCAACGCTCCTCAATGATATGGGGGAAAAAATGGAAATTAAGAATTCCAATAGGCATGATATGCCAACGAACAAATGTTTATTGTATATATTAGTTAATATGTTAATGTT
>QEPC01006872.1:4314042-4345060 GCA_003113815.1 Sphenodon punctatus
GGCGCAACGTGCGGCCGCACGGCCCCGCCCCCTCCACGCACCCCGCCGCCCGCCCTCCGAGGAGACGGGCGGGCGGCGGGGCCAATGCGGCCGCCGCGTCTGGCCGATCGTGCCACGGCCCGGGATCCCGCCGGGGATCCCGGGCCGTGGCACGCGGCCAGACGTTACTTTTTGTTGGCCACGGCCCGCGGTCCATTTGACCACGCTTCCCGGGACCTTCCCCCGGCTAGCCCGGGAAGCGTGGTTCAAATTGACCCCATGTGGCAATTGAGCGTGGCCAACATCTGGCGCACGCCGTGCAGACGTTCAGGGGCCTTTGGCCCCGCGGGGGGGTTGAGCGTGGTTCACTGTGGTTCAGCGTGATCTCGTCACGTCTGAAATCACCCAATAACAAACAAAAACAAAACAAAAATGAAAAAGATAACAGACCATCCATTCGCAAACGCAGCTATACAACACTGGCAGAAAACACAAAAAAAACTAAAAATATCATTAGAAGAATCACCCTACACACCAATAACCACACAAACACTAGACAAAGACAACGTAGCAAAAGAATTAAGAAAACTATTAAACAAACACAACATACATAGAGCAGAACAATTATTTTAAAATGCACAATTTATAACAATACAAGAATTACAACAACTAACAACAAAAAAATAGATACGCTACAATATCTACAAATAAAAAACATATTTACAGACAGAAGTAAAATACAACAATACTCAAGAAAACCCACCCAAATAGAAAAAACATTGTTAAGTCACTCCAAAAATAAAGGGTTAATAGCAAGAATATAGAGAGCACTGATTGAGGCCGAATCCAACAACCCAAATTCTTACATTAAAAAATGGGAACAAGAACTGGGAAAAAATTTTGATGACAAACAAATAGAAACAATAGGAAAACAAATGCACAATTGTGCGAGTTCATTAGAAATCAAAGAAACACAAATCAAAGTAATTCTCAGATATTATCTAACTCCAACACAATTTTAAAAAATAATGGTACAGGTCTCGATCTGTGCTGGAGAAACTGCGGAGAACAAGGTACATACCTGCATTCTTGGTGGTATTGTCCCAAAGTCCAACATTTATGGAATATAATTTGGTCAAAGATGAAGAAGGCTACAGGTCTCATCATACCATTTTGTCCAGAAACAGCACTGCTGGGACTATACCCTGACATCCCACTCATGAATCACCACCGAGAACTTGTACATTAATGACATTATCAAGACTCAACATTATAGCCAGAAATTGGAAAACAGCAAAAAACTTGACAGAAAATGAATGGACAAAAAGACTCTGGTACATGTATACAATGGAAAAGATAGCATCAACCCAAGAAAATAAAGCAAAGAACTGTACTACCAGATGGTTTACATGCATTGAAAGCATACAAGGATATACAGTAGAAGAAGAAACGAAGTCATACCTGGTGGATTACAATATATAAAAGAACATTATAGACACCTTGACAACAGTTGTTAATATATGTTAATATTTGTTAAACCATGTAATATATTTGAACATGTTTATTATTTAATAAAAAAAAAAAAAAAAAAGCAACTCAGGGGACCTCGAGGAGGGCACCCCCAGTCGACTGCAGGGGCTGATTCAGGTCCCAGAAGGTGAGGTGGTCCCTCAGGTAGGCAGGGCCCAGGCCGTTCAGGGCTTTAAAGGTCAACATCAACATCTTGACTTGGGCCCGGAAGACTATAGGCAACCATTGCAGAGAGCGAAGCACTGGTGTAATATGCTCGCGTCGGCCCGTCCCCGTTAGGAGACGAGCCGTCACATTCTTCACCAGCTGCAGCCTCCGAACCAGCACCAAGGGTAGCCTCATGTAGAGTGTGTTACAGTAGTGCAAATCTCGAGGTAATAAAAGCATGGATGATCATGGCTAGGTCAGAGTCCGAGACATACGGCCAAAGCCGACACAACAGATGTAATTGGCAAAATGCCCCTTTCGTCACAACTGCCACCTGGGCATCCAGGCGGGGCTGCAGGTCCAGGAGAACCCCAGACTCCGAACCTGAGATACCAGGGCAGAACAGATCCCATCAATGATGGGAGCCACCACTCCCCCGGCCTTCCCCACGACCATCACCTCTGTCTTGTCAGGATTTAACTTCAGATGACTCGCCCTCATCTAATCACCCACAGCTGCCAAGCACCGGGTAAGCACCGAGACTGCCGGGCCTGAGTCATATGAAAATGAGAGATGAAGCTGGGTGTCATCAGCATACTGATGACACTGTATGCCAAACTCCCTAACAACCTCCCCCAACGGCTGCGTGTACACATTGAACAAGAAAGGGGACAAGATAGAACCCTGCAGAACTCCACATGTGAGGCCCCAGGGAGAAGATGAAAAAACACCCAGGACCACACGCTGGACTCTCCCAGCCAGGAAGGAGCGGAACCACTCAAGAACGGTCCCGCCAATCTCTGCCTGGTCCCGCAGCCGAGTCACGAACAACTCATGGTCAACGGTATCAAATGCAGCTTAGAGATCTAATAAAATCAACAGGGTCGAATGACCTCGGTCCAACTCTTGGGAGAGGTTGTCGACCAAGGCCACAATTGCAGTCTCCATGCCATATCCAGGGCGAAAACCTGACTGTGAGGGATCGAGAAAGTTAATCCGGTCCAGATGCTCCTGCAACTGTCGAGCCACCACCCGCTCGATAATCTTCCCTAAAAAGGGAAGGTTAGAGACTGGCCAAAAGCTGGCCAGGACGTCAACATCTGATGATGGTTCCTTGAGCAGGGGTCACACCAGCGCCTCCTTAAGGCAGTCCGGCACCCTGTCCTAATGTCTCCCGACAACAGCTCTAATGTCTCCCAGCTGTCCTTGACCAGCTGGGAGACATTAGGCATGGGTCTAATTCACAATAAGTGGCTTGAACAGACCCCAGGGCATCCCCCGCATCTGAGGGTGACACACACTGAAATTCATCCCACAAAACATGACAAGGCGGGGCTTCTACTGTCTCTGGTTCACCCACTGCTAAAAGTGTTGTGTCAAACTGTGGTGGATTTGAGCGATTTTATCTGCAAAGAAGTCCACAAACAAATCACAGCGGGCATTCAATTACTCTAAATCCAGGCAGAGGGAGGCTGGACTGATCAGCCCCCTTACCACCCGGAAAAGCTCCGCCAGGCGTGACTTAGCAGATGCAATAAGGGCAGCAAAGAAAACTTATTTTGCTGCCCACACCGCCACAGCATAGGCACATAACCAGACTCTATGCCACAATTGGTCAACTTGAGCACGTGAGTGACGCCACCATCGCTCTAACCGCCGCCCTTCCCGCTTCATCCGCCGCAGCTCCTCCGTATACCATGGGGACCTGCATTGTCGGCGGGTCGGGACTCAGGAGCAGACACCTGGGAGCCACCCAGTCAATGGCCTCCACCAACATGAAATTCCACATGGTCACGAGGTCATCGAGTGAGCAGCCATCGAGATCAGAGGATACATCCCCTAGAGCAGTCTGGAACCTTCTAGGTTCCATAAGCTGTCAGGGGTGGACCATCCTAATTGGTTCTGCACCCTCCTGGGGGCTGACATGCGCCAGGATACCTGCCCAGAGGAGATAATGATCCGTCCATGACAAGGGTTCTGCTGACACCTCCCCCACTAATGAATCCCCCACCTCAAGCCCTGTGCAAAACATCATGTCTAGGGTATGTCCCCCCAATGTGTGTGAGGCCCACCATCCTCTGAGACAGGCCTGTGGTTGCTATGGGGGCCATGAACTCACGCTCTGCTCCTCCAAGACTGGTGTCGGCATGGATATTGAAGTCCCCCAGGACTATCGCCCTAGGAGACCGCAAGACCACCCCCGACACCAGCTCAGTCTGTGCAAATAGGGAAGTTGCCGTACAGGTGGGTGCCCAGTATATCAGCAGTATCCCTAATCTGTCTCCAGCCAAATCCAACACCAAATGCAGGCCCTCTATCCCCATGATGGTTTGCAGAGGAAATCTCCTCACAGATAATGTATCCTTAAAAACAATGGCTACACCACCCCCCTCAGCCCCCAGTCAAGGCTGATGCTGCACGGAGTACCCAGCCAGAACAATGTCAGCCAATATAGGCCCCGACTCATTGTCCAGCCAGGTCTCCGTGATTTATGCGAGGTCAGCTGCCTGGTCCAGGATCATCTCCCGGACTGCAGTTGACTTATTGGCCACCGACCTCGCATTCAGCGGAAGTAACCCAAGGCCGGGGACCCTCTGATCCCAGATCACCTCACCGCCTGCCTGGGGGCTAGTGAGCGGGACAGGAATATAACATCTGTCCTGCCTCACAGCTCTAATTTGCCTCCCAGAGGGACCATAATTCCCCTGGTCCAAGATGACTCCTATGGCTGCGGACCCCTCCGGTCCACCCCCCCACTACTACACCCCCTACCCTCCTCTTGCATCAGAGGGCAGTTCCTCCTCCCCCAGCGGCTGCACCCCTCCCTCACAGAGGGAAGCTGCCCCTCCCCACAACCCAGTCCCTTCGCCCCTCACCTCCCAATACCCTCCTCCCCCCATCCACACATCGCCCCATCACACCGGGTGACACCCCTCCCTCCATATGTCCCCACCTCACACCTGGGCGCATATGTTGGGACCTCCCCCCTCCTAACACCCTCCTGGGTAAGAAAGCCTGATATTTCTCTTCCTCTTATTCCCCCAAAGGGTTGGGGAAGTGGAAGCCCAATTAAAAGGATTTTGACAGTCTGTTTTGTGGTAGGGATCTGGCTCCAAGTCCCCCAAGAGGAGGCAGGTCCCGATCTGGAGCTGGAGCTGGGCTCCCGGAGGTGACGGCAGTGGTGGGGCTGACAGCCCAGCTGGTGTCCCTGGCACTCGGCCCCCACACTCATCCGGGGTTCTGGCGGTGACAGGGCAGCAGCAGGGCAGTGATGGCAGCATGATGGTAATCCCACTCATTAGGGTGTCCGCCTCCACCACCTCCCCCCGCTAACACCTCGCCAACAGCTCTTCGCCCTTTGGCGGTGCCCTCAGGGCAGTCCCCCTTTATGGAGTTACCCAAGGCAGTTGCGGTCCAAACTGGACCAAGTTGCAACGGACTCTCCTCTACCACATTGGTGCTAGAGAGATCAGACTCAGGCCTTTTTTGTTTTGCTTATTAAAATACTCTATAGCTGATTGTTATTATCATTTCTATAGCATGAGCAATGTACCTGGCAGTGAACAGTGTTCACTTCCTCTTTTCTGTGAAACCTGCCTTGAAGCAAGGCTTGTGAAAGCTGCAGAAAACAACTGGAAAGGTTACCTCATTTCATGCTGGTGTCTCTCCCATCTGGCGAGAGAGCTTTTTTGTGGCTTTTCTACAGAATGACTAACAACTTACAGTAGAGTTGTTTGCCCTATTTACATTTTATTTCATACATTTGGTGCATTACACACATTTGCTGTTCCTTCATTCTCTGCAAAAAAAGTGAAAGAAAAACCACTGTGAAAAACCACTGTAAATTTGAAATCCCTGAAAAACTGCCGTAATTTTTGGTGGATATTTTCAGAATGACACAGCTGGTCTACCAGGGGAAAGAAGACACATGTCCCCTCCCCTAGTTTGGGGTGCAGGGGACAGTCTCTCCTCTTGGTATCAGCCTTCTTGGATAGAGGTATGGCCACCACTCTAAGGTGATTATTTATGGTGATTATTTATTTATTTATTTAAAAGTTTTTATAGCCTGCCCTATCCTGCCCAAGCAGCTCAGGGCAGCTTACAATCCTCATAAAACATCCATAAAACAGTAGTAATAAAATACAATTTAAAACATAACCAAATGGAGCCAAACAACCCCCCTCCTAACCCTCCACCCACCACCCTACCCCTCTCCCTCACCAAATGCCAGGTGCAACAGCAAGGTTTTACCATTGGTGTCGAAATGAAGGGCGGTCCAGGGCCACCCGGGCCTCCTCTGGAAGGGAGTTCCACAGCTGTGGTGCGGCCACCGAGAACACCCTCTCCATCGTAGTCCCACAGGATACCCGGGGGACCTCAAGGTGGTTGCCCCCCGAAGACCGCAGGGGCTGATCCAGAACCCGGGGAGTGAGGCAGTCTCGCAGATAGGTGGGGCCCAGACCGTGTAGGGCTTTATAGGTCAACACCAACACCTTGAATCGGGCCTGGCAAAACTACAGGCAGCCAGTGCAGAGAACAGATCACCGGTGTCATGTACTCCCGGCAACCCATTCCAGTAAGGAGATGGGCCACCACATTCTGCACCAGCTGCAATCGCTGAGCCATCACCATGGGTAGCCCCATGTAGAGTGCATTGCAATAGTCCAGTCTTGAGGTGATGAACACATGGATGATAGTAGCCAGGTCCACATCCGGAACATACGGCCAAAGCCAATGCATCAGATGTAATTGGCAAAATGCACCCCTTGCCACAGCATCCACCTGGGCATCCAGGCAGAGCTGAGGATCGAGGAGCACGCCCTGACTACAGACCTGAGAGACAAGGGGGGGACGCACCCCATCTGTGATGGGGGCCTCCACTCCCTCACCCCTACCCACCAGTTTCACCTCCATTTTGTCAGGTTTCATCCTGAGGCTGTTTTTAGATGTGCGCAGTGGCGCCTGCGCGCGTTTTCCAAAAGACCCGGCAGTTCAATTTACACGTGCCGCCGCCGCATACGCGCATGCGCAGGCAATGCACATCCATTTCTGGACGCGAACTGACCGGGTTGGTGATGGAGGCCGGTCATACGTGGCTGGAAATGGATGCGCATCGCCCGTGTATGCGCGTATTCGGCGGCAACATCACGTGTAAATCAGGCTGCCGGGTCTTTTGGAAAACAAGCACGGGCGCCGCCGCGCTCGTCTAAAAACGGCCTTAGATGACTCACCCTCATTCAATCCTCCACAGCCGCCAAACACTGAGTAAACACTGAGACTGCCGGGCTGGGATCTGATGAAAATGAGAGATAGAGCTGGGTGTCATCAGCATATTGATGACACTGGACACAAAAACCCCTATTACCTCGCCAAGCAGCTACATGTACACATTGAACAGAAGAGGGGGAAAAATAGAGCCTTCCAGGACTCCACATGTGAGGTTGCGGGGGGGAGGAGCGGGGGGAGACAAAAAACAGTCCCCCAGCACCACCCATTGAGTTATTTCAAAAACAGCACCATCCACCCCGGCTCTGTCCCACAAGTGGGCCACCAACGTCTCATGGTCAATGGTATCAAAAGCCACTGACAGATCTAATAGGATCAGGAGAGATGACCGACTCTGATCCATGTCACGGTGAAGGCCGTCAGCCAATGCCACAAGCACAGTCTCAGTACCATGCATTCAGCTAAAGTTGGACTGTGAGGGATATAGAAAACCGATGCGATCCAGATGCTTCTGCAGATGCTGAGCCACAACCTGATAGAGTGCCAAAATTAAGTAAGAGGTTTCCCCAATCACCAGCTTGTTTTCTACTGAAAATTGAATTGCTGAGAAGTTGGATGATTGGGTGAAATTGCTTCCATTGGCAGGTTGGGATAGGGCTTTGGGGGTCAAAAGGGAAGAAAGGATCTTCCTGTGCCTGGCTTTTCAGGTTGTGGCAGTGGCTGGGAGGAATTTTTACCAACTCCATCTGGTGAGGAGGTTGCGACCTTTTCTTTCTGATTTGAACTTGGCCACTGTCATCCAGGCTTTCATCACCTTGAGGCTAGATTACTGCAATGTGCTCTACATTGGGTTGCCCTTGCTGACTGTTCGGAAGCTGCAGCTGGTGCAGAATGCAGCGGCCCAGCTCCTTTTGGGGATGAGTCACTGGGAGCACGTTACACCAGTGCTCTGGAATCTGCACCGGCTACTCATAGTTTTCCAGGCACAATTCATCCTGATGCAGCCTTGAAGTCAGCTGGGGATGCCTGCCTCGAGCTCCCCTGAATTTCCCAGGTGGCAACGATGGGGAAGGTGTTTTTGGTCACGACCCCTAGGCTGTGGAATTCCTTCCCAACAGAGGTCCACCTGGCCCCTGATCTCCCTTCTTTCCGAAGACAGTGTAAGACTTGGCTCCTCCGCCAGGCCTTTGGTGAGAGAGTCGGGGAGGGAGGTGAGGTTTGGGGAGGGGTGTGTGTTTTTGGTTTCGCCTTCATGTTTATACTGTTTTATAAGGTTTTATATGTTTTAATTTATTGTTGTGAGCCGCTCTGAGTCGCCTGTGTGCAAGAGGAAGCAGATTAGAAATACAACGAAATAAAGAAAGACATTTACGGTGGTGTTTTTGACCTTTAAAGCCCTAAACGCCCTGCCCCACTTGACTGCCCCTGCCCCAGAAAGACTGCTTGTCCTACCTTGCTGCATTGCGGCCCCTGCAGTCAGCCAGGGGTGCTCTTCTGTGGGTTCCACCTATTACTCTTGTCCATATGATGGGGGTTCGCAGGGGGGTGTTCTTGGCTGCTGTCCCAATATTGTGGAACTCCCTCCCTCTGGAAGTCCATTTGAGTCCAAGCCTAGATGTTTTTTGGAGGTGGTGCAAAACTTGTTTTTAGTAATGCATTTGGCGGGCAGAGATAGGGGTTAGGTGGGTTGGGGTTAGGTGGGTGTTTTTGTCGAATTGTATTTTAGTTTTAACTGTATTTTATATTTTTGTGAGCCACCCGGAGCTGTGACTGGGGTAGGGGGATATGGGACACACACACACAGGTTCACTTTCGACCACGGTCTCAAGTCCGGGGATGGGGGCATGCGCCCTGCAGAAAGAATGCCCGTCAGGATAGTGTGTGGGTCGTCACCTCTAATTAAAGAGAACAGACCCCTATCATCATAGGGCGAGCGACAACCAGGAAACCGTGGTACACCCTGCCACTCAGGTCTCACATACGCCAGGGGATCAGAAGGGGGGAGAAGGGAGACATGTGAGGTCTTGTGCGAGGGGCCAGGGAGGGGGAACCCCGAAGGGTAGAAGGGGCACTCGCACCGGGAAGAAGGATTACCCAGGGAGGGGAGGAACACACTCAAGGGATGCACACTCACTTGCTGCCGGAATCTCACACTCTGCAACGCTCAGGTCTCGGGAGGGAAGGTCCACACGCTCTGCAAACACGCTCAGTCACAACTTGGCTCGAGGCACTCAAAGGCAATCAACAGGGGGGCCGGTCTCTTAGAAATCACCAGCGCCGCTGTCTCTGTGAGCCCCGCCCCTGTGCATGCCCTGAGGCATTCTGAACGCCGTGGCAGGGGCGGGGGCATTCCCAGAACGTGCGCCGGCCCTGGGGGCGTGGCCGGCACATGCATCTCTGCAGCTGTAGGGCTTGCTACGGCCTGAGGGAGTCCCCCGGCGTCAGCCAGTGTCAGGGGTGTGGCCGTTGAGTGTGCCTCCGCTCCTGTCGTCGACGGGGATTCCCGGGATTGGGGTTCTGCTGGGGGCGGGGTCAGGGCTTCCTGCGGCGCCGTGCTGTCTCACCGGGGGGGTTTCCTTTGCAACTGACCCCCCCATGAGCCCTGTGTCTTACAATACCCCCCCTCGAGGCTGCCAAAAGGTGGTCTGAGATGGTCCCGGGCGACGTGGGTGGCGCAAATGAAACGCATGCAGGAGGCGGGGCACGGAGACCTGTGTAGTGGGTTCCCAGGAGCGCTCGTCCGGGCCATAGCCTACCCAATCAACAAGGTAGTAGAGCCTACCACGGAGCACCCGGGAGTCTAATATAGCCCATACTTCATATTCGGGCCCCAAGGGTGTCCGGGAAATGGGTCCCGGGGGAGAGGTTGACTACAAGGAATGGCAGGCGTTGGCCTTCTTCAGGAGAGAAATGTGAAAGGTGGGGTGTATACGTAAATGTGGAGGGAGCTGGACCGTGTAAGTAACGTCGTTAATGTGTCGCAGCACAGGATAGGGACCTATGAATTTGGCCGCTAGCTTAGCCAATGGACGTGAGGAGGGGTAGTGTCGCCGATCAACCCAGACTAGGTCTCCTGGGTGAAGGGGCGGCGTGTCTTGTCGATGCTTGTCGGCTTGGGCCTTATATTTTTGTCGGGCCTCTTAGAGAACACGTTTCGCTAGGGTCTGAACCTCATGGATTTGTTGCACAAGGGCTCCTGTGGCCGGTACCAAAGCCGAGGGGGTTTCTATTGTCCTGATCTGCAGGTGGTAGCCGTAAGTTACATAAAAGGGAGAGTTCCCAATGGACGCATTGGGGGCGTTATTGTAGGTAAACTCTGCCAAGGGGAGCCATCGGTACCAATCGTCTTGCAGATAGTTTACATAACAACTAAGATATTGCTCCAGATTTTGGTTGACTCGTTCCACTTGACCGTTGGCCTGCGGGTGGTACGCCGTCGTAGAACTTAATGTTACTTGAAGGGCTCGAAACAGGGCTCTCCAAAATCGGGAGGTAAATTGCGTCCCCCAATCGCTTACCATTTCTTTAGGGACTCCGTGGAGTTTGAGAACGTGGCGTACAAACAACAATCTGTTTTCTTAGCGGTGGGCAGGCCCTTACAGGCAATAAAGTGGCCCATCTTGGAGAAATGGTCCACTACCACTAATATGGTGGTATATTGGTGGGAGGGAGGGAGCTCCACAATGAAATCCAACCCCACCCACTGCCACGGTCCCGCAGGTACTGAACGTAATTGAAGCAGGTCTTGCGGCCTATGGCAAGGGACTTTAGTTTGGGCGCATGTGGCACAGCTAGTCACATGTTTCTCGGTGTCTTGAGTCCATGACGGCCACCAAAAGGTCCTCTGAATCATCTGCTGTGTTCGCTCAATTCCGGGGTGACCCGCCGTCGGCGCTTCGTGATGCTCCCAGAGGACCTGGGCGTGACATGAAGGGGGCACTACAATGAGTCCTTTCTGACGGTGGACCCCATCTTGGATGATTACTTCGGGATCCTCCCCTACGGGGAGTTCTCGGGCAGAAGCATCGCGAAGAGCTGCAAGGGACAGAAAGGTGGCCGCGAAGGTCTTTGCGGGGAGGATGTGACCCTGAGCCACGAGTTGGCCCGGACGTTCCTCGTAGTAGCGAAACAAGGCATCGGCTAACACTTGCAATCGTCCAGGTCAGTACTTAATCCGGAAATTGAAACGAACGAAGAACAAGGCCCACCGTGCATGGCGGGCATTAGTGATGTGAGCAGTTTGTAAGAAGGTGAGGTTCTTGTGATCGGTGACTACCGTGAGCGGATGGTTCGCACCTTCGAGGTAGTGGCGCCACACTTTGAATGCCACCTTGATCGTGAGGAGTTCGCGATCCAGGATGTTATAGTTTCGTTCAGCGGGCATCAATTGCTGCAAATAATACGCACAGGGCAGTAAATTCTCCATGGCCAGGGGAGCTTGGAGTAACACGGCTCCGATAGCTTGTCCGGATGCGTCTGCTTCTACGTAAAATGGCCGGGTGAAGTCTGGATGTTGAAGCAGGAGGGCAGACGTAAAAGCTTTCTTTAAAAACTCGAAACTGAATTGTTCGTCTGTTCCCCATTGGTATAGGGCATTCTTCTTCAGTAGTTGGGTAAGGGGAGTTGTTATTTCGGCGTAGTGGGGGATGTATTGCCGGTAACAGTTTGTACTCCCCAAGAACCATTGTAAGGCTTTTACCGTTTTTGGTGGTGGCCATCTTTGCAATGCCTCGACCTTCTGCGCATCCATCATAACCCCCATGGGGCTAATGATGAATCCTAAAAAGCTAACTGACGTGATGTGGAACAGACACTTCTCTCTTTTACAGTAGAGCCTGTGGGCTCGCAGGCGTCGCAGGACTTTTCGAACGTGTTGCACATGTTGTTCCTTCGTAGACGAATAAATAAGGATGTCGTCCAGGTAGGCAATAACGTACACATCCAGGATGTCTAGAAAGATATCGTTGATAAAATGTTGAAAGGTCGCCGGTGCATTCGCGAGACCGAAGGGCATCACCCGATATTCGAACAATCCGTAACGTGTATGGAAGGCCGTCTTCCACTCGTCTCCAGCTCGGACCCGGAGCAGGTTATAAGCACCCCGTAGGTCAAGCTTCGTAAACACCTGGGCCCCTTGAAGGCGGTCCAAGAGTTCGGGGATGAGGGGTAATGGGTAGTGATTCTTGATGGTGATGCTATTGAGGCCCCGGAAATTGACGCAGGGCCGGAGCCCCCCATCCTTCTTGGCGACAAAAAAGATCGGAGCCCCGGCAGGGGAATTCGAGTGGCAGATGAATCCCTGACCGAGACTATCTTCCAAGTATTGTCATAGGGCGCGCAGCTCCGGCTCCGCCAAGGCATAGATTCATCCAAAAGGGGGCTCGATCCCTGGAAGGAGTTTAATGGGACAGTCGTACGGGTGATGTGGGGGAAGCTCTAGTGCCCGGATCTTGCTAAAGACATCCTGGAAGTCGTGGTATTCTTCCGGGATCGGTTCCGGATTCTCGGTCTCCATTGACAGAGGAGTACCTAGGGTGGCACAGCCCTGCACCTGAGGGCCCGACCGCAGGCACCCCTGTGCACATTGTGGGGCCAAAAACTGGATTGTTTTTGTGGACCAAACAATGTGGGGATCGTGGGCGTGGAGCCACGAGGCTCCTAAGACCACATGGAAGAGGGGGGTACATACGAGGTCAAAGGAAATAAATTCGGTGTGCTGCCCAATGTTGCAGCGTACCAGGGAAGTGGCGGTCGTTATGGGTCCTGAGACCAGGGGGGACCCATCAATGGAGTGAATGGACTCTGGGAGGTTCTTGGCCTGGGTATGGAATCCCTGGGCATGGGCGAAATCCATGTCCATAAAATTTCCGGATGGCCCGGAATCTATAAGTGCCCAAGTTACCAAGGAACTCCGGGGGGACAAGGGAGCTTGAAAATGGGAATCGCCTTTAGGGTTCCGAGCGGGGTTTGTGGACTGGCTCAGAACCGAAATGGCCCCGGTCCGTCTCGGTTCCGGGCGTTTCTCGGATCCCGCTGGTGTGGCGGCAAGGTGGGACATTCGCCTATAAAGTGTGAAGGTTCCCCGCAATAGAAGCACGAGCGCGAGACGCGACAGCGTTCATGCTCCTCCTTCGTTAATGGGCCCCAGGAAGCCCCCAGCTGCAAGGGCTCAGCCTCAGGGCTTTTGGGGGTTCCTGGGAGCGGGAAGGGTTTACTAGGGAAGGTTTTCATGTCTTGGCACCGTTCCCTCTTACGTTCAGTTAACCTTTCCTCAATTTGCAATGCTAGATGAGCAATAGCCTCCCAGGTCTCTGGGAGGGCTACAAGGGTGAGCTGGTCCTTAATCTCGTCACACAACCCCTTACGAAACATCACCCGTAACACATTGTTGGGCCAGTGCAATTCTAAGGCTAGCTGTTGGAACTGAGTAACATAGTCCAACATATTCCCCTTGTTCTGTTGGAGGGACATAATTAGGGTCTCCGCATCTTGGGTGCAGTGGGGGTGATCAAACAAGAAAGTAAATTATTTTACAAAGTCCTTATAGGCCTCCAATAGAGGACTATTTCCTTTTAACAATGTCGTAGCCCATTCCAGGGTGGTACCCCCCAGATTCCCGATAATAAAGGCTACTTTAATTTTATCAGAGTTATAGGTGTTAGGCTGCAGAGTGAATGTAAGATGACACAGGGCCATAAATCCCTGGAACATCCACCTATCCCCTAGGAACTTGTCCACTTGGGGGGCTCTAGGCTCCCGGGGGGCAGCCACAAGGGGAGCTGGGGGTGCCACTACTACTGGAGGGGGTGGCACAGGGGCAGCTGCCCCTTGGATCTGGTTCACTACCGTCGCAATCTCACCCTGCTTGGCCTTAAGGTCCTTGACCTCCATAGCCAGAGATTGCACGGAGTGGATTAATTGTTTAATTTCACCTGCTATATCCATATTACTCAAGCCCAGGCTGGGGCCAATTAAGGGCTGGTGATTTGTGACCGGGGTAGGGGGATATGGGACACACACACACAGGTTCACTTGCGACCACGGTCTCAAGTCCGGGGATAGGGGCACGCGCCCTGCAGAAAGAATGCCCGTCAGGATAGTGTGTGGGTCGTCACCTCTAATTAAAGAGAACAGACTCCTATCATCATAGGGCCAGCGACAACCAGGAAACCGTGGTACACCCTGCCACTCAGGTCTCACATACGCCAGGGGGTCAAAAGGGGGGAGAAGGGAGACACGTGAGGTCTTGTGCAAGGGGCCAGGGAGGGGGAACCCTGAAGGGTAGAAGGGAGAAGGGGCACTCGCACCGGGAGGAAGGATTACCCAGGGAGGGGAGGAACACACTCAAGGGATGCACACTCACTTGCTGCCGGAATCTCACACTCTGCAACGCTCAGGTCTCAGGAGGGAAGGTCCACACGCTCTGCAAACACGTTCAGTCACAACTTGGCTCGAGGCACTCAAAGGCAATCAACAGGGGGGCCGGTCTCTTAGAAATCACCAGCGCCGCTATCTCTGCGGCGCTGGCTTATGTACTGTGAGCCCCACCCCTGTGCGTGCCCTG
The DNA here is from genome assembly GCA_003113815.1 of Sphenodon punctatus. Lineage (NCBI taxonomy): Eukaryota > Metazoa > Chordata > Lepidosauria > Sphenodontia > Sphenodontidae > Sphenodon > Sphenodon punctatus. Next base: position 4,328,489 of record QEPC01006872.1, read on the forward strand.
AGGCATTCTGAATGCCGTGGCAGGGGCGGGGGCATTCCCAGAACGCGTGCCGGCCCTGGGGGCGTGGCCGGCGCACGCATCTCTGCAGCTGTAGGGCTTGCTGCGGCCTGAGGGAGTCCCCCGGCGTCAGCCAGTGTCAGGGGCGTGGCCGTTGAGCGTGCCTCCGCTCCTGTCGTCAACAGGGGTTCCCGGGATCGGGGTTCTGCTGGGGCGGGGTCAGGGCTTCCTGCGGCGCTGTGCTGTCTCGCCGGGGGGGGGGTTTCCTTTGCAACTGACCCCCCCTATGAGCCCTGTGCCTTACAGGAGCCTTCAGGAAAGGATGGGGTACAAATGCTAATGAATAATAAATAAATAAAATAATAATAATAATAATAATAAATAAATAAATGATACTACCAAGAGGGAGAATACCATAAGAAAATACTGCACCAGTCATGAGAAAAAAGAAATTTTGGCACTAAAGAGTTAAAGAAAATTATAGCATCTCTGCCCACACAAGCACACATCTATCTGCAAAACTGAAACCACTGCCAATTTCACTGCGAATGGGCATATCCTTAATTAACAGAATAAATTTAGGAGCGACATTGGGTGAAAACAGACATGACGCTAACTATATTAACACCACTTTAACATTTCTTATGCATGTTGCAGGGCTGCATAGGTCACCAATACAGCCCTGCAACACGCATAAGAAATGTTAAAATGGTGGTAAAGTGGAGTTAGCATCATGTCTGTTTTCACCCACTGAAAGCACAAGGAACATTATTACAAGCTTTCTCAGTGAGGTGATCTCCAGCTCTTGTCCCATTGAGGGAGAAATGGAAGTAATGTAGCATGCTCCACAAATATCATGAATTCTACTGTAATCAGTGACAGGAAGTTGATAGATAGAGGGGGTAGGGAAACGGGAAACAAAAACTGAAAGTTCAGAATTTCCTGTTTGGACAAAAACACCCATTTAAAAATAGCTTTCTATTTAAGTTTTCAGGTTCAAAACCAGCCATTTTATTACCTGAAAAATTTGAAAGAAAATTTATGACCAGTTCTCAGAAGCTCTAGGCAGACTGCTATAAGGTGCTTCTCTCCTTGAATTTCTGCAGTTCATAGCTTTCCTGAATCATCATTCAAGGCATAGCCTTGCTCCCTGTCATTTCAACAGTGAAGGATTGAGTTCCTTATACCAATACAGCATGTCTCTAAATAAATGATACCACCAAAAGAGAGAATACCATAAGAAAATACTACACCAGTCATGAGAAAAAAATAAATGTTGGCACCAGAGAGTTAAGGAAAATGATAGCATCTCTGCCCACACAAGCACACATCTATCTGCAAAACCGAAACCAAAATGACGTTGGAATAGTTTTCTCGTAATGCACATAGCCCAGATGAAATCGCACTTTACTGTCACTGGTCTGGTTGAATGCAGCAGCTCTCAACAACCTCAGACAACCAAACTATTCAGTTTAGGAGACCAGCAATAAAAGAGAGCAGTGACCAAAACATGATTCAATGTTCATGTGCCCCTTTCGGGAACTCCAGAGAACCCTGATACAGTGGGACGTAGTGTAGCAGGGAGCAGGCTATCCAGGCTACAGGCCCTTTAAGGGGAACGGTGCCCACCTGAAGGCACAGGTGCTGCAGGGGAAAAGGATTGCACCCTAGCAGGTGCCACAGAAGCACAGGCGTTGGTGCAGTAACCGATAGTGCCCTAGCACCATACAGCTGAGTGCCTAAGGGGACCCAGCTGAGTTGGGCATGGCTGAGCCAGCCCAAAAGCCCCGGAGAGAGCTCATTAAAGGGGAGAAACCTGGATGAGGCAGACGTTAGGGAGAGTGGTGTCTGAGCTGCTGGAGGGCCTAAAGAATGCAGGAGCTACTCTGGGTTCTGCTGTCTCCCAAGCAAACCCTGTAGGAAAGGTTCGGCTGGCCATGGGAGGGATTCCTGTCTGGAGTGGCAGTGGCTTGCAGAGCCTAAGGAGAGGCTCCCATCTAGAGACAAGACTCTGGGACAAATATAATAGAGCAAGAAACTGAGAGGGGATCATTGCAGGCCTGGGAAAGGACTGAACCCAGCCCACTTGCTGGAAGTGTAAAGCCCTGCCCTTGCAACTTGGAAACCAGGTGAATACTGTGTAGTAGGAATGGACACCGTAAATATTAGACTTGGGGCCCCCGGGCTATTACCGGATACCGGATTTACCGGTTTCCGGTTCTCAAAGAACCGGATTCTCGGATTAAAACCGGTATACCGGTACCGGTTTTATTCCATTGATTTCAATGGGGCACTGTGGCCCCATTGAAATCAATGGAATAAAAAAATTCCTCCCCGCTCCCCCTCCCAGGCTGCGTGGGTGGAAGGGGGGACACCCCCCACCCACCCTGCCCAGCCTGGATTTTTTTTTAAAAAAGAGCCCCCCCCCTCAGCGCCAGTGGCCGCGGCATCCCCGCAGCAGCCAGTAAGTATAGACCTGATCCCTGGGGTGTGTGTGTTTAACACCCCCCCATGGATTACCCCTACTACAAGTTCCCTGACTGTACCTTTGACTTTCAGCTCCGGGGGCGGCGGCGGCAGCAGCGGGTGGTCCGGAGGCCTCAGCGCCGGCTGTGGCTGCCGGCGTCAGAGATGCTCTAGGCCTTCCGGGGAAACCTGGGGGGGTGGGGGGTGTTAAACACACACACACCCGGGATCAGGTCTATACTTACCAGCTGCTGCGGGGACGCCGCGGCCGCTGGCGCTGGGGGGGGGCTCTTTTTAAAAAAAAATCCAGGCTGGGCAGGGTGGGTGGGGGGTGTCTCCCTTCCACCCGCGCAGCCTGGACTCGGGGAGGTTTTTTTTACTTTTTTTGTGGGTTTTTTACATTGCAGCCATTCATTTAAATGGCTGCAATGTAAAAAAATCCGGTACCCGGAATCCGGTAACCAGACCGGATTTACCGGGTAGAATCCGATAATGCCGGTACACCCAGTACCGGCATTATCGGATACCGGATTTACCGGCACGCCCGCCCCTAGTAAATATAGAGACTGGATGAACACTGTTGGAGCCCTGGTATTAGGACAAATGTATAGCGAGTAAAGAACAGTAGAGCTAGTAAGTCCCCTGTTGAATGTGACTAGTGGGCCCAATCCTGCAGAGACTTACCACCATGCGCACGTGCCCTGCTACACTTAGGTTTTATTGGACACGGCTTATTGTTGATGATGCCACCCTTCTTTCTACTCTGAAACCCAAACTATAGAGCTGGCTACTCATGTCCCAGTGCCTGAACCACTCACATTCTCCTCTTTCCTAGCACAGAGGTGAGCATCAGAACTGCACAGGCACAACACCACATACTGCTAGGGAAACACAGAACTTAATCTGAAAGGAAGAAAAGAGGTGCTGTAGCCTGCCCAAGAGATGTTCCATCTTTTCCCCCCGGAAGTGGGCAGGGCAGGTCCGGGCTCCTGCTTGTGTGGCCGGCGCCTCAGCCCACCCCCCACTTAGGGTTACCACCTGTGGTGGTTTTTTACCTGACACTTCCATAGGCCAAAATGGAAGTGTCAGGTAAAAAACAACTGGTGGCAACCCTGCTGAGACTCCGTTTCCCCCACTTACAGCTCCTACAGGATCAGCTCTCCCCAAAATTTAGTTACCTTTGCCTGAGAATTTCCCAAAGCACAGAAAATACTTCATCAGGTTCATCTGAGTTTGACGACACAGAATTTATTTTCATTATATATTTATTTATTTATCCCGCCCCTCTCACCCATGGTGACTCAGGGCGGCTAACGTGCATAAATAATAAAACAAAAATAACATTATAAATATAAAATATATAAATATACAAATATAAATCCCATAAATACAGCACATAAAATTAACTCCTGATCTGTGTAAAAGACACACACCCCACTCCCATCCGCCAAATGCCTGATGAAAAAGCCAGGTTTTACAACTTCATCAGAAAGCAAGGCCAGGGATCTGAGCATGCGTGAGGAGTGAGAGGCAGCAAGCCCGGAGAGCTCCTGACCAGTGCTAGAAATCTCTCCCGCAAACACCCGGTAGAGACCAACAATTTAGTCAAATTAAAAGAGGGATTAGACATCTATGTGGATAATGAAAGGTATAATCATTAATGCAACCAAATTTGGGAAGGGCTATAAAACCTTAAGCTTTAGAGCTAAATCGCGTAAGTGTAAGGGACTGCAGACATATTTTGTGGGGGGGCATATAATGCCACATCTTTTGTGTATCAAGCAAACATGTAAAGCATGGATGTAGCAGGAGCTATTTCCTCTGGTGCTGATAAAAATCCGGTACTATACATGACTTGGTTTGCAATCCACAGACCACTTACTTTGAAGTAACCCAACTGAATCCTTGCTTGTATATAATCTCAGCACTGCAGTAAAGCTGCACTGTGCACAGAGCCTACAGCACACAGCTTTCTTGAGATCAACTCCAAGTAAGTCTAGCTGGTGTACACATGCAGCAATCACCTCAGGAATGTGAGTTCTTGGTTTCAAGTTTTCCCTCTAAGCTATTTTTCTTTTAAATGAAATAAAAAATGGTTGTCTTTTATTTTGAAAATAATAAAGTAATTCATGACTTGGTTTGATTTAACATTGATTTGACATTGGTTTAACAATGGCTGAGAGTTGATATTGAGAAGGGATTTAAATGTGCAGGAGGAAACTTGTCTAGTGTTTATATCAGAAAGCACATGTTTGCAATCTGATATGAAGGCTTTTTCCTAGACTTGATCCATCCCCCTGTACATGACAAACACTGCTGTCCTTGACTACCCTTGACACATGGAGAGCAGGGCTAGGGTGGGTTTCCTCCTGAATTTGCCTTCCAATGCAATGTCATCACTTGTGTCATAGCTCTCAATGTGCTGTGTTGCTGCACATTATTGCACCAGTATCCTCTCAAGAGCCATCACGTCATGACATAGTGTTGTAATGGGAATGATCATGGATGTAGTTTGAAATGTACATTTAGGAAGGGCTGAAGAAAGAATATCTTGCGGTGAGCAAAGAAAGGCTAAAATGTTATCAGTCTTGTCCAGTATCTTACATACTCAGCAACTGGCTACAGAGCAGTAGTAGTAGTTATCAGCGTGGCTGGGTAGCTACGTTTTGGGTTTATCATGCCAGGTTTTAGTCCTCACTCTGGCCTTGTATAGCCTGTCTATAAGCTTGTTTATTTAATCAGATCATATTTCACCCACTCATCAAGCTTCTTAGAAACTTCCAATGGAAATGTAAGACCAGGAAGGAGGGGGAAGGGAATAGAGTTTGAAGTAAAGGGATTTTAACTTGTTTTATGTGTATTTATTTGTTTTATGTGTATTTAAGCCCTAAGGGGCTTCAGCAAAGCAGAGCCCTGAAAATGAGAAGGCAGCAACAGGAGGGGCAGACAAAATGGAGGGCTCAGGGGAACAGAGGGCCCTGAATGAGCTTCCCCAGGAGGGAGAAGGAGAGTTGCAGCCGGTGTTGGACCTGATAGAGCTCAGAAATGAGCTAAAAGCAGACATGCAGAAAGCAAGTCTACACAGAGACAAACTCTTCAGTAAAATAAGCAAGGTCCAGCAGGTAATTGAAGAAACAAACGTTAAAATAGAAAGCATTACTAAAAATGTACAGGCCCTGGATGAAAGGGTCTCCAGGGCAGAAGACTAAGCAGCAATCTGTGAGGGAGAGCTCTCCCAAAAACAAAAGACGGTGGGACAACTAAAAGAAAAAATGGAGGACTTAGAGAACAGAAATAGAAGGTCTAACTTAAGATTTGTGGGGATCCCTGAGGGGGCAGAAACTGAGGGAGTGGAAAAACATATACAGCAAGCCCTACAGGAGAATTTCCAGGAAGACATGGACCCCGTGGCACTGGAAATAGAGAGAGCATACCATGCCCTACACCCCAAACCCAAAGAAAATGAGCCACCCCGCACAATTATAGTGAAGTTCTTAAAATATAAAGATAAAGAACAGATACTCAGACTAGCAAGAGGAAAACACCAGCTAAGCTTCAGTGGCACCAACATCAAAATATATCCAGACTATGCCTTTGACACCACACAGAGAAGGAAGGCCTGGGCTAAATATTATCCTAAGCTAACCCAAATGGGGTTAAAACTACAAGTGCGATTCCTGGCAAAAATGACAATTTGGATTGATAACAAAAGGAAATTCTTCGAGGAAACAGAGGATCTGGAACACTACCTGCAACTGCGAGAGGGAAGAAGTTGAAAGAGGGGAAACCTTAAAGAAATGGGGGAGAACCTGAATTAACAATAAGAAAATCCAAAAGGGGGAAAGGGTAAAAATATATAAGCAACGGTATATTTGTTTCTGTGATGGGTTGAGAATTATACAAGGTTTATAACTGTTTATGACTTGGTTAAAAAAAAAGAAGTTAAAAGGTTAAAATATGTATGCTAGTTGCAAAATGTTCAAGAGTAAAAGGAACCTGAAAGAAAAAATGTTACAGGAAGGGGGGAGGATAGGATAACTCAAGACCAGATTAAAGACGGGAGCAAAAGGGAAAAGAAGATGGAAGGGATAAGACAAGCGAGAAAGCAAAAAGAGGAGGAGGAGAAAGACCGGGGAAAGAAGGGAAAAGAGGTCACTCATGTGCGCAGAAGGGGGTAGGAAGGGGGAGGCAGGAGGGCAGGAGAGGGGAACTGATAAACAGGGGAAGAAAAGGGAAGCCATCAACAGGAAAACTAGACAGGAGACAACAAAAAAAAGCAACCAGAAAAGGAATAAGAGACAAACCAGGACAGACAACCCCAAAAATAAACCCAATAAAATGACACTAACACTTAGACTACTCACATTGAATGTGACAGGATTAAACCACCCAGTCAAAAGGAAAAGAGTCAAAACCATACTAAGAGAGCAAAAATCAGATATTTATTTTTTACAGGAAACCCACCTCCTAAATAAGGACTTACCCAGATTTGCAACAAAACAAATGGGCATCATAAGAGCAGCCTGTAGTACCTGAAAAAAATCAGGGGTCCTAATTGGAATAAGAGAGGAACTAGAACCTACAAGGTAATAAGGGATGATCAAGGAAGGTACATAATATTAAATGTAGAACTAAAGGGGGGAAATCTGGCATTAATAAACATATACGCACCCAATGAAAACAAACAACAATTCTTCACTGACATGTTAAAAATAATAAAGAAAGAGGCGGAAGGGGCCTTAATAGTCCAAGGGGACTTTAACACATACTTTACTGAAAGGGACACGTCAAGGAGGATAAGGATAATGAAGTGGCAGACAGAGATTGTTGAGAAACTAGAACAAATGGGGCTAGTGGATGCCTGGAGAACATTAAATAAGCAAGGGAGAGAATACACCTTCTTTTCTCCAGTGCACGGGACATTTTCCCAAAATAGATCACAGTTGGGTTGACTCATCAGTAATTGCAGTGGTAAGGAAATGCACAATAATACCAATGGTGGTATCAGACCACTATGCCATAGTCACAATAGGGGAATGGGGGAACCAGAGATAAAACAAACCCACACATGGAGGCTGGATACAGCCCTACTGGCCAACCCAATGCAACAGAACAAATACAAGAAGAAATAAAATCCTATTTTGAGTTAAATGAGGGATCAGTGGACTCAGAGTATACACTATGGGAAGCTGCAAAGGCAGTTATTAGGGGGAAGATTATAGCTATAAAGGCCAATATAAATAGGCAAAGAAAAGAGAGGGAGAGGGAGCTATACCAGGAATTACTAGAGCTAGAAAATAAGGCCAAAATACAAAATAGCCTCAAATTGAAGGAAAAAATCATACAAACACGAGGAGAAATAAGCACCATAGAACAACAAAGCACAATTAGGCAGTTGAAAAAAATGAAATGCTTTTATTTTGATCAAGGAAACAAAGCTGGTAAAGCACTGGCAAGATTAGTACAGATTAAAAGAAATAAAAGCACAATAACAAGCATTAAAACACAGCAGGGAGACATCAGTAACAAGCTAGAACACATCCAGGAAGTCTTTGTACACTTCTATGAGCAGCTCTACCAAACAGAGAACCCAGACCCTGCAAAGATAAAAGATTGCCTCGATAAAATAAAACTTCCAACATTTAACAGGACCCAAATGCAATACCTCAACTCACCGTTCATGGTGAAGGAAATTAACAGCAACATTAAGGGAATGGCCAGGAATAATACACCTGGTCCGGATGGATACCCGGCAGAATTCTATCTAAAATATAAAGAAATAATAACCCCACATTTAGTAAAAATATTCAATTTAATAAAGGGAAAAAAAGAACTCCCAGGCTCTTTTTATGAAGCACAGGTGACCCTTATCCCAAAGCCAGACAGAGACCACAATTTGTGTGAAAATTATCGCCCAATATCACTACTAAATGTGGACTTCAAAATACTTACCAAAACAATGGAGACTAGATTAGCAGGGATCATATCCACGGTAATTCACCAAGACCAGGTAGGATTTATCCTGAACAGGCTAGGATCAGATAACATTAGAAAGACAGTCAATATTATGTACCATTTAACGAGAACAAAAACCCCAGCAATTATTATATCAGCTGACACAGAGAAAGCCTTTGATCACATAGAAATGAGTTGTAACTTTTAAATCATGGGGAAAATGGGAATGGGGGGGGGGGGGAGGACTTTATAACATGGATAACAGCTATATACTCACAACCAAAGGCTAGAATAGGAATTAATGGAAACAGCACTCGGCAATTCACACTAAATAGGGGAACGAGACAGGGTTGTCCCTTATCTCCATTATTATTTAACCTGACACTAGAACCACTTGCCTGTGCAACCAGGCAGAACACACAGATAAAAGGGATCCAAACAGGAAAACAGGAAGCCAAAGTGGCATTATTTGCAGACGACATGCTGCTCTATATCGCAAAGCCACAGAAATCCATACCAGAATTACTGAACACGATAAAGGAATTTAGCCCAATTTCTGGCTATAAAATAAATATACAAAAATCCATAGCCATGATCTATGCCCCGAACACAGAGGAATACCAAAAAATAAAAGAATTGCAACCTTTTGTAGAGGCAAAAGACAAAATAAAATACTTAGGGATACAACTAACAAGGGACCCCAAAGATTTATATAAAGCAAACTATCAAGAAGCGTTAGAGCAGATTAAAAAAGACAAAGAAAAGTGGACCAATCTAACAGCCTCATGGATAGGGAGAATAAACATCTACAAAATGAAACTGTTACCAAAAATTCTATATAGAATAATATCCCTCCCCATTAGAACACCAAAGACATTTTGCCAGCAACATGACAAGATCATGCTAGAGTTTGTATGGAACAACAAAAAAGCAAGAATTAAGAAGGAAACTTTACAAAGGCCCAAAGAAATGGGGGGAGTAAACATGCCAAATATTAACCTTTACCTGAAAGCGGCGTCTCTTAGAGCCATCAAAGAATGGTACACAAGCCAGGAAGGCACGCACTGGGCAAACCTAGAAAAGGAAATATTAAAAGTTAACAAATTTGAACAAGTGGTAGCAGATACAGGGAAAAGAAACAGCAAGGAATGGAAAGCACATCCTTTTGCAGGCACAGTAATAACGGCATGGGAAACAGTAAGAAGAAAGGCAGGGATACACAAAATAGCAAGCCCCGTGACACTGATAGAGAATGCAAGCATGGTTAGTAAAGGGATAGCACCACAGATCAGAAAACAACTAAAAGAGAAAGAAATAACCAAGGTTTCACAATTATTCAGAGGGGACCAGTTCATGTCAAAAGAAGACATGCAAAGGTTACTACAAAATCAGATAGACACCCTGCAATACTACCAATTAAGGGGGGATTGCAACCAAGAAAATTTAATCCCACACTATACCAGACCCCAAAAATCAATTGAGCTAGCATTGTTCTCCAAAGGGACAAATAAAGGGATAGTATCAAGAGTACATAAGGCATTACTTACAACAAGAATAGTATAAAGAGGAACCAAAATACTTAGAAAAATGGGAAAGACTCCTGGGAATGAAATGGGAGAAGGGGCAGAAACAAACTATAATACAACACATGGTAGGATATTCAGGGTCACTGGAGGTAAGAGAACCAATTATTAAAACGATAATGTTCTACCACTTTGATCCAACCAGAATGCTCAGGATACAAGGGGAGGGATCAGATCAATGTTGAAGGGGATGTGGTCAAAGGGCAACCTACCTTCATGTCTGGTGGGACTGCCCAAAGATCAAAGAATTCTGGTCCAAGGTCTGGAACTACATGCAGAAAATAACCAGAGTGACTATTCCACTCAAACCAAAGACAGCACTGCTAGGGTTATACCCACAGACAGCATTAATGAGACAAAAAAGACCCACCTGTATAACGTTGATGGGAGCAGCAATAAAATTGATTCTGCAATTCTGGATAGAAGAACAAACACCAGGAACCCAGGCGTGGATGAATAACTTATGGTACCTTTTCTCAATGGAGAAAGCGGTCACCACTCAAAAATACAAAACAAAAGATTTCAACGTGAAATGGTTCCAATGCTTGGAACACATGCAAAAACCTGACACTGAGGAAGAGCAACGAGCCTACTTGTTTGACTACCTGATATGACTGGGAAAAGACAAAGGGACACTTAAGATGTTACTTGGACTAAAAGTTGTACAAAACTAGAGTAAAGATGGCAGGGGAGGAAGGGAAGGGAGGAGGGGATGTGGTAAATTAATAAGAACCGAAGAACGAATGTAAAACAGAGAACTACAATGTAATAACTGAACTGAACATAGCAGCCAAACACCAGGACAACAAGGAGACACAGGGCCTGGGTCGGCTGAAAAAGATAAATACAGCTGGGTCTCGTCAGCATATTGGTGACAACAAACCTTCCAGCTGTGCGCTACCTCCCCAAGCGGCTTCATATACACACTGAACAAGAGAGGGGACAGAATGGAACCCTGCAGAACCCCACACAAGAGGCCCCCAGGGGACAAAGTACAGTCCCCTAATACCACCCACTGTGATCTACCCGCGAGGTAAGAACAGAACCATTGCAAGACAGTTCCATCAACCCTGCCTGGCGAGTCACCAACATCTCATGGTTCATGGTATCAAAAGCCACCGATAGATCCAGTAGAACCAGCAGAGTCATAACCCCCTATCCAGCTCTACCAGGACCGGCCTCAACATCTCCCTGGAGGCCTTGACCAACCAGGATGCGCATGGATCTAACTCACAAATTGTGGCCCGAACAGACTCCAGTACATCTGCTGCCTCGGCAGGTGTCACTGATTGAAATTCATCCCATAAATCATGACCGGACAGGGCATTCCTAAGCGGATGCTATTAGGGCAGCAAAGAACCGCTACTTTGCTGCCCGCACAGCCACAGGATAGGTCTTCAAAAATGCTCTATGCCACAATCAATCATCTTGAGCGTGAGTACGGCGTCACCGTCACTCCAACCACCTCCCTTTGTGCTTCAGCCACCCCAAGCCCTCCATAAACCACGGGGACCTGCAGTGACGAAACGCTGCGAGCAGACGCCTAGGAACCACCCAATCAATGGGCTCAGCCAACCAGCTGTACCAAAAGACCCTGAAGCCATTGATGGAGTGACCATCGAGTTCAACAGGTATCTCCCCCAGAGCATTCCGGAACCCCTCCAGATCCATAAGTCTCTGGGGATGGATCACCTTAACTGGTCCCAACTCCTATGGTCAGGTAGGCATGCCAGGATGGAGGCTCACAGGAGGTAATGATCTGATCATGGCAAGGGAGAACACTCCACACCCCCAGTCATCGAACCCCCCCACCTCAAGATCAATGTAGAACACCAAGTCAAGAGTATGCCCCCCCTCATGTGTCGGGCCCACCACCACCTGGGACAGACTCATGATTGCCATGGTGGTAATTAATTCCTGTTCCGCCCCAAGCAATCTAGTCTCTGCATGGATATTGAAGTCCCCCAAGACGATAAGCTTAGGAGATCTCAAGACCAGATCTGAGACCAAAGCTGCGAGAGCAGTCAGGGATGCTGCCATGCAGTGGGGTGCACAGTACACAAACAGAATCCCCAACCTGTCCCTGGCTGGACCCCTTGGTCCATCTCTAGCCAAATCAAACACAAGATGGAGGCTCTCTGTCTCAGACTGTCTGCACTGAAAACCTAAACCAACCCTAAAATTAACAGCTATGCACACACACACACCCCAACCCTCCAGCCTGGGCTGGTGCTGGATAGAGTACCCAGCTGGAACTAGGTCAACCAAAATTAGCCCCAACAACTCATTCAGCCAGGTCTCCGCCACACACACGAAGTTGGCAGCCCAGTCCAAGATGGAATTATGGATGATGGAAGATTTATTGGCCACCGACCTCGCATTAAGCAGCACCAGCACCAAGCCAGGGTCACCTGAAACCTCATCCATTTTGTTACCTTAGCCCAGGGGGGCTGAGCGGGGGACCGACACTAGCCACCAGTCCCTTCACTCATGATGTTATCCCCCACAACTTGGGCCATAGTCCCCCCTCCCCATGATGACCCCAATTGCCACCGCTGCCCCCCTAGTGGGCCACTGCCAGTCTAGTTCCCACTCCCTGACTGGGTCCCCATCTGGGTGGTGTGGGAGGAACACCCCCCGATCATCCCCATCCCCTCTTCCACCAGCTCACCCCATCTCTAGCCAACCCTCAGTTCCCCCAATCACATCCCCACACCACCCCAAACAGCAACCCCCATCCCACCCTCTCACAGGGGGTCGGGGGATAACCACTCAGAGAGGGCACCCCATTGCTCTCATCGGCTAGGGAACACCTCTCCACTCCCCGCTTTCACCAGAGGGGAGAATCCTCCCTTCCCAACTCCATCCCTCCATCATAAAGGAAAAAAACCCAAACGAATAAAACGCACCCCAAAACAATAAGACCAACCCCTCCCTAATAACCACTCCTTAACCAACACAGACCACCAAAATCCACCGCACAAATCTAAAATCCCCCAATAATCCCCCCAGTCCCCCCACCAAGGGCCACACCCAAGGGCCCTTTGGTTATGGCCCTTTGGCGTGCGGCCTGTGGTGCTGCTGGGCAGCAGGCCACTTTCCCCTCCCTCGGTCCCCAAAATCTCCCCAAACTGTCACCCCAAAGTCAGGAATTAACTTAAGTACAACTACTTAGTTAAAAAGAAGTTTATTATAAGAAACAACATTAATATATAATGCAAAATTGTTCTCAGAGTGCAGTAAATCAAATAAACATAAAATATAATGCAATACTACCTAACTGTGAATTCCAAGTCAAGTCTTATCCTATGCAGTTGTATATCTACAAGTTCAGTTCAGTCTTTAAATCTTTTATCTCAGCTTTGATGTTACTGGAGTTGGGCATTAGATTCTTGTTTGGTTGTAATTGCAAAAGTTTTCTCAGAAGATCTCTTTACATGCTGTTGGTCAAAAGGATCCCTTTCCATCTCCCTAAGCAAGCCCTTTAACTCTCTTAGTCTGCTTGCTTTTCAGTGTTAATTATTGCCAGTCCTTTATCCATTGTATCCTGTCCCTTTGAAGTTTATTTAATTCAAATTTATTTGTTTAGACCTTTGGAATAATATACACAATGGATATCTCTCTGCCTTATCAATAAACCTAAGAGAATAGGTAGTTCAAAAAGGGTTTCCTGTCCCATTCTCTAAGCTGTTCTTGTAACTTTCATTCTGGCTTGTACACTATAAGGTTTTCATACAATCTTTCATATCATGGTTACATTCCTTTATTAATACTGAATATGACAACAAACATGGCTATACAATATTAAATACAGAGCAATAATTTGTGAACATGTATGTGACATGTATGTTAGTTTCCTGATCATTATCACACTGCCATGGGGACATGTGGGGATCAGACCCTCTGCAGCGTGTGTTGTTGTACACCCATTATGAGCACCACATCTGCACACCCACAGTAATCCCAACCTTAGTAGGGGAGAGTTTGGAACTTAGGCTCTGAGCGTGGGTGGATGGGGAGAATGCTAATAGTAGCATTCTAATAGTCCCATGCATCAGCTGCTCAGCAGTTAAGAGTGTTTTGCCAGTAAACAGCTGATTGGTTGCAACATCAGCCTCCAGCCCTGACCCCCAACAAACTTTATCTGGCCATGGGTGTGGTCTTCCAGAATAGCAACAATGATAGGATATGGAAGAGGTGCCAAGGCTGAGCCCTAGCAAGCCATGACACAATTTAAGCCACATAAAAAAGACACTTCTGTCATGTACAAACTTTCCCCCTCCTACAATACCCAGAAGTGCAGCACCCTTTGCAGAATTGAAGGGGTCTCACAATGATTCTACAACATAAGAAAACATTTATATATTTATTTACTTAATTTTCTTATTCCTCCCTATCCCAAGGGTTCAGGATGGGTTACAATATATACAAATATATATATAAAATAAAGACATATAAAACAAATTAAAATCCCTTTACTTCAAACTCTATTCCCTTCCCCCTCCTTCCTGGTCTTACATTTCCATTGGAAGTTTCTAAGAAGCTTGATGAGTGGGTGAAATATGATCTGATTAAATAAACAAGCTTATAGACAGGCTATACAAGGCCAGAGTGAGGACTAAAACCTGGCATGATAAACCCAAAACGTAGCTACCCAGCCACGCTGATAACTACTACTACTGCTCTGTAGCCAGTTGCTGAGTATGTAAGATACTGGACAAGACTGATAACATTTTAGCCTTTCTTTGCTCACCGCAAGATATTCTTTCTTCAGCCCTTCCTAAATGTACATTTCAAACTACATCCATGATCATTCCCATTACAACACTATGTCATGACGTGATGGCTCTTGAGAGGATACTGGTGCAATAATGTGCAGCAACACAGCACATTGAGAGCTATGACACAAGTGATGACATTGCATTGGAAGGCAAATTCAGGAGGAAACCCACCCTAGCCCTGCTCTCCATGTGTCAAGGGTAGTCAAGGACAGCAGTGTTTGTCATGTACAGGGGGATGGATCAAGTCTAGGAAAAAGCCTTCATATCAGATTGCAAACATGTGCTTTCTGATATAAACACTAGACAAGTTTCCTCCTGCACATTTAAATCCCTTCTCAATATCAACTCTCAGCCATTGTTAAACCAATGTCAAATCAATGTTAAATCAAACCAAGTCATGAATTACTTTATTATTTTCAAAATAAAAGACAACCATTTTTTATTTCTTTTAAAAGAAAAATAGCTTAGAGGGAAAACTTGAAACCAAGAACTCACATTCCTGAGGTGATTGCTGCATGTGTACACCAGCTAGACTTACTTGGAGTTGATCTCAAGAAAGCTGTGTGCTGTAGGCTCTGTGCACATTGCAGCTTTACTGCTGAGATTATATACAAGCAAGGATTCAGTTGGGTTACTTCAAAGTAAGTGGTTTGTGGATTACAAACCAAGTCATGTATAGTACCGGATTTTTATCAGCACCAGAGGAAATAGCTCCTGCTACATCCATGCTTTACATGTTTGCTTGATACACAAAAGATGTGGCATTATATGCCCCCCCACAAAATATGTCTGCAGTCCCTTACACTTACGCGATTTAGCTCTAAAGCTTAAGGTTTTATAGCCCTTCCCTAAATTTGGTTGCATTAATGATTATACCTTTCACTATCCACATAGATGTCTAATCCCTCTTTTAATTTGACTAAATTGTTGGTCTCTACCACATCCTGCAGCAGTAAGTGCCACAACCTAGTTACCCATTGTAAAGGCCGGGGTCATACAGTATCTAGAATGTGAGTGGGTAACAGGGATTAGGGCAGGACAAGAAGTAGAGATAGGAGCAACACTAAAGACAAGAAAGAGAACTGCTTGACTCAACTTCTTGTGGAAGCTGGGGGGCCTATATACAAACCAGAGGCCAATCAGATGCAGGTGGGGTGTGTGGCGCTATCAGATAACCAAACCCAGGTAGGAGGAAGTAGGGTTGAGCTAAAGTGCTGCAGACCCAATGGGCAGCACAGAAACATTAGGGCTGCAGAATCAAGCATAGGTCTTGATGCATGTAGTGTGAGGAAGTGTGTTTTTAAATCTGTTGGGAACTTGTCACCTTCTAGTTACACTTAATGTTCCCTTGTTCTTTTGTTATGAGAAAAGTGAATTGGTCACCTACCTTTGGTGAATTCTTTTCTCCCCTGTGCTCTGTAGCTGGAGGCAGGGGGAGAAAGGGGGAACAGCCACTTTATATCAGGAGTAAGAACTTTTTTGGTCTTGTGGCCATGTTGGCAATTTAAAAGTGGCTACTAGACTACACCAAAATATACATCATCCTCCAGCATCAATTGATAGAGTCTGAGTTGTTTTGGTGCTAAAACAAAATAATCATCTGAGACGGTAAGGAGTAGGGGCGGGAAACCGGTAAAATCCGGTATCCGATAATGCCAGTACCGGGCGTACCGGCATTATCAGATTCGACCCGGTAATCCGGTCCGGGTACCGGATTCTTTTTACATTGCAGCCATTTAAAAATGGCTGCAATGTAAAAAAACTTAAAGCCCCAGCAAAAAAGTTTTTTT
>QEPC01006872.1:4345699-4358216 GCA_003113815.1 Sphenodon punctatus
GGGAGGGAATTAATTTATTTCATTGATTTCAATGGGGACACAGCGCCCCATTGAAATCAATGAAATAAATCCGGTACCGGTATACCGGATTTAATCCGGGAATCCGGTTTTCAGGGAACCGGTAACCGGTAAATCTGGTAGCCGGTAATGGGCCCGGGGTCCCACCTCTAGTAAGGAGGAAACATTTGCGAAGTGAGGTGAGAGGCTGCCAGATGTGGACTGTAGAAAGATATGGGTGTGGTATCTAGACCCCTTGCAAGCCCCACCCCCAGCTTGCTGTGTGACCACCCAGCTTCCTGCTGCTTCCCCTCCAGGTAATTGGGCACCTGGGAAGCTCCTCTCCTAGACACCATTTCTAGCAACTCTGCACCACCACCCCACGAGGGCGGTAGCCCTCGGACAACGACAAAAGGGCGCTGGCTGTTTTGTGACTGTTGTAAGGCCGGAGCAAGGCCCGCAAGGCCCCAACGCCACTGAGAACAGCTGTGCTACATACTCTCTTCCAGCCATTGCTAGCATTGCCACTGGCCTTCGCTCGGACTCTCCCGCACCATCCACAGGCCTGGTTATCCCCTCTGCTGCCATGAATACCAACCTCTAGAATGTCGCCCCTTATCTCCCCCAATCCCTCACCCTCCATCTCTCCTCTCCTTCTCACACTGCTGCTGTCTTCCCTGCTTCTCCCTCTCCCTCCTCCAACACTCTTTCTCCAACCTCCTTGCCCCTTATTTCCCCCCTTGCCCATTCCTGCTCCTCCCCCTCATCCCCCCTTAACCATTCCCTGCAAGCCCCGTTGCTCCACATCTCCCAACCTCATCCCCATTCCCTGCCTTCCCCCTGATCAACTCCCCTTCTCCTGCTCCCTCTGGAACTGCCGTTCTTCTGTTAACAAAGCCCCCTTCATCCATGACCTCTTCCTTTCTCACCGCTTTCAACTCCTTGCCCTTACTGAAACCTGGATCTCTCCCTCTGACTCTGTCACCCCTGCCACCCTCTCCTCTGGGGGCCGTTCGTTCTCTCATCGGTCCCGCCCTGAAGGCCGAGGTGGTGGCGTGGGCCTTCTCTTCACCAACCCCTGTTGATTCCAGTCCCTTTCCACTCCCCCCTCCTTCCCTTCCTTCAAGGCTCACTCTGTGCATCTCTACTCCCCTCTTCAGCTTCGTGTCGCTGTCATCTACCGCCCCTCTGGCCCCCTTTCCTCTTTTCTCCCAGACTTTGAATCCTGGCTTACCTTCTTCCTCTCCAATGATAACCCCGCTCTCATTCTTGGTGACTTCAACATCCATGTTGAAGCACCTTCCCAGCCTCTATCTCCCGCTTTCTCTCCATAGCTGCCTCCTTTGATCTCTGCCTCTGGACTGACTCCCACACCCACACCGGTGGCCACTCACTCAACCTCATCTTCTCCAGAAACTGTCCTGTTGCTGACCTCTCCTTTGACCTTTGTCCCCTGTCCGACCATCACCTCACTTCCTTCAACCTCTCCCACCGACCCCCATCTTCTTCCCCTGCTCCACGCCCCTCCCGTGATTTGCAGGCTTTCAGCCCTTTAGACTTTGCTTCCTCCCTTTCCCCCCTCCTGTCTTCTCCTCCTCTTCCCCTGACAATGCCATCTTTTCTCTCAAAGCCAGTAGCAGTGCACCCCCTGGGGCAATGCCCCTCTTGGTCCCCCAGGAGTCGGACTCGCTCCCCTGAGCCCCGACACTTTAAAAAAAAAACAGGAAAAAAACACGCTGCAGTGAACGTGAGGAGCCAGCTCAAAGTACCTTGTTAGAGGTAGCAACCTTCAAGGTCAGTGCCTCCAATCAAGGTTCTTCGAGATGGCTCTGACATTCTCACCGGTTGTGTGTGCGCACGCGCACACAACCGGTGACTCTCACACCCCTCCTCCTGAAGGCTTCCTAAGGAAGCCAGGGTCATCTACCTCGCCCGTCGCTTCGACCATGTGCAGCCCCTCCTCTTTTCGCTTCACTGGCTTCCCCTTCCTGAACGAATCCTGCACAAGCTCCTAGTCTTCACCTATAAAGCTCTTCACAACCTTGCTCCCCCCTACCTCTCTGCACTTATCGCCCTCCATACTCCAGCCCGTGCACTTCGCTCCTCCTCTGTCCCTTCTCTCACCCTTCCACGCCTTCCCTGCTCCCCTAAGCGCCTTCGTCCCTTCTCACTTGCTGCCCCCCATGCCTGGAACTCCCTCCCTGTCCACATCCGCCTTGCCCCCTCCCTTCATACCTTCAAATCTCTCCTTAAAACTCACCTCTTTCGCTCTGCTCTGTCTGACTCTTTATCCTGCTGAGCCACTATTCCTATACCTACGATCGGTTTACCCTTATCCTTGCAACATGGACCTGCCTGCTGTCATTCTCATCGTAACCAAGCCAAGTACGTGCACTTGAGACCTCGCATCTTCATGAATGTTAGACCCCTTGTCTCTCCCTCTGTTCCCCTTCCTAAGTCTCTCCCCCAGCTCCTGTCTCTCAGATTGTAAGCCCTAGGGGCAGGGACCATGTCTATTTTATTACTTTGTAAAGTGCCAGGTACACTGCTGGCACTATATAAATGTTTGTTGTTAATAATAATAATAATAATAATAAGGGAGGCGTTCTCCCTTTATGCGGAATAGGCGGCTGGAAGCGCCGTCCATCCCACATAAAGGGAACCCTGCAATGAAATAGTGCTACAGGGGGCACTATTTCATTGTAGGGATAGCCCAGGGCTAAAAGTTCTACCCGGGTGCTGCACACCAGGCCAGACTACTTGGCTGTGCGGGGGGGCCTGGGAGCTGCCGTGCAGGCTGCTCTTAGGCTCTCCCCCCTCCCTCCCTCCGAGTCGAGTCAAACTTTGACTCAACTCTGGGAGGGAGGGGGAGCCTAGCAGCCTGTGTGGCAGCTCCAGGCCCAAGAAGAGAAGCCATCCTGGGATGCTGCTGCACTGCCTCTGGTGAGTAAATTGCAGGGGGGACAGACTAGGGATGGATTGTGGTGAGGGGAACAGGCTGGGGATGGAATGGGGGGAGGGGGTGCATGGGGACAAGCTGGGGATGGAATAGGGGGGAGGAGTGTTTGCTCTGTGTTTGCATGATGACAAAATGGCCTCTCTACTCATGCTTGGGAGGGGAGAAGGAAAGCAGCAGCAATGCATCAATTAATGCATTGCTGCTATCCTTCTCCCCTCCCATCATGAGTAGAGAGGCCATTTTGTAAATTTGTGGTTCCACTGGTCATGGCTACTCTTTTTTAAAAATGGTCCCTTTGTTGTTTCACTGCTGCTGGAAAGTAGTTTGTGTGAACAGGCATTTGGCTGCTGGGGATAAGGTGTAGCTGCTGGGGATGCTGGTCTGGATGACTCAGGGCCTGCTTTGGTGGGAATGCAGCCCTGAAAGGGGCCAAACTGATTTTTAACAAGGGGTCTGCATTCTTGAACAGGCAGTTTGTTGGTGAAGCTACTAGGGATGCTGGTCTGGATGTGTCTGATTTGGTGGCAATGCATCCCTGAAACTGGCCAATTTTTTTTTTTAAAGGCCTGTGTGCTTGCACAGGCGTCTGGCTGCTGGGGATGCCTTTGGGGGCTTGTGGGAATGGTTTGGTTTACGTGTGGTTTTCTGCTTTTTATATATCTGTGCATGATGATAGGGCCCTGGGAAAAGCTTTGTGTCCTGTGGATTTTTACTAAAACTGCTTGTAAGTGAGGCTTAAGGTTGTCTGCCTGCTTTTTAAACCTGGCAGAGGAGGTGAATTTAACCTGTCTAACTGAAATTGCTGGATTAAGTAATATAATGTCCATCCAATGTTAACCCTGGGAACTCCTTGCTGTTGGGTTATGCCGCCTACCGTTGCCCTGGCTCCACCCCTAGGCTCGCCTGCCTTACAGCCAATTCAACCTCAAAACCCACCAGCCCCCCCTGCTCAACGCCTCTCTTGCCACGACCCTCGACTCTCTTGCCCCCCGCTATCTCCCTGGAGAGTCAACAGTACTGTGCCTCCTGGGTTGAATCCTACTCTCGTGACCCCCGCTGCTTCTTCTCCACCTTTGATTCCCTTCTCAAGCCCCCCCTGCCCCCCTCCGCTCTCTTTCTTTTCTGCTCAGGATCTCACATCATTCTTCAGCTCAAAGATTGACAAGATCCGCCAGGACGTTGCTTCCCACTGGTCTCCTCTCCCTGCTCCCTCACCACCCCTCCCCCCTTTCTCCTCTCCTCCTTCCTCCCTTGAGGAAATCTCCTCTTTGCTCTCTTCCTCCAACCCCTCCACCTGCCTTCTCAACCCAATCCTCTCCCGCCTCCTGACCTCCATTGCTCTCACTGTCTCTCCCCCACCCTTTAACATGTCATTAATCTCTCCCTCTCCACTGGCTCCGTCCCCTCCGCCTTCAAGCATGCCACTGTCTCTCCCATCCTCACAAAGTCCACCCTCGACCCCTCTGACCCCTCTAGTTACCGGCCGGTCTCCCTCCTACCCTTCGCCTCTAAGCTTCTGGAATGTGTTATCTACTCCCGCTGCCTGGACCTCCTCTCTGCCAACTCCTCCCTGGACCCTCTCCAATCTGGCTTCCGCCCCCTTCATTTCACTGAAACTGGCCTTGCCAAGATCACCAGTGAGCTACTTGTTGCTAAATCTAAGCGCCTTTACTCCATTTTTGTCCTCCTTGACCTCTCTGCTGCCTATGACACTGTCGACCACTCACTCCTACTGGACTCTCTTCGCTCCCTAGGCTTCTGTGGCTCCCTAGGCTTCTGTCCTTGGCTGGTTCTCCTCCTACCTCTCTGACCATTCCTTTAATGTGTCTCTTCACAATTCCAACTCCTCCTCCCTCCCCCTCTTGGTTGGGGTTCCCCAAGGCTCTGTCCTGGGCCCTCTCCTCTACTCTATCTACATCCTGTCCCTTGGCAAACTCATTGCCTCCCATGGCTTCCAATATCACCATTATGCTGACAACGCTCAACTCTCTCTCTCCATCCCCTCTCTCTCCCCTTCTGACCAAGTTCGCCTCATCAACTGTCTCTCTGATATCTCCGCCTGGATGTCCCGACGTCAGCTCAAGCTCAACATGGCTAAGACTGAACTCCTTATCTTTCCTCCCTTCTCTTCCTCTCCTTCTTCCCTGCCCATCCACCCCGTTCCCCAAGCCTGTAGCTTGGGCTTCGTCTTCGACAGTCATCTTTCCTTTAAACCCGATATCGACTCTGTTGCCAAGTCCTGTCGCTTCGCCCTCCACAACATTGCTTGGATTCACCCCTTTCTCCCTGTCTTCTCAGCCAAAATCCTCACGCCATGGTCATCTCTCACCTTGACTACTGCAACCTCCTCCTTACTGGCCTCGCCCGTTCCCACCTGTCCCCCCTTATCTCCATCCAAAACTTCACTGCTAGGGTCATCCACTCAGCCCGTTGATCATGTGTAGCCTCTCCTCGTTTCACTGGCTCCCCCTTTCCGAATGCATCCTTCACAAACTCCTGGTGTTCACTTACAAATCCCTTCACAACCTGGCTGCTCCTTACCTCTCACCCCAGTCTACGTACACACTCCTGCACGCACTCTCCGCTCCTCCTGTACCCCGTCCCTCACTCTCCCTCATCTCCCCTAACCACCTTCGTCCATTCTCCCCTGCTGCCCCCCGTGCTTGGAACTCCCTCCCTGCTGACATCCGCCTTGCCCCCTCCCCTGCACCTTCAAATCCCTCCTCAAAACCCACCTCTTCCACGCCGCCTTTCCCAACGCCTGTTAGAACTTTCCTTTCAATATTTGCTGTCTGCCCTCCCCGCAGACTCCTGCCTAACCACAACCAAGCCAAGCACGTGCACCTGAGACTTTGCATCCGCTTGAATGTAATTTATCCCTTGTCTCCCCCTATGTCCCCTCTCCTTGTCTTCCCCATCCGTGTCTATTAGATTGTAAGCCATAGGCAGGGACTGTGTCTATCTTATTATTCTGTAAAGAGCCAGGTACACAGCTGGCGCTATACAAATGCTTATAATAATAATAATTAATAATAAATATAGCAAAGGCCTGGTGAGTCAATGCATAATTGAGTAGAAGCTCAGGGCAGAGGGCGTGGGTGGCAGATATGACATGCAGATCCCAAATCCAGCTTTTGTGCACACCCTCATTGCTACTATCTCCCCACAGAGGTTGGTGTTTCCCCCACACCATTCATTGTTTTCCATACCTGTTAAAGTATGGAAAATAATGGCTGTTCCCTCTGTTATTCCACTGAGAGGGAACAGCCCCAAATGAGGAGGAGGACTCCCTTGACCTTCCAAAAGGATACCCCCTGGGCTATGTGGGTACTTGTGGGGAGCAGAATGGCACACGTAGCTAGCAATCCTCTCCTTAATGTTGGCCCCCATGACAGCAGACCTGTCACCATATGGGTTTTGAGGGGACAGAAATCAAGGGTATTATCCTCACCACTCAAACACAGGGAAGCATGTCTCTTTTTCCATATCCCTATATTTCCACTTGCCGTGGAAGCTCCTGGGCACAGTAGGGACTGTGTCCCCCATCCCTCAGGGCACTGGCAAGTCGAGAAGTGGCCAGGGCAGCAACTCTGTCAACCACAGCTTATTTTCTATGGGGTGTATGGATTTGCTGAGTGTTTGTTTTATTGCATGTTCACGCAGCCAAACTGGCACTCCCAGAGCTGGGTCAGAAAACCCCTTGACGCCAGAGCTCAGAGCAACCATGTCCATATACTCAGGCTGCATGCTGGATTTTCCTTAGAAATCTAGAACAAGGCCTGCCTAGCAAGAAATTAAGACCAAGCAGAAACAAAAGCTACTTGGGAAAGTGTCCTTGACAGCGTTCCTTTCACTCACCCATCCCCCTGGAGCTGGTTTGTCAAGCTCCACTTACTTCCAACAATCTTTCCCTCCCTGTGTCTTACTAACACCTTTAAAAAAAAAAACAAAAAAAAACTAAGTGGCAGCTTCCAAACTATAGACTAGATGACTCACCTGGCAGGGCCTATGATTGTCGCCGCACCCCCCCAATGAGACACAGAGACAAAGTATTGGATCAAATCAGGCCACACTCTTTATTCAACAGTTCTCAAAGACGGTGGGTTATTGCCCATGCAATATGGGTCCAGTATGCTTAGCTAATTAACTCTTATTAACTCGGAACTGGCCGGGATGTGCCTTCCCGTGCCAGCTCCATCACAAACCAGGCTCCCCTTCGACAGCACCCTGGCTCTGGCCGAAAGGGGGAGCGTCCCAACTGTGGGCTTGAGTAAGGAGGTGAGTACCCGCTAAGTCAGCAGACCGTGCATGTACTTACTGACCGAACTGCAGTACCCCTCCCAGGGAAATAACCCCAGTGCGTACTGCCTGCGCCTGGCACTGGGTGTCACCTCCCCATCTCTTAAGGAGATGACTCCTTTCCATTCCTAACCTATTTGACCTACTATAGCATACTGGACCCCCGCCACCAAGGGAGAGTCCTTATGGGGCTCTCCCGACACCCACCGCCTATACCTCCAACAGTTTCTTCAAATGTTGGGCCAACATTGCCAAGTATAGCTCATTGCCTAGTGCAGACAAATGCACTCCATCTTCGCGGAACAATTCAGTCCGCCCATATGCAATGTCTGTATGTCGGAGGGTCGTTCCTCCTATACTCAAAATCCACTTTGCAACTTCCCTGTTGATGTTCCTTCTTACTTTATCAATTTTGGCTGGCTTAATGGCGCTACCCCATTTAATCCTTGGTATTAAACTGGTCCAAACTAACTGAACTTCGCTAAATAAACTTTTAACATGCGCTAAATCTTGTTTAATTTTAATTATTAAATTAACTCCCTTCTTTGCTGGTATATCATTTTCCCCTAAATGAATTATGATTATGTTCGGTGCCCCATTGACTCTGTCCCGCAGGGACCTTAGCCTCGGGATCAGCTGATGCCATCGCATGCCACCTTGTCCATACCAGTCAATTATAGCCTTGTCTCTAAGGCCTTGTTGGTACCCCCATTCAGTCTCGTAAGCAGCCTTGCCAGCCCATCGCACCAGGCTGTGACCCACGATCCAAACCAGTCGCCTTTCCGTCATGGATACCCTAGATCCTAGGTACAGGAGAAATTAAATGATTATTGCGGATAAGGCCGGATATACTTCTTGAAGGCACCCGAACGCCACCGGCCTATTGTCTTAATGGCCTCAGTTGGTAAGCCTGCTGCTGCCGCTGTTGTGGCAGCACCTATTCTAAATGAGTGGGATCCGTAATCCCCAGGGGCTAGTCCTAATTTAGTCAGGGTAATTTTAAGTATTGCATTAAATTGATAGCCTGTTAAGGGCGAGCCATTTGCATGCCTAAATAATATTCCATTCCCCGGTGGGCGTATGGTGAGAAATTTTTTCATTTGTTCGACCGGGCAAATGTCCTGATGTCCACATCTAAACAGTTCGACATTTACTCCCCTATTCCTCTGATCGGTCTTTGATCGCCTCAACCTCAGTCGTAATGTTAATGATGTCCATTTAATGTCTTCAAACAAGAGAGCCCCCATGCTTTGATCTTTCCGAGAAGCCGGGACTACCTCACTAATTCTGAAGCCTCCAAAGTATGTCGTTGTGTAAGCTGTGGTGAATAATTGGGTTTCGAAAGCATCATGGCATACTTCGGGCAAGGTGGCAACAATACGCACTAATACCGGAGTAGTTATGGGGGCCCGTGGGTTGGTTGAGGGCGGGGCTGATCTAGCCCAGCTCTCCATCATGTGCTTCATGTAAAAGCCCTTGTCCGGGGAAGGGTATCCGTTCATTCTGCTAACGAACGTGAGTGCTGCTACCTTCCCCCCAATGGTCCCCGGTGCTAAACCCTTCTGTCGTAATGCCATGGCAAATTGGACGACTTCAGATTCTAATATAGGGAAGCCGGTCCCCCAACCCTTGGTGACCCTGAAACCTTGAAACTCACGAAACGCCCTACCATAGGCTGCCCAGGTCCTGGGGGCGAGGGATCCCCTAACGGTATTTCGTAGTTCTAATTCCCAAGGTTCCAGGCCCCCGGTGGCATGGGGTCGGGGAATTCTCTGGCATCCGGCGCTAGTTCCCGGAATCGCTTGGTCTGAAAGCGAGAGAGGGCATCCGCTATGCCGTTGTTAATACCCGGTACATGGCGTGCTGTGAACAGTATATTGCTTCTCAAGCATGCCTGAACGAATGCCCGAACAAGTGTCATGACCCGGGCGGAACGAGAGGAGAGTGTGTTTATAATGTGGACCACTGCCAAGTTGTCACACCAGAATAAAACTGTGCGATTGGCAAATTGTTCCGTCCAAAGCAGTACTGCTACCACTATAGGGAACAACTCCAGAAATGTTAGGTCCTTCGTGACACCCGAGTCATGCCACTCCATCGGCCAAGGCTGGGCACACCATCGTGTCCTAAAGTACACCCCGAACCCCGCCCCCCCTGCAGCGTCAGAGTGTACCTGTAAGTCATTTTGGAGCAAGCACCTCTCTCGCCAGAAACTCACACCGTTATACTCTGCCAGGAATTCGTTCCATGCCTTAAGGTCCTGCTTAATATCGTTTGTTATCCGGATCCTATAGTGGGGCTGTAAATTTCCTCTAAGCTTCCCATACAATCTAGACAGAAATGCTCTGCCGGGTGCAACGACCCGGCATGCAAAATTGAGGCTACCCACCAAGGATTGCAAGGACCGTACTGTGACTTTTGGGGAGTGGCTGCATTCATCGATCTTTCTCCTTAATTCCACCAGTTTATTCTCGGGTAGGCAGGATAGTCTCTGTTCTGTGTTTAATTCTATCCCTAGGTAGGTGATTGTTACGGATGGGCCCTCCGTTTTGTCGGGGGCCAGTGGTATACCCAATTCATCAGCCATTTCTTGGAACAGTCGTAGTGCGATGGCGCATTCGACTGATCGAGGAGGGGCTATCATCAGGAAATCATCTAAATATTTGGTTGTTTTCCCGCCCTTCCACCGTTGTTTGAAGATCCATTCCACAAGGGAACTGAATCGTTCAAACGCGGAACAGGAAATAGAACACCCCATAGGCATGGCCCGGTCATAGTAATATTTGCCCTTGAATTGAAAACCCAGGAGATGAAAACTTTTTGGGTGCACTGGTAGCAATCTAAATGCCGACTTAACGTCGCATTTCGCCAATAGTGCACCCTTTCCCATGTCCCTTGCCTTCTCAACCGCTTGGTCAAAGGACGCATATCGAATGGTTGCCAATTCCTTAGGTATGGCATCATTCACTGAGGCGCCCCGCGGGTAGGACAAATGATGAATCAGGCGAAATTCGCCCGGGTTCTTTTTTGGTACTAATCCCAACGGGGATATGATTAGGCCATGCATAGGGGGATGATCAAAAGGGCCCGCGACCCTACCTTCCTTAACTTCCTTATCTATTTTGTTCTTCACTAATTCTTCCTTTCCTTCTATTGATTTAAGGTTTTTTACCTGCCCAGTGGGATAGACTATGCCTGCTGGAATTATGAAACCCTGTTTAAAGCCCTGGATTACGTATTCCACTTCGATCCTATTCGGGTGTGCTCGCAGGGCTGTCTCTAAGGCGTCAACCCTAATTGGTGTCGGCCCACTTTTGGGGATGAGACCCGGCTGGAGCCCCCTGGCTGCTTTTTCCTTTTCCGCCTCCGGGGGGGAATCGGCTTCCCCCACCTCGCTGCCGGGGCCGGTAACATGTGCTCTCAGAGTGGCCCCCCCCCACAGCTGGAGCACGCGTGCCGAAACCTGCACTGTTGGCGGTTGCAGCGGCCTACCTGATTGTACTCCCAGCACGGGCCGGGACCTCCCTGTGCTCTCCTGCAGCTTTCCCCTCAGTACGGCTCATTTGCGGATGCTACCCCTCCTCGCACTAAAGGATGCCCACTATCTGATCGGGGTGCTTTTGTGGCATCGACCATGCTCTCTAACCAAATATCCGGGGCATGATTGTCCTATCGCAAACCAGGTGTGTTCGCTGCCCTATGACGAAATGCTTCGTCATAGCGCAGCCAAGCCCCCGGGGGGCCTGTCCCTTGCGCCCTTCGGACAATGTCTGCATATTTATGAAGTTCCAAACCCCGTCCTGGGTCAGCCTGCATCACTACACCCATATATATAGCGAACGCGGAAGTCCAATTTGCCCAATTCCGGTCCGCTTTAGGGCGCCGGAATCGTTCTTTATCCTTATTGGCTTCAGGTTCTGAGTGATCCACTATTGGATCACTGAACAGGAGTGCAAACAGGTCGATATATTCCCCTCGCCATATCTTCTCTTTAGTTGCCAGTGTTAGGTGGCTCCCAAGTGGAGCCGCCACAGCTGGAATGACCCCCCCGGTGGGCGGATCACTAGTGTTTTTTCTACCCCGCCCCCCAGACCAGTCTGCACTGGGCTCGAGGCCGTCACAGGCAAGGGGAGAGGGGGTGGATTATACACGTTCCCTCCTGCTCCACTTGCTGTGTGCAACCCAGTCGCCCCCCCCATCTGAAGTGGGGGGTGGACGGGGTATACCCAGGCCCACTCCCCCTGCACCTGCAAAAGCCGCGGGCTTGTAGGGTCTATTGCATTGGGGGGCGGGTTCAATTGGGCTAACCCGGGGGGGCTGATCCCTTGTGTCAGTGCCCCATTGGCGCCCCGCTCCCTCTCACCGCATGCTGTCCCCGGTATGTTCCCTACATAGGGGGCCGCTCCTACCCCTACCTGGGCGGGTGGCACTATGTTGCCTTGGTTACTGGGCTCACCTTGCACTTCTTTGGTTTGGAGCGGGGTGCCAACAGGCCCCGTGATGTCCGCCTCGTCCTGCCTGGTTGGGGGTCCATGCAGGGCTTCCTTGAGGGCAATGATCCTTTGCCACATCGCGAAGTCGGTGCTCGTCCCCTCCTGTGCTGGTCCTTCCAACCGTCTGCGCGTTACTGGGGATTCACAACCAGGTTCAATTGTTATGCCCTCAGGCTCACCCATGGCGTTTGCCATTGCGAGGGAACTCAAAGGGGCCCCCAATGCGGCTGAGGCTGTCCTCCCCTCCCCTTGGAAGCGATATTGAGCTAGGCCTGGGACCCCTCTTTGGTCCCATTGTGTGCCCAGATACCTGGGCACCCTCACTGGGCTGGCACTATGTATTTGTGCCACAGTAGTGATGACCGTTGCCTGTGCGTCGCGCGCCTGTCCTTGTATGGGGTGGAGGACCCCCTGGGTTGTGGGTCTAGATTGGGAAGGGTTTGCCCTGGCGAGCCCTGAATGGGCTTGCCTAGATCCTGGCCCACTGGCTCCTATCCCAAATCCCTCTTCCTCCCGAAATCACGCTGGGGGGGACACTACCCTGTTCCCCCTTCGGAGTCCCTCTATTGGGGGTGGGTTCGCTGCGCCCGCCCCTCCTTGTGACTGCCCTTCAAAGGGGATATCCGGTGGGCTCAATCCCTGAGGTTCCTGGCCCCTTGCTAAGGAGGGGATCAGGGTTGGGTCAGTACCCCAAGCTGGTTCTGGGCGGTGGCCTGTGAGGGGGGGGTCTGGGCCACGGGCCTGCAACATGGCCTCGCATGCTGCAAGG
>QEPC01006872.1:4380848-4436277 GCA_003113815.1 Sphenodon punctatus
CCTGCTGTTCAGGAACAGTGACTAGCTCAGAAGGTGTTGGGAAGGGGGGAGGCAGATAGTTTCATTTCTTGCAAGCCTCTCCACCCCTGGTGCCTGGAAGTCTGCTCCTCCGTGACTAGTACTACCCCTCCCTGTCACCTTCCAGTGAACCTTTTTTTGCCACCCGAACGCGATCCGAACTGACCAAACTGTTTGGCCATTTCGCCGTTCGGTTCTGTTTGGTATGTTTGGGTTCGGGTTTGCATTTGGTTGTCTGAACAGGCCGAGTTTGGGCCGAACTTCCGAACCGCGTTCGCCCATCCCTATTAATCTCAGCATGCAGGCAGCGGCTTCAGCAAGGTCCCTGCCGCCCGAAGCCGTTCTCCCACACCCCTCCTCACACGTAATACCTGTGGCCTGAGTGAATTTTATGTTTTTAGTTTTTGAAAATATATTGTATAGCTTTGAAGTTCTGATGTTTTGTAGTGCCCATTTTGGAAAATGCAGAGAGTGAGAAAAGAGGTTTCTCTGTCTGTTTCACTAATCTATTGAATGTGAGGAGATCAGCTTTCGTGACGGCTACTGTTGTACAGACCTGAGTGACATTTATTGCAGGCATTTATTTACAGTATGGACACTGGGGGAGTTTATTGCACCCTATTTTTTAATGGACACCAAGCAAACTCTCCAGCAGGCGTACTGGGAATGCACAAGGAATTAGAGAAAACAGGAATACCAATTGGAAGTAATGGGGCTTTGGGAATGGTAGGAGTCCTTAATGGGCAGTAAACCATGAGCGCTTTTCACCAACTCCATCTGATGATGAGGCTGTGGCCTTTTCTTTTTGACTTGGATCTGGTCATGGTCACCCATGTTTTCATCACCTTGAGGCTAGATTACTGCAATGCGCTAGGGAAACTCGCTGGCTGGCTGCTTGGTTGCCAATCAAACTCAGGTTGCTACTGTGGCAGTAGGGGGATCTTCGGTGATCTGGACCCAATGGCACCTCCTCTGTCCTCTGCCGAGGGCATGGGCCAGAGCGAGAGGTTGTCACAGGGATGCTTATCACAGCAAGCCTCCAAGTCTGATGGTCTCAGGACCTGCTCCATGATGGACATAGCCTGAACTATAAGGTGCTTCACCACCTAGTGGCCTCCTTCCTTTGAAGCACGGAGCTTGCCCTGGACCCCTGACAAATCATGCATGGCATAATGTTATACTTGGCACCTAGACAGAACAGGCACCAGCCATGGGCATCACTCTGGTATCTTTCCTGCACAGAAGGTGAAGCATCAACACGTCCTTCGTTCAGCTTCCAGCCCTTATTTCACTGCCTGTGCTGCTAACGAGACCCATGATAGTGGGATAAGAAACAAAGTGTTTGGGATGGGGTAATATATGCACCCTTAGGGAGTGATGTCAGACCATGGGAAAATTAAAGGAAAAAGTGATAGCTAGTATGATCGGAGTTGGGCACTAGATGGTGCCACAATACCAGTATAGTGGGACTTGGTGAGAGAATAATGAAGAAAGAATATTACAAAATAAACAGCTGTACTGAGGCCAAGGGATGATTTTTTGTGAGTACTGAGCAAGAGATATTATGGAACTGAGTGTAAGCAGCAGTATTACCATCCGTCCTTCCATACCTACAATACAGTATAGTACTTAATTTTTATTTTATTTTATTTTATTTGGATTTATATGCCACCCTTCCCAAATTGGCTCAAGGCAGCTCACAATTGATGATAAACCATTAAAACACATTTTTTAAAAACCAAGTTCCTCCCCCAAAACCCTACTCCTAAATTTCCCTCCCAAAACTTGCTTAACTCCTCCCCCAACCCACAACCACATACAATCACCCAACCAACCCCATGACATAAGAGGGAAAATATTCCCCTGTCCATAATCACCCGTGCAGTGAGCAGATGCATTTGAACTGCTGCCTGAGAAAAAGGACCTATAAATGAGAGAGAAATTGTGGCCACAGTGGAGATGGGGTGGACTTACACGTAATGCTGCTAGAATCCAATGTCTATGGGGCACTGGACTCTTTGTAATGAACCCTGGATTGCTGTTGCATGTGAGTGAGGGAATCTGAGTTCCAGCCCTACTTTACTTCATATTTGAGTTTAAAGTAGGACTGGAACTTAGATTGCCTCACTCACACACAACAGCAATCCAGGCTCATTATACAGCTTCTGGGCCCCACAGACATGTTCTTGATCTCTGGGTGGATTCACATGTAACACTGCTAGAATCCAATAATACTGAAGGGGGGGGGGGGGCAGTGTTGCCCCTAACCTGCAGAGGAAGCAGATTAGGGCTGAAGGACCAAGGCAAAGTGTGTGTGCAAGTTGTAAGTGAGCACAATATGTGAGACTGTACAATGTTTTACTGCTTTACATGGTGCGCAAGTTAAAGTTAACAATTTCCATGCTTTTGGGACTGAATTTTTAAGAGCTTTAACTCCTTGCTTAAACTGAAGTTTTTTTGATCTAAGACTCTCTCTCTTAAATCAGGCCCAACTGACTGAAGCAGCAAACAAAAGCCACTCCTGACAGGACCTCCATAGATCTTCCCAACTTAGGAATAGCAAGCAATCCAACCCCTTTCCCCCCTTAAAACAAAAGAGCAAGCAGTCTTCTTCCCTAGCTTAGAGTCAGTCCATAGGGTTCATTGCCCTGTGTCTACTTGAATAGTTCCCTTCCAACAGACCTTTCCCCTCAGCTTCTTCCCCAAGGGGTCTTCTTCCTAGAACACATCCCTTCTTGGCTGGGTTACTTATTCCACATTAGAGCAATTGTCCTGTCATCCTCCAGAACTGCATGCTGCAAGGACTTGACTAGGTAATATCAAGGCTTGATTTTTGTAATTCCCTCTCCATGGGCTTCCAGCAGTGCTGCTTCTTCACTTGCATCCTGTTCAGAATGCAGCAGCTTACTGATCTGGGCAGCTGTGATCATATAATGCTAACTTTATGTTCTTTGCATTGGCTGCCTATAGAGCGGCAGATTGAATTTAAAATTGTGCTGGTAGTTTAAGGCCCTGAATGGCATAGGCCCTGACTATATTTAAGACCTACTCCTTGAATCTCATCCTACTAGCTTACTGCACTCAGATGCCATGCGCTGTTTGGGGATCATGCCATTGCATCTTAAGTCAGCAGTGATTGAGCCTTTGCTGTGGCAGGACCCTCCTTGTGGAACTCATTCTATTCACATGTTCATCTTAGTCCCTCCCTCCTTACCGTCAAAAAGCATCTGAAAACAGTTTTAGCTAACACCTTAAAAGACAGAAATAAAAGTCAAAATGATCTTGACAGGATGGAAAACTGGGCCAAAACAAACACAATGACATTCAAAAGAGATAAATGTAAAGTTCTGCATTTACATAAGAAAAATCAAATGTACAGGTATAGGATGAGTGATACCTGGCTTGGCAGCAGTACATGTGAAAAGGATCTAGGGGTTGTAGTTGATCACATGCCGAACACGAGTCAGCAGAATGATGCAGCTGCTAAAAAGGCTAATGCAATTTTAGGTTGCATTAGCAGAAGCATCATTTCCAAGTCATGAGAAGTAATAGTTCCACTCTATTCTGTTCTGGTCAGACCTCATCTGGAGTACTGTGTCCAGTTTTGGGTGCTGCATTTTAAGAAGGACATTGACTAATTGGAACAAGTTCAGAGGGCAACAAAAATGGTCAGGGATCTGGATACCAAGTCCTATGAGGAAAGGTTAAAGGAGTTGGGTATGTTTAGCCTGGAGAAGAGAAGACTAAGGCCCTTTTCATGCAGACACGCTAATACTGATAAAATAGGTGCTACATTTTATTATACATGTTGCAGGGCTGCTCTATGGGTGCCCTGCAACATGTATAATAAAATGTAACACCCATTTTATCAGTATTAGAGTGTCTGTGTGAAAAGGGCCTAAGTGGAGACATGATAATGGTCTTCAAATAGCTAAAGGACTGTCACACAGAAGATGGCAAAGACTTGTTCTCTGAGGGCAGGACTAGAAATAATGGGCTCAAATTACAAGAAAGCAGATTTCAGTTAAATATTAGGAAGAGATTGCTAAGGTAAGAGCTGTTCAACAGTGGAACAGATTGCTTAGGGAGATGGTGGGTTCTCCTTTGCTGGAGGTTTTCAAACAAGAGGCTGGACGGCCATCTGTCAGGGATGCTGTAGCTGTGAATTTCCTGCATTTAACAAGGGGTTGGACTAGATGACCTCTTAGATACCTTCCAACTCTGAATCTATGCTTTTAGAGGACCCACTGCTGGTTCTTGTTCATGTGTTTTTTCCTCCTCTTTTTATCTTGCCCTTTTAAATTGATTTTATAATGGTGGTTTGTTGTATTTTAATTGTTGTAAAGCACCCCAACTGCCATCTGGCAGAGGGGCATTGTATAAATAAAAATCATCATTAACATGATCCAGTCATCCTGATCAATTCCCAGCTATTCCCCTTTGAAGAGGAACCAGAGTAAAGGCTCTTAAAATATTTTATCCCAGGCCTCTAGAATTCTTTAAATGGCTCTTCCATAGCATCTTTCTTGTGTAACACATTAACACACCCAGTTAAAGGCAGTGGCTAAATTCTCCCTTCAGTCACAACTCCCCTGAATTCAGCTGGGCTCACAGATGTAATTTGCAAGACAATTTGCCCTGTTTATGGTGGAACAGACCCACCTAGTGGTTATTCTCAGCCACTGCATGGATGAGGCTGATCATGTGACGCTCAGAAAGACAGTGGGCCATCCAGAACGGGATAAGTCTTTATTGATTATTATCCTTGTGGCATGGCACTACTAAGTGTAATAATTTCAAATGCTAAGCAATAGGGTTGTTCTAATTATTTATTCTGAAATAATTGTATCACCACTTCTTTTTTAAGTGTTCTAGTTTTTTATTGTTCTTGCAAAGACTTGGTCCGTTATGGATGTGCTCTCTGATCAGGCTGAATGTGGTTTGCTGATCACAATCAAGCATTTGATAGAGGCTTTTTAAATGCAATTATGGATGACCCATAGACTAGTCTATCTAGAACTTGCCCAGTTCCACAAGGCCATCTACTGGTTGTTCTGAGGAACTGACTCTCTTATAACTATAAAACCAACAACTTCATTAAAGATTTCATTTCAACAGAGGTTTGCAGTTGTACACTGCTGACCATGATTCTAGAGATTGGGCATTCTGAATCTGTTCAGAGAGGGGAGACTATTGGCCCTTATGTGTACTAGGATCTAGACATTTCCTAAATCATAAAAAAAGAAAATAAACTTGAACAAAGTAAATCAATCCCACTCCTCAGTATGGCTAAGCATGGGACATCCTTTCATCCAATAATGGGCAAAGGGTGGCAGTGGGAGGGGAGGGAATGTAATTACACTCCCGTGGATTTTGCCTGACTCTTTCAAGCTCGCTTTCAGTAAGTGCTAGAACTCAAACAAGAGGTGGGAGAGGGAAAGAGGGAATTCTTGTCCTTCCCAATGTGGCCATATTATAAAAAGGAGCAGGGCAAGCTCTCCTGCCCTTTTCTGATGTGGTCACACTGGTTTTAGTGCACTGTGACATCACAATGCTCCACAGGGGGTAGAGTGACATGTTGCATCCCGTGTCTCTCCCTCAGTTCCCCATTCCCTGTCTCCCCTTCCCGTGTCTTTAGATTGTAAGCTCTCGGGCAGGGACCGTGTCTATTTTATTATCTGTAAAGCGCCAGGTACATTTCTGGTGCTATATATAAATGCCAATAAAAATAATAAGGGGAATTATTATTATTATAAGCATTTGTATAGCACCAGCGATGTACCTGGTGCTTTACAAAAAAGCAGACAGACATGGTCGCTGCCCAAGAGCTTACAATCTAAAGACTGGGGAAGGGAACAGAGAAGGGGGAACAGAGGGAGAGAAAAGGGATGCAACATTCATGAGGATGCGAGAACTCAGGTACACTCTCTTGACTTGGTTACAGTAAATTGGGAATTTACAGTTAACAGGTGGGGGATAATCCTGGGTGGGGATGATTAACAGGTGGGGGATAATCCTGGGTGGGGATGATTAACAGGAGTTTGGAAGGGCAGAGCAGAAGAGGTGGGTTTTGAGGAGGGACTTGAAGGTGTGGAGGGTGGGGAGAAGGCAGATGAGGGCAGGGAGGGAGTTCCAGGTGTGCGGGGCAGCAAGAGAGAAGGGACAAAGGCGGTTGGGGGAGCAGGGGAGGGTGAGGGAGGGGATGGAAGAGGAACGAGTGCTCGAACAGGGGCTTGGAGGGAGATCAGGGCAGAGAGGTAGGGGGGAGCGAGATTGTGAAGGGCTTTGTAAGTGAAGACAAGGAGCTTGTGCAGAATATGCTCAGGAAGAGGGAGCCAGTGGAGAGAGGAGAGGCTGTGTGGCAAAATGCCAGCAGGGGGTACTATGCAGCTGAGCAACCAACCTCACTATGTTTCTCCAAATCTCTGACCAGGGGTCCCCACAGCTGGCAACCCCCCAAAAACTCTTGGTATTCTGCTGCCACCACCCGAGTATCTCTCAGGGGGCAATCACACCACTCAGAAAATGTGAACCCCAAAAGGGAATAAGCCTCACAGCTTCCCAAGAGCACTCCCCCTTCCTGGCACTCTTTCCCCGGGGTTTCCTCCCCTGCGTTGGAGGCCAAACCACAGAGTCACCCAAGGAAGACTTCCCTTGGTCCCAAAGCTGTTGGTTTCTAGCCAAATAGGGAGTATCCCCCTCTTTAGAAGTTTGGCCTGGCTACCTGGCCAAATGAGATGTTTAATGGTCAGCCAACCACACACACACACACACACACCCACAGTAGGGTAAAAACAAAGCTTAGAATTTACTGGTGCATATAAAAAGGAATAAAGCAAAGTTTACACCAAGAACCAAGAGGTGATAAACCCCTTTGAGCAATGCGAGTCAGTCTCTTGGGCAAGGTAGCCCATTTGGAACGTGTCTCTCTACAACTGTATCTGATGTAGCAGGCAGACTAGCAAGTACTCACGCAGAGTAGGTTCTGGTCTGGTCTCCAATCCATAGGTGATTTTTTCCTATGGGGTCAAGGGGAAGATAAGGAGTTCTGTTTTCACCATGTTCAGTTTGAGTTGGCGTGGAGACATCCAGGCGGAGATATCAAAGAGACGGTTGGTGAGACGAGCTTGAACAGAGGGGGAGAGGGAAGGAGTGGAGAGAGAGTTGAGTGTTGTCAGCGTATAGGTGGTATTAGAAACCGTGGGAGGCAAGGAGTTTGCCTAGGGATTGGGTGTAGATAGAGGAGAGAGCCAAGGACAGAGCCTTGGGGAACCCTGACCAAGAGGGGTGGGGAGGAGTTAGGAAGAGATACACTGAAGGAGCCGTCAGAAAGGTAGGAGGAGAAGCAGTTGAGGACAGAGTCCCGGAATCCAAGGGACTGAAGCAGGAGTGAGTGGTCAACAGCGTCAAGGGCAGCAGAGAGATCAAAGAGGACAAGGCAGTTGGACTTAACTATAATAAGATCGCTGGTGATCTTTACAAGAGTGGTTTCAGTGGAGTGAAGGGGTCAGAAGCCAGATTGGAGGGGGTCAAGGGAGAAGTTGGCAGAGAGGAGGTTAAGGCAACGGGAGCAGACAACCCGTTCAAGAAGCTTGGAAACAAAAGGGAGGAGTGAGATAGGATGGTAATTAGAGGGTTCAGAGGGATCCAGAGTGGACTTTGAGGATGAGGGAGACAGTGGCATGGGAAAGGAGCTGGTAGAGAGGGAGAGGCTGATGATGTGCAGAAGAGGAGGGGTGATGGTAGAGGCAATGGAGGTCAGGAGGCTGGAAGGACTGGGGCCCAGGGGGCAAGTGGAGAGGTTGGAGGAGATTTCCTCAAGGGAGGCGGGCGGGAGGGAAGGAGGACAGGAGAGAGGTGGGAGGGGGGATGAGGAGTAGGGGGAGAGGACTTGGAAGCGATTTCCAGGTGGCTCTTGCTTTATTTTTCACCTCTAAGATAGACAAGATCCTGGAGGGGAGGGAGGAGGAGGACAGGGGAGTTTGAGAAGGGAGTCAAAAGGTGGAAAAGAGGTGGCGAGGGTCCCGGGAGCAGGACTCTATGTGGAAGGCATAGTACTGCTGTCTAGCGAGGGAGATAGCAGAATGAGTGAGCATGAGCGTCTATAACTATTGATTACACAGTGCCAGGTACACTGCTTGTATCTAGCTCACCAAAATCCTGACTTCTGTCTCTTGTCTATTTCCCCTGGTCAGCTGATGCCAGTCTCTGTTCTTCACTTCATGTTACAGCACCAATAAGAACATAAAAAGTGCCATATTGGGTCAGACCAATGGTCCATTAATCCCGGCACCTGTCTCAGACAGTGGCCAATCGCAGTTGCTTGGAGAAGTATCCAACAGGTCACTATGGGACAATCCATTCCCTGTTCACTCCCAGCTCCTGACAGTAAAAGGTTACATTCTCCAAACCTACCTGGGTAACAGTTGCTAATGGACCTATCCTCCAAAAGCATATCTAAACCTTTCTTAAACCCAGTTATACTACTGGCCTTGACCACATCCTCAGGCAACAAGTTTCACAACTTAATTGTGCATTAAGTGGAAAACACACTTTTATTTCTTTTAAATCTGGTACCTGTTCATTTCATGGTATGTCCCCTAGTCCTAGTATTATTTGAGAGGGTAAAAAGCCATTCCCTATTAACTCATGATAGGGGTTATAAACTTCTGTCATATCCCCTCTGTTGTCTCTTCTCCAAGCTGAAAAGCCCCAACCTATCCAGCCTCTCTTCATAGGGGAGCCATTCCATACCCCTTATTTTTTGTTGCCCTTCTCTGTACCTTTTCTATTTCAACTGTCTTTTTTGAGATCAGGCAACCACAACTGCACACAATACACAAGGTGCGGTCACGCCATAGTTTTATATAGTGGCATGATAGTTTCAATTTTGTTCTCTATCCTTTTAGAAGTAATTCCTAACATCCCATTTGCTTCTTTGACAGTCACCACAGACTCAGCTGAGGATTTCAATATATTATCCAGAATGAGTCCAAGGCCCTTTTCCTGAGTGATAACTCCTAATTTACAACCCAGCATTATGTATATAGAGTTTGGATTGTTTTTTCCCTATGTGCATCACCAATACACGAGACACCAGCTACCATCCATAGTTAAGGATGAGTTTTGTATTGCACTTTGTTTTGTAATAGAGGAACGTACCCTCTCTTACAGAGGTTCTCCGCCATTTGTCGTTTGCAGACCCCTAAAGAGTTTTGTATGGGGGTAGGGACCGCTATGTGGTCAGGTAGAACAGAAGCAGCTTGTTTCTTGCAGACTCCTTAGCCATGCTCAGCATACCCCCAGAGAGGGCACTGGACCACAAGTTGAGAACCACTGGTCTGTTCTGTATGGAAAAATATAGTATATTCTCCAAAATTACAGAACTTTTTGAACAGAATGAATTTTCTGCAAATTTACAAACAAAGCAGTTACTTTAAGTGTTTACACCAAACTAAAAATGGCAGCATGGCAAAACAGCGTAAAAATAATTGATAAGTGGAAATCAAGCCCAGATAAGAACAGAAAGGAAAATAAAGTCTAGAAAGTTAAAAATACACAACCTTTTGCCAGATGTATGTGGTACGGGGGATTTGACTTTATGTCTCTGGGCCCGATCTGGCCACTTGCGTCCATGCCTTTATCACCTCAAGGGTAGGCTACTGCAACGCGCTCTACGTGGAGCTTCCCTTGTTTCTGGTTCGGAGGCTGCAGCTAGTGCAGAATGCGGCGGCCCGTCTCCTGACAGGGACGGGGTGGCGTGAGCACATATCACCGATGCTCCGTGCTCTGCACTGGCTGCCTATAGCGTACCAAATCAGATTCAACGTGTTAGTAATGATTTACAAAGCCCTGCATGGTCTGGGGCCCCCATATCTCAGGGACCGCCTTGCCCTCCATGCCTCAGAGCAATCCCTTTGGTCCACCGGGGGCACCTTTCTGGAGGACCCCCATGTAAGACGGGGGGCTACAATGGAGAGGGCGTTCTTGGTGGCCAGGCCGCGGTTGTGGAACTCCCTCCCGGAGAAGGCTCGCCTGGCCCCGGGCCTGTTAGCTGTTTGCCCAGGCCTTTGGAGGGGAGGCTGNTGTGTGTGTGTGTGTGTGTGTGTGTGTGTGTGTGTGTGTGTGTGTGTGTGTGTGTGTGTGTGTGTGTGTGTGTGTGTGTGTATAATTTCTGTGGGAGGTGTTTTAAATTTGTTTTAATTAAGATGTTCTAGACTTATGTTAAAAATTGTTTTATATTATGTTGGAAGCCACCCCGAGAGGCTGTAGGCATGGGGGGACGGCCTATAAATATAAACAAACAACAACTTACAGGACATGGCCACACAGGTGCATATTAGCCCAGATTTGCCCACACAGTGGGGCCACACGTCTCTGGAATATGCTATGAGTGGGTGACCACCACATAGGGGTTAACAGCTGGCAGACACCTAACAGGCAGTGAACACCGAGTAAACACCCACCCACCTGGTGTGGACTGTCATCTCATTTGTTTTGTCCAATGTTGTGTTTCTCCAGTTCCGATAACCCCCAATTACTAGTACACGTCCCTTCCTGTTGCCAGCACAGTTATCACACAAAGTAGACAAACTACAGCATTGAGGAAGCACTGTAAACTACATCTATCCAAGAAGTCTGAAAGTAGTGCTTTTGCCTTCTAAAGATGATAGCAGTGAAAGAATTACTGATGTGGTAGTTCGCACTAGCAGTCAGTAGTTTCAGTTTCTCTTTGTTGTTTCAGTATTTGGTGATGTCATACTTGCAAGGACTACTTCCAGGTGCAAAGTCAGCTGTCTCAGTACTTACCAGAGATCTGATGGCTGTAGGGGACTGGATGAGGGCGAGCTGCCTGAAGCTGTATCTTGACCAGATGGAGGTGATGGTAGGAGGGGTTGAGGGAGTGGTGGCCCCTGTCATTGATGGGGTCCACCCTCCGTTGGTGCCTCACGTTCGTAGCCTGGGGATGCTCCTTGACTCATGGCTCTGCCTGGATGCCCAGCTGGTGGCGATGGCAAAAGGTGCATTTAGCCAATTACATTTGATGTAACAGCTTTGACCATATGTCTCCGACTTAGCCACCATCATCCATGCTTTCAATCACCTCAAGACAGGACTACTGCACTGTGGGGCTACTCTTAGTGGCAGTCTGGAGACTGCAGCTGGTGCAGAATGCGGCCATCCATCTCCTTATGGGGATGGGTCGCCATGAGCACATTACACCAGTGCTCCATTCTTTGCACTTCCTGCCCAAAGTCTTCCAGGCCCTATTCAAGGTTTTGCTTTTGACCTATCAAGGCCTAAGCAGCCTGGGCTCCCCCTATCTGCAGGATTGCCTCACCCCTGGATTGACCCTTCTGGTGAGCTGGGCCTCCTCAGACTCCCCCGGGTATCTCGAGTGGCGACGATGAGGGTGTTATTGGTGGATATACCGAGGTTGTGAAACTCCCTCCCAATGGTCCTGTCCACCTGACGCCAGACCTTACACGGTCTACAGAAAGAAGGAAGACCTGACTTTTGGTGAGGGAGATGGGTGGTGATTGGGGGAGGTTTGCTCTGCCTTGGGGTATGTTTTATATTGATTTTATATTTGTATTTTGCTTATTGATGTGTTCATATTTATATTTCAATATGTTGCAAGCCACCCTGAGCTGCTGTAGCAAGAGGGGATGACCAAGAAATCAAAACAAATAAATAAAATAAATTAACATTTTTCTTGGGAGGCCCAACTTCTGAGCTTCTTGGCTCCCCTGGTTGGAGATCTGACAAATATAAAGAGCCACATTAAATTTTACTGGTCTTAACAGTATTTAATGCCAAACAGTAAAAATGACTAGTCACATGTATACACTCTATCACAAGATAGCACCTTAAACAAGCACCAAATTAATCCTTTAAGTAAGTTGGA
The DNA here is from genome assembly GCA_003113815.1 of Sphenodon punctatus. Taxonomy (NCBI): domain Eukaryota; kingdom Metazoa; phylum Chordata; class Lepidosauria; order Sphenodontia; family Sphenodontidae; genus Sphenodon; species Sphenodon punctatus. The sequence goes on from QEPC01006872.1 coordinate 4,392,775, forward strand.
AGAATTATTGCATGGGGGTGGAGCAATGGTAATCAAAAACATTAGAAATTTAAAAAACAAAAAAACAAAAGACAGCAAGTAGATTTTGCAATAAATAAAAATTCAAGACTAGAATGTATTTTAGTGCTTACTTCAAAAAGATTGAGGAACAGTAAGCCTGTTTGGGAAGTGCAAGGAGGCAGCCGAGTTCCAGGTCTGCAATAACTTTTTGCATGTGATGGCACCATGGTAAACAAAGGTGAAGTTTGAAATGACATCAGAAATACAAATAACTTAAATAGTACGACACAGGTTTTCAGCAAAAGAACCTTCCAAGATTAAATGAATTTGGTGTTTACCAAAGACATAACTTGTTGTACATGCCTTTTAAGTGACGGCGATGCACAAAAATTAGTAATTTTTGAACTTTGAACAGTTGACCTCCTGATAATGTCCCACAATCTCCTGTTTGGCAGATTACAGAAGAGCATATAGTCCAATCATTAACACGTCCTTACAATAAAAAAAACAAACAAACAAAAAAAACACTTAGACAATCCATATCACATTGGCCACAGGAACTCAGCCAGCATTTTGATCCAAGGCAAGTCCAACCAGAAAATAGCTAATTTAGGCCAGGCAGACAAGCACACCCCCAAACAGACCCAAAAGGCAGGGGGCTTTCCACGTATTGGAGCCAACAAGCAACAACATAGCGATTACTCTGTTACTACAAATAGAAATTACTACCACTGAAGGTCATAGTTGGAAGGGAGTTTTGAGGGTCATCTAGTCCAACACCCTGCGTGGAAGCAGGATAACTCCAGCTGAAGTGTTGATGCTTCAAATTCTGCGAGCACAGCAGGGACATCCCCAGGGGGCCAGGACCTACCTCAGCTATCCCTCCTCCACAGGTAGAGACTGCCCTAGAACAGCCTCAGTCTCCTCCTCCCTTGCTACTCCAACAGCTTCTCTCCCCTTGGACACCTTCTCCGCTCCTCTGGAAGCTCTTACAACTGTCCCCTCCCCTAGTTCCTCTCGCTGTCTAACCCTCCCCCACTCTTTTCCATGTGCCAGAAGCCTTTTTGTCCCTAGCAGGAAGTTATGGGTAATGAGGAGAACAACAGCAGTTTGTATGATTCAAGAGAGCAGCAGGGTGAGATAGCTCACGCAGGCAGCAGAGAAACTTCAGCCACCATGTGTAGGACACAGAAGCATGCACTGCAAGGCCCAGGGGTGACAGTAGCTCAGTATGTTTACTAGGGATGGACTTCACCATTTACTTCAGTTTCATTTTTGGTTTACTTTAGTATTTGTTTTGTTTCTCATTGAAACCAATGGAAAAAGATCCATGGAATTTCTAAGGGCGCTTTTAGACGAGCGGGTCTAAATACCTTACAATTGAGGTATTTAATTCGCAGTCTGCGAACAACGCGCGACTGTCTTCTACACAAGTGATCCTGGACTTCAGTCTCATCTAATCCCGCCTTGCGGGATTTTGAGATATCACACGAGCGGGTCGTGCAATGGCAACCTGCTCGTCTAAAAGTGCCCAATAACTATTCAAGTGTCTACTAAAGTCAAATGTAGTGTACTTGTCTGGTACTAGTGGTGCGTGGGTGGCACTTTGGAGGTGACTCTGGGCTGGGGTACTGTGGGGTCCAAGGAGGCTGGCTGTGCCCAGGTCAGAGGCAAGGGTTGAGGGGAGCCGACACTGGGCCACTGCAGGCTTTTAGTGGGTGCGAGTGCTTCGGAGGTGGCTAGCAACTCTAAGTCTGTGGTCACCTTCTAAGCCTTGTGGACCTTCGTAGCTCAGGTATTTGTAATATCAGATGGTACTGGCGGTTGTATATTTGCCCCTTCAGGTTGTCCAACTTGACAATACAGCAGCTCAGAACAGGACTTCAGGTATTCCTTTGTCTTGAGATGTAGGATACTATCACTTTAAGAGGCTGTTTGAACTTGGTATGCAGAGCTGCCAGAAGGAAGTACTCTGCCTGAGACTCAGATGAGCCCTCCTATACATAGTTCAAGAAATTAGAAAGTAAGCTGCATGAGTAGAGAAACTATAGCTGCTGGTGTTACTCGAGAACTACAAATACCACAGCAGCAAGGTAGCATTTCTAGCAGCCCTAACCAAGCTATGCGAGGGATGCTTTCCCAACCCACCCGCCCCCAGAACTGGAAACCTGGCAGCCCTACTCTAGAGGGACCCCCGCTGGAAGCCTCGTTGCAAGCCACCGCTGGGTGTGTGTGAGAGCATCCAGGATCCCCTGTCTGGTAGCCAGCAGCATTGTTGCAGGCTGCTGCTGTGAGCAGGCCTTGTTCAGAAGGGCTACTGGACAGCCCCTCCCACGGCAGTGTGCTACAGCAGCTCCTAACAAGCTCCCTATACGAGCAGCAAGTGCAACCCTGCTAGAAAGGAAGTTTTAGGAGAGGTGGGCCAACAGTCCACCCCCACCTACTCTGAAAAGTTTTATAGCACTGCTGAAGCCACTAGGAAGAGGGCCCCATTAGGAAGGAAGTTTTAAGAGCGGGTGAGGGTAGAGGTAGAATGCCATCCCTCCCCCCACACATTCAATGTTCCCTAATGGTACTCCGGTCACTTCGAGTCCCTCAGAGTCTAGGCTCAAGTGAGCTCCTTCACACCATGGGACTGAAGGGAACCCAGAGATTAGCACCACCACATACATATGCAGCAAGCCCATTTCCCCCAATCCCACAGCTGGAGGTGTGGAAGGGAAAGAAGATACCATGCTTCCTTAGACAGTAATTGTTTCAGCCAATACTTACAAAGCTACACTACTTTATTATAAGCCATACAATGCATCCATAGAATTAAAATATTTACATATATGGGAGGCTTCAATTGGAGCCAACACATTTGCTCACAGCTCTGACGGCCTCTGCCATATTCTGTCTGGCAATTTCACGCAGAAGCACTAGCCCCGCTGCAGCATGGACCTCCTGGCTGGTGAGGAGACGTCTATTGTAGAGAGAAAGCCTGGCAGCCTCTAAAGCCACCAGCCCATATAGGTGGGGGCGGTTCAGGGAGCCAATGATGTCCAATGCCCAGCAAGCTTGAGGAACCTGTTGCATAAAGGATTGTATCAATTAATGGTGGCCTAGAGCCTCTGAAGATAACTCAAGGATTGTCTAGGCATTGCATATGGTGGCATTTGATTTCAGGGGGATGGGGGGAGTTTTTTGCCATCACCACAAGCTTCCAACTTTGCACACTCTAAGTTATTCCTTAATCTGCATTTGAGTTTGTTCACAGCACTTCAGAATGGCTAGCTGCACAAACCTGCATTCAGAGCTTTGTGCAAACCCCCTCTCACTGCCTATGCTATTTATAGTAAATTTTATAGCCCCACCCCCACCAAATGGTACTCCGAGTACTTTACAAAAGTTCACAATAAAAGTCAACGTAAAGTCCATTTAAAAGCTGTTTAAAGAGGGAAAGGTAGTAAGGGGAAGAAGCAGTGGATCCTAAACATCTGGAGAATTAAGATATCTTCAGGTGTTTTCTTGAAGGCAAAGAGGGAGGAACATAGATTAACATCTTGATAGTTTAATGTTCTTTGCCACCTGATGCAAGGGGGCACACCACTGAAATAAGTCAGCAGTATCTGTGTGAATGCCTTGTCATGAGGCCAGGACAAATGGTTCATTCATATGTTCTGCCAGGCCTTCGGGGACAGGGGTTACTTTTGAAACCATCATGTCCATTTTGTAATTATTATTGTTGTTTTAAATTTGTGTTGTACGCCACCCCGAGCTGTCATTGTGCAGGAGGGAGCAGGCTACTAGTGCATGTAATAAATATATATATATCTGTCATCTCCCCTGCATTTCAATGCCCTTTCCCCCCCACTTCTTGCAATGGAAAAAGCATTGAGGAATGGCCTTGTGATATCCCTGCATGCAATCCATGTTCATTTCAGGCAGCCCCCACTCAAGGGGTTTTGCATAGCAAACCCAATATGCAGGCAGGCATCGCACTCCACCCACCACCACCGCTCTCTCATAAGCATAGCATGGGGAATTCTGATGCTCCCCCTCTGCCCCGTCTGTTTCCTCACCCCACCCCACCCCACCTTTTGGAGCATTGTTTTTGAGCGCTCCAAAAAACTAAACCGTAGAAACCCCACAGAGCAAGAGTGGTGAGCAAGCATGCTTGCTGTTTCAACCTCTGGGTCTGCACTAGGTGCTTTTTCTGCACCTGGCTGCACGCATCCTAGTAGATGGGGGTGGACATGTGGGCAAACATTCATGGTCAGCTTGCAACGCCCCAGAACGCCACTATGAGAGGAGGCTTTGTGGCACATGGGAGTACACATCTTGTGATCACCTAGTAAACACTACAGACAGTGAACACAGGCTGACCACCCTGCTGGTGTGGACTATCATCCAGATGATCCACCCAGTCTATACCTGTGTGGATTCTGGCCACAATTCTAGGGTCAGGGTCACTCACTTCTAAAGTGTCAAACAGGAAATGATACATCAAGGAACCGATACTTACTCTGAAAAAAACCAAAACCAAACCAAAATTCAGTCCTTGTAGAAAACCCTTTGTATCAAGTGGCAGAACACAGAGAAGTGGTAAGGAATTCACACTCAGCATTGATTTATGCTACCACTTACTCAGAGTATGGCATTAATGTTTCCTTAGTGAAAGGCAGACCAGTATAAGATAGGAAAGGAAAACAAAGTTTATTTTGTCTGGGATAACAACCAACTAGGGCCAACAATGCATGTGCAATTGTGTCAAAGGCCTTGGAGGTCTAGTTCAAGTAGATTATACAACCACACAGCCAGAGACTTACTTGCTTCCAAAGTTTATAGATGTAGGCAAAATAGCCTTCCTTCCTCTTTCTGCTGCATACTCGGATATAAGAAAATCCAGGGTCATGGCTTCTCTTTTTCATGAGAGAAGAGACCTTCATCTCTCTGCTGTCAGATGAACGAGCAAGAGTTAAGCAGGTTTAATCAGAGCTAAAGTGAAGTCAACAAGCCTGTCACAAAGACAGTCATTCAAAGGAGGCTGTGCTTCATACTGCAACATATTCATCTGGTGTGTGTGAGAAAGAAGAGAGCTGTCCAAGGGCTTATTCATACAATGTGGAGTTTTCCTAAACACCCAGTAGCCACATTAATACATTAGCCTTAGGATAACTTACCCTAAACACTTGAGCTGGTTTTCACAACAAAAGAGTTGTTCTGGAGTAACTGTCTCCCTACTACATTAAATACCATAGCTTTCCCCTGACCTCCCTGCTGGGGTTATGCAGGGCTGAACAAGCAGGAGCAAGTACTAACAGCAGAGAACTGGAGGAAAGCAATTGCTTCCCTCCAGTACAGACAAACTTGGCCCTGTGCATTTTAACCTCACCTACTGAAAGAGGCAGATACCTCATTTCAGTCTCCAGTCCCTCCATTCTGTTCTCATGGGCAGGTGGATTAAAATGAGGATAAGGATGAGGAGAGGTAAAAGGCATTTACCTCCCCAAAAGCACTTCTAAGAACGAACTCTTTGCAAGTAGAGTTCACTACATCCCATGATGTTATACTGGGCAAAAGATTTAGCCAGAAAACTAATTAAGGGGAAGCCTGGAGAACAGAGGAGAGTGTCTTGCTACAAATCCAGCAGCCACACAGATATCATCCTCACGTTATTAAACATATTTTCAAAGTTATAACATTACAGAGGGCATTTTTAAACAAGATAGGGTGGGGGGTCCATAATCGGCACATAGGGGAGTTCTTCAAATTAGCATCCCCACACACAGCTGCCCCAACCATGCACCACCCACTAGCCACACCTGGGGAACTTCAGCTTTTCCCAGAGTGCCATTATAGGACCACACAACTCATGCATTATATTCAAATGAGGCCTCCCCCAAACAGGTAGGGAATGCCATGCATAGGGACATCTCATTTAAAGAGATGTCCCCAGAGAGACACTTGAGGTAACAGCAAGGCAGGCCCTAGAATACATGGGGCCCAGGGCAGAGATAGGATGTGGATCCCCTGGTGGCATGCTCCATGGGGCCCTAGAAGTGGTCAGGTTTGTAGCCCTACACCTAGCCTGGTGACAACAGGGGCCGCTAGGAAGTACCCCAACTAGAGAAAACAGTAGGGCCCAGGATGCATGCTCTGCATCACCCTGTGGTAAGACCAGCTCTAGTTGTCAGACACAAACTGCTCATTTAATTACTGCAGTTAACTCTAGGATAGAGAACAGGTTATATTTATAAACAAACTAAACTTCAAAGTGCTTCACCAACACAAACCATATTAAAATAAATGAGGTTACAAGAGGAGAGCCCTTTAAAGCTCAGACTGTATAACTTGGCACAAAGCACTTCAATGAGTTCTTAACATAGTACATAAACACTTTGTTAGTAGCTGGAAAACTCCAAATTTATCCTATTAATTCCAATATTGAACTGTCTATTGTCAACAAAGTTACTCTCAAATTTAAAGACTTACCTTTGATAAGATTACAATTACTTTAACAATAAATAAAACCCACACAATTTACTTCCAAACCCTAGTTGCCCAATAAGCTACTTATAAAGAGACTGGCCAAGGGAGAGCGAGCTGCAATAGCCAATAGCCTGTCTTATTGACTAGGCAATTTCACCTGCAATTTGCATCCCTCTAAGGGTGTAATCCTCTGCCACTGAAGTCAATGGTTCAGCTTCCATTTACTTTAATGAAGGAGGAATTCACCTTAAAGCACCATGACTGTTATTAAAGAGACACCAGCCCCAGTGCCTGTAGTTTGAGGCCCCCCAGTCTTGCAAATTTTTGATACACATGCTTAACACCAAACATGTGAGCAGTTAGTGTTACACTGAGTTGCATAAGACTTTGCAGAGCTGGGGCCTGGAATCCATGGGACTAGTGACAGCACATGAGCCTCTACCCTTTTAAGTCACTGGCCAAGCTCCCATTAGCTTCCTTGGCCTAGGATCAGGACCACCACTGTGTACTGTTCTTTATAGGTGTGAGTCTGCAGTTCTGCCTGTAGGCCCATATTCAACAAAGGTTTACACAGGAGCCTAGCCTACCTTCAGTCTTGTGTGTAGGGGTTTGTATATGTTTTACGATTTTTTATTGATTGTAAGCCACCCTGAGCTGTTATGGGAAGGGCGGCATATAAGTCTAAATAAATAAATAGACCCATTGCTTTCAATGGCATTATGTATATGTGTAGTTAGGTGCTTTTTTGTCTTAGGTGAGGCACCTGAAACTAGAGCTGTGCATGGGGCCAAGTATTTGTATTTGTGTTTTATTATTTTTATTTATTTATATTTGTATCTTCACCTGTGTTTGCTGAATTTCCCCCATTGCTGCCAATGTGGAAAATACAATGAACATGGGTCCCTGCATATGTGTTATTTTAGTGCAGAAGTGCAGTGAGGCTCTGCCAGTTTGACAGGCCTATAAGGAAAGGAAAATGTAGTTTTAACTGCTGCTAAGTCTGTTACTTATTTAAAAAGGGGGACACTGGTTTGGGGGAGTGTGGAACAGGGCATGGGTTTGGCTCAGAGGGAGTAGTTGGCTTAGGGAGGGAGAAATGGGGCATGAATTCGGCTCAGGGACTGATGGCTTGAGGGAGAGGCATGTGGCTGGCTTGGGAGAGGGAAGGAATGAACATGAGTCTGGTTCCTGGGGGTGGGGAGTTGCTGGCTTGTGGGATGCGGGATTGGAGCATGGGTTTGGCTCAAAGGAATCACTGGCTTAAGGAAGGGATTCCTAACTTGGGAAAAGGAAATGGGGCATGAGACTCAGGGCAGGTTGCTGACTTGGGGAAGGTGAATGGGGCATGAGCCTGGCTCAGGGGATTCACTGGTTTGGGGAAGAGTTGCTGGCTTGGGAGGTAAAATGAGGCTGCCAAGGACTCACTATTTCTGGTTGCAGTGCTAGAGACTGCATTTCTAAGGGCATTTGTACACGGGAGATCTTTCCCACCTATTTTAAAAGTCCGGGTTGGGGAAATCCCCCATGGGGGGTGGGGGGTGGTGCAATTTAGACACTCCTCCCCAGACCAGAAGTCACCCGGACGCCATTGGAAACAGAGGCGCCAGGCAGCTCCTGGATGTTTTGAGACAAGGCCCTGGAGTTTTACCAGATCTGCATCTCAAAACATCTGGGCTTACAAAAGGCTCTCCAAGCAGGCATCTTAGCTGAGAGTCAGAAAGCAGCTTGGATCAGAGCTGGATATGTGCTACAGTTTATGGGTTCCACTTCAAATCAAATCAAGTTTATTGTGCGTAGCCGTTGGCCATAGCAACAGATTAAACATACAGTAAGACACAAAATTAAGGCACGTAAGGTGTAAATAAAACCATAATACTGAAAAGATAAAAATTCCAACATCAAGCTAAACATACAACTGTTGGGATCAATCATCTAAAATAAAAGGTACTATCTGGATAGAACATAACTTATAAAAATTAGCAGTGCTCAACTAGGAGAAACATAAGAGAAAAACTGAACTCAAATGCAAGACTCCTCAGGCCTAAGCCCCCAAGAAGGTTTAAAGGCCAGGAACCTTTCCCTTGCCTGGAAGGCATCTGTTAAAAAAGACATTACGGCATATAATATCTCACCAACTCCTGAGGCGATCTGCCAGGGCTCTTAACGTGAATGTTGCCTCTTTTTTCATCAGTATACTTAGCCAGCCAAAAGGCCCTTGGAACATCATAAAGGCGACAGTCACAAAAAATATGTTTTGATAGTTTCAGACGATTGACTGTCGTAAGGACAAAGCCTTTGGTGAAAGGGCAAGCCCCCATATCTCCCCTCCAACACTTACATCTGGCCTGGAGAAACAGATAAATTTTCCTGAAGGAGCAGTTGAAAAGAAGGTAATTGGCTGGCTCCCCTGGATTGAGTCTCAGATCATGATAATGGGCCAGGGACCTACATGGAGAGATGCTAGCAAAATCCTCCTGTCTACTGGAGTCAAGAAGTCTGCCATGAGTCTCAGCCTTGGCAGCCCCCAAATCCTTGGACATCAGGTCAGATGGAACGGATTTTGGTCACAACCCTCTCGCACCAAACACTTATGTGTGCGTCCTCTCGCAGATGAAAAAAGAGGCAACATTCACGTTAAGAGCCCGATTAAGGCGAAGCCATAAAACAGAGATTTGCTTCCAAGAAACAGTGCTCCAAGGTGCCCGATCAGTTTGCAATTGAACAGCTGCCGTATGCACGCTGCTAGGGATTTGCAACAACAAGCGCAAAAGTCTAGCCTGTAGGGCATCTAGATCATGTGGGCTCTGAATTGCCCAGATGGCGGCACCATATAAGCACTGGGCCTTGAACCTTGGTTCTCGGACCCTAAATGCGGGCACAAAAAATCCACCCGCCCTCTTATGGAAATAGCGTAACAAGGCTGCAATACACCCTTTGGCCCGGGCCGTGGCTAAATTAGTATGATGGTTCCAGCGGAGTGTAGCCTGGAACAAAAGACCAAGGTATTTGTAAGAAGAGACCTGAGCAATGGCCATCCCATTAATCTGCCATCTATGTACTTGCCTCTCCATCCCAAACACCAGCACTTTCATTTAGAGTGATTAACGCTCAACCTACTGGAGTCACAGTAGTGGCCCAAGGCAGCCAGCTGCCTCTGTAACCCCACCCTAGTCTGAGAGAGAACAACCGCATCGTCGGCGTATAACAAACAACCGACGGGATGTGTTCCTAATTTGGAAGGGAAGAAGGAGTTGCTTGACATTAAAGGCACCAAATCATTAATAAAAAAGTTAATAATGCTTGTGCCAATACGCAGCCCTGGCCAACCCCTGAGTAAATTCCAATACGTTGTGAAAGATGCCCCGAGCAGTCCAAACGGACTGCCAGGGAGGTGTTGGAATGTAAAATTTCCATGAGAACGAGGAGACGCCTATCTATAGTGGTAGCTTCCAACTTGGCTCAGAGTAAAGACCTGTCAATAGAATCAAATGCCGCCTTTAGATCGACAAAGGTGCAAAACAAATTGCGATTTAACTTGACATATTTCTCCCCCAACAAAAAGAATCACACGTCAGGCCTGTGGCTAGGACACTTATGAGAAATACAGGTTACTGCCCCCATTGTTTATTGTATTTATCTGTGGTGATTTTAGCTGTTTTATATGTTTTATATTGTTTTATTTACTGTGTTAGCCACCCCGAGCTGTCTGAGGCAGGATGGGAGCTGGGTAAAAAAACAGTTAAAATAAATAAAATGTGCATAGCTGTCCACCCTACAATGTATTGTGGACATGATGGGGCGCTGCTGGCCAGGGGCGCATAGGATCCTCCGGCAAGACGGCGAAGGGCGGATGGCTGCGGAGGGGAGTTCGCGAGGCCCCGCCTTGGAGGCATCTTGGGGCGGAGCTGACACGCCGAGGGAGGGGCCTCGTGAACCATCCAGCCCCGCCCTCTGGCGGTGCCCGCCGCCCGTCACTCATCAGTCTCAGGTGAGGCGGGGCTGTTGCCGCCTCATTTTCCCCAGAGCGCTGGAGCGGGGCTGACTTCTTTCCTCTCTCTGTCTCCCCCGCATCCTCTCCCGGCCATGGCGGAGCAGGAAAGCCTGGAGTTTGGGAAGGCGGACTTTGTGCTGCTCGACGCCGTCTCCATGCCGGAGTTCATGGGCAACCTCAGGTTGAGGTAACAAGCCGGGTCCGCGGGGTGGAGCTGGGACGGGACATCCTTGCCTCGAGCTAGATTGTCTGCCTCGGGGGGCTGTGTTTCAGGCCCCGCCCCCGAAGGGAGGGGCGGCAGCACCTTCTCAGTCCCCGCCGTGTACGGGTGAGGGTTGTGGTGACCGGTATCCCCCTTCTCTGCGCGGTGGTGGGGAACCAGCATCTTATCTACCCCAGCCCTTTCCCTTTCGGAACGGAGGTGGCTCCCGTGGACTAGGGGGAATGGCCAGCATCTCCCCCCTCTTCCCTTGTGAGAGTGGAGGTGATCCCCTTGGATTTTTTTTTGGGTGGGTGGGGTGAATAGCGTTCCCCTTGCTTCCTGCTCCCTGGGAGTGGGAGGATCGCTGTGGACTTGGGGGAGGGATGTCCACCCTCCTCGCTCTCTGCTCTGTGGGAACGGGAGGAATCCCACTAAACTAGGAGGACTTGGCCAGCATTCCCCTCATCTCCGTGTGTGTGTGTGTGTGGGGTAGCTGTGAATTGGGAGCATGGCTAGTATTTTCTTAAACCTAATGCCCTGTGGGAGTGGGGAGGAATCCGCATTGAGGAATAACCAGCGTGCTCCCACTTTGCCTTGTGGGAGTGGAGAGGAATCCCTAAGGCTTGGAGGGTTACCCTCAGCACCTTCTTACCCTAAGGGGGGGGGGGGAAATCACTAAGGACTGGGGGGGTAACCAGAGTGGGGAGGAAACTGCAAGGACTATTGGCATTCTCACACCTTGCCTTGTAGGAATGGGTGGATCCCTTTGATGGAGGGATTGACCATCATTCCCTTCACCCCTTTGCTGTGGGAGAGTGTCCCCATGGGCCCAGGTGACTGGCAGCTATTCCTTATTTTTGAAACTTTGATTAAGCAGAGTGTAGTGTTGTCCCACCCAGAATGGCGTTAAGTAGGGGGTGGTGGGGCGAAAGTACGAAAGTTTCTTCTAAAAGTTGTTGATAAGCTGAGCTGGCCTTGGGAGCATGGCATCAGAGATGTGGCAGGGTTACGAATGGACTCTGATGTGCGTGGGCTCTTCTGCCCCCATCTTTGAGGGGGGTTTCACCTGCTATTGACAGATTCTGGAGGTGTCTCCTTTCTCACATATTTTGGTGGTGCTTTGTTTCATTCTGTTAATAAAGCATTGTTGAACTAAATTTAGCTTCTACACTCTGTTTAAAAACTCTGGGTTCCTTCTAGCATGGGATTAGTTTGGGACTTGTGACCCTACCTGCATAGAAGTTCTAGTTTTTTTACAACAGGCTTGGATCCAAAGGTGGGAGGGGAAGGAGGAGGCGGCAGCGGCTTGAACTCTTGCTTGTTTCAGGTAGTGCTGGAGGATACCCCAGGGCATTTTTAGATGTGCATGAGAATTGTGGGGGTTTGTAATCTCTCACAATAATTGCTCTCCTGTGACGACAAAAAAAAAAAAGCGCCATGTTGGGAATAATGGGATTGCAAAGTTTCATTTGCATGGGAAATCAATCTGTGTTTTTAGATATGCATGATGAGCAATTCTCACAAGTCTTATGTGATATTTCAAATGTGCATTTGGAAATTCTCAATATCTAGGGTTTACTGATGCGCATTACCATGTGGTCATTTCTGCGAGACTCATGAGTAGTTCATATATGCAGGTAATTTGTGGGATTTATTGCCCTCCCATGTGAGTAGTGGCTTGTCTTCCCCCCCCCCCCGTTTTGGTTTGGTTTGGACTTCTGGTTACTCTGGAAGGGGTGTAATTCACTGGAGGCCAGTTATGCATTCTTAGATGTTTTGCTTAATTTGTCAGTTACTGCAAGATAAATGATCCCACTTTTAATTGCTGTAAAGTTCCTGTTTCAGAGCAGAGATAGACACAAGGTGGTTTGAATTATGTGTTTTATTGGACCAACTGCTGTTGATGAAAATGAGCAAGCTTTTGGGCCATGTAGGGCCCTTCCTCAGGCATGTAATATAGCTACTTAGAAATGTATAAACTGATCAAGCAGCAGTAGTTGGTCCAATAAAAGTTACAATTCCAAACACCTTGTCTCCATCTCCGTCACTTGGGACTAACATGGCAACCACTGTTTCGGAGCAGGAATACAGCCACTCTGCAGTGTAGGACCTGTATGAATGCTCAGAAATAATATGGGAGTAAGGGTGTGTCCTCACAATCATCCCTTTTTGGAATCCCCATGATCTTGCCATCAGTATGGTTAAAGCAGGCATCAGTACAGAAGACTGGCTCAAGTTTGCTATTTATTTACTTTATTTATTTTATTACACTTATATGCCGCCTGCTCATGCCGATGGCATCTCGGGGCGGCTTCCAACAAACATAAAAACAATCTAAAACAACATTAAAACATTAAAATCTAAAAAATTTCAATATTATTTAACAAATTTTTAAAAAAAACCCGTACAGCAATTTAACCCACCCTCCCCTCCCTGCCTCCGAAGGCCTGGGAGAACAGCCATGTCTTACAGGCCCGATGAAAGGCCAACAGACTCGGGGCCAGCCGTGCTTCCTCTGGGAGGGAGTTCCGTAGCCGTGGCCCAGCCACCGAGAACGCCCTCTCCATTGTAGCCCCCCACTTTATGCGGGGGACTTTCAGAAAGGTGCCCCCAGTGAACCAAAGGGGCCGTCCTGAGTCACGGAGGGTGAGGCGGTCCCTGAGATATCCAGGTCCAAGACCGTACAGGGCCTTATAGATCAAAGTCAGCACCTTGAATCTGGCTCGGTACATTACAGGCAGCCAGTGCAGTGCACGGAGCACCGGTGTTACGTGCTCTCGTCGGCCCGTCCCCGTTAAGAAACGGGCCGCCGCAGTCTGCACTAGCTGCAACCTTCGGGCCAGCGTCAAGGGAAGCCCCATGTAGAGCGTGTTACAGTAGTCCAGCCTCGAGGTGATGAAGGCATGGATCAAGGTGGCCAGGTCGGTTCTGGAGATGTATGGGTGCAGTCTCCGTGCCAGATACAGCTGGCAGAAAGCCACCTTTGCCACCACATCCACCTGCTGATCTAGGTGGAGGTCTACGTCCAATAACACCCCTAACTCCAAACCTGCTGGGCCACGGAGGGGCACACCTCCACAAGAGGGGGCAACACCTCTCCCGCTCGGCCTACCACCATCACCTCCATCTTATCGGGATTGAGCTTCAGTCTGCTCTGCCACAACCAAGTCGCCACGGCCTCCAAACACTGGGATAGCACGGAATATTCCAGAATAGCAATGGATAAACTGAAGAGTACCACCTCAATTTGGGGGGAGAGGTTGCTGCCTCTTGTGAATAGAGACTTCTCCATCCTGAAAGTATGAAAGAAAGTTGTACAACTGGTCCAATCTTAAATAAAATTATATAATTGACTGTGGTGGATCAGCCACAGGATTGGGTATTCTGCATCCAGCAAGAGACACAACCAGATTATTCTGAGTTAGTCAGTTAAAGCTGCTGTCTCTGGACAGTGTAGATACTACCAGAAATGTTATACAGCTCCAGGAGGCGTGTGTTCCAATGACTTCCCGAGCCATTGTGTTCTGAGGAGAGTTTCCAGTGTGGATTAGGTGCCTGTTGCAGACGTTGGCCCTTTTTACATGGGCGGCACCATGTAAATCCTGTGGGGTGGGGGTCATTTTTACATGGGCAGCACCATGTAAATCCTGTGGGGTCGAACCATTAAAAGGTCAAAACTGAATATGCCTTGAATAGCTAGATCAGCTGGTAGATGATGGCCTAAGGGTGCAGTGGGAAGCTAACTTGGAAAAGAGTCTACTCTGTTATGGCACGCTCATAACTGATTGAAAATGCCAGGTGAGGTAACTTTTTAAAATCCACTTGATAAGGTGCTTCATCTGAGTGGTATTAAGCTTTTCCATTGTGGTGATAGGAGACCAGGTTTCACACCAATGTGCTATGATCCTGACAACAGAGGCTTTTTGAGGATGGGGTAAATTCCTCCATAATTGACATTGCCCAATTAGGCAGTGCTGCAGAGAATGAGGTAGAGGATTCCTTCCTTACCTATGTTGCAACTGATGATGATAGTACCTAATTTTAAAGAAATTTAACTGCTGGTATTGTCACAGAATTGCCCAGCCTCATTTAAATCAATCAACAATGGATGTTTTTAGAAAAGTGCCTTCCCACCCATCATGCGTATTGCAGGGGTGCATAAGGTGCTAATGCAGCTCTGTAACTTACATGGTGGATGGGTAAGGAGTGTAGAGGCGTTTGTCCAATGTCTCTATCTTGGAAAAGTGGTCTCTGTTCATACTAAGTGATTGCTATGGAGCATATTGCTCCATCCTACTTTCTACAGCATTTTTCTCTTTAGTGGGTTATAAATGGAGTTCTTTTGGGCAGTTGCCTTACAGCAGCTAGACTGGTAGCAATTCATTTCACTGATGTTCAGGAGTAAATTGCTATGGAGCAGCTGCCAATTTGCTCTAGTGTGGCACATTCACACTGCTATGGAGGAAGAGCAGCCTGCCTTTGGGGAAGTCGTCCTGTGTGAACAAAGATGGGGGTTGGTAAGCCCTGGCTTGCGATCCTTTTCCAGCCTGCTGTCCTCATTAGGATGGCCAGATATGCAAATTTTACAGGACAATTATGAGAAATACAGGTTACAGGGCTGCATTGGCTCCAGAGACTAATGGAACTAGAGAGGTTCTGGAATGCCCTTGGGGAGTTACCCCCTGATCTTGACGACTGGTCGCTTGATGACCTCGTTGCTTTTTGGAACACCGTGTTGACTGGGGCCATCGACCGAATGGCTCCTAGGTGTCCACTCCCTAAACATCAGCATCGCAGACCTCCTTGGTTTACTGAGAAATTGCGGCAGCTGAAGCAGGAAGAGTGCCGGTTGTAGCGACGGTGGCATTGTTCCTGTGCTGAAGCCGATCGATTGTGTCATAGAGCTAGTCTGAGTCTATGCTGTGGCTGTGCAGGCAGCGAAGGAGGAGTTTTCGCTGCCCTCATAGCATCTGCGAAGTTTCATCTAGTGGAACTTTTCCAGGTGGTGGGGGACTGGTTGGTCTGGCCTCCCTCTGCTTGGAACTGGAATCTTTCAGTGTTCGCTGTGACATGTTCCTTGATTACTACTTTGTAGATAAAAGCGCTCACATTCACCACATTTTCGACGCCACACTTATTACGATAGGAGAACCAGAGGTTATGGAAGCTCCGCCTTGTCCGATTTTATGGGATTGGTTTCCCTGGGTATCGCCCACCGATGTGGGGGATGTTCTTGGGGTTGTCAGAGCCACCTCTTGTGAACAGGACCTGTACCCGTCTTCACAGTCCTGCGTTCGTCCAGGTTATGGCACTGAAACTGTGCTTGTGGTCAATGATCTCTGTTGTGAATTGGACCAGAATTGTTTGACCCTGCTGATTTGGTTAGATCTGTTGGTTGCTTTTGATACTGTTGACCATGAGATGTCGGTGATTTCTGTGGGACTGAGCCAGGGTGGATGGGATTGTTCTCAAATGGTTCTATTCCTTCCTGGCCAGAAGAACTCCTCTCCCCAGGTTCTCTCGTGTTGAGTCCCACAAGGTTCTATTCTGTTCCCTCTCGTGTTCAACGTGTGTATGGAGCCGCTGTGTGAGGTCGTGAGAAGGTTTGGTGTTTGGTGTCATCGATATGCTGCTGATGCCCAATTCTACCTCTCTTTCATCCGACCCAGACCCGGCAGTCTCTGTGCTTACCCGTTGTCCAGCAGCTGTGGCAGGATGGATGAGGGCGAGCCGACTGAAGCTGAATTTTGAGAAGATGGAGGTGATGCTAGTGGGGAAGTCAGAGGGGTTGGCATCCCTGACCATTGAGGTTTGTCCCCCACTGGTCCTCCAGGTTTGCAGTCCGGGAGTCTGGTTCGCAGTTGCAATCTCAATTCCTGATTCCACCTGGATGTCCAGGTGGAGGCCTTGGCGAGGAGCGTGTTTCACCAGTTACATCTGGTGCGACTGCTTTGGCTATACGTCTCTGACTCCCACCTGGCCACTATCATCCATGCTTTTATCACCTCAAGACTGAACTATTGTAATGTGCTCTACGTTGGGTTACCCATGGTGACGGTTCGGAGACTACAACAGGTGCAGAATGCGGTGGCCCGCCTCCTTATGGGGATGGGCTGCCAGGAGCAGATTACACCAGTGCTCCACTCTGCACTGGCTGCCTATAGTCTTCTGGGCCCGATTAAAGGTGTTGGTGCTTACCTATAAAGCCCTATATGGCTTAGGCCCTACTTGTCTGCAGGACTGCCTCACTCTCGGGATCGACCCCTGCGATCAGCTGGGAGCACATTTCTAGAAGTCTCCCAGGTTTTCTGGAGGGCGACTATGGAGAGGGTGATCTCGGCAGCTGTGCCAAGACTGTGGAACTCCCTCCCGGCAGAGGCCTGAGTGGCCCTGGACCTCTCCTTTTGGAGACCATGCAAGACCTGGCTGTTCCGCCAGACTTTTGCTGAAGGAAGTGGGTGAGGGGCAGGGGGACTGAGCTAGGGTGGTTTTTGGGACTGGATGTTTTTTGATAGCCTCCATATGAATGAGGTTTTCTATGATTTATTTGTATTTATTTATTGTATTATGTTAGCTGCCCTGAGCTACCTCAGCAGGAGAGGCATGGTATAAATTTGTTTAAATAAGTAAATGTGCATATCTGGCCTATTACAGCTTCCCTTTGTCTTCCCTTTTAATGTGACAAACCTCCCCTCCTCTCCCCCCCCAGCCTGCAGAACTGGCAGGCTATGATGAAGTGTGCTCTGTTGAGCCCTGCTCCCTTCTTCCACCACCTCACTCCCTGCCTTGCAGGCTGCTTTGGCCCAAAGATCTTGGAAAAATTTCCAAGTAGACTGCAGTGAGGAGAAAGTTAATCACCCTTGCTGTAGAAACCGCTTCTTCACACACCTCTAACCTGAAGCACATTGAGGGTATTCCATGCTTCCTTCCCTTGTGAATCGCACACCAGCTGACCCATAGGGGACGCCATTATACCCTGCATGCTATGTGCTTTTTCCGTTTTATTTGGGGGTGTTTGGATGAGCCTAGAACAACTGGCTAACTGAATTTTATAGTGTAACAAAGTGGAATTTTTGTTTGTATGTTTCTGTGTGTTGAAATAAGTAAAGCAGAGTTTGCCAGTATTAAGCTCACCTCTTTCCCCTCCAGATTTTCTTACTACTTGTAGCTGGTCAGTGCCTGTTGCTTTAATATGTAGTGATAAAATTGGAATCACTTTGAGAAAGCTTATGGTCTGGAATCTACACAGCATGTTATATTTGACATTTGGCAAATGCGTTTATCCTCACTGAATTTTTATAAACCTTTACGTTGACCAACTTTAATGTTTGAGAAATACTAGAGTCTTCAGTATTCAATTTGTGTGAGAGTGTCCTTTTCTATTGATAGCAGGAATTGTGATCAAACAAAGATCCGCTCATGGAAGAAAAGCAAGCCAGTGTCAGAGCTAAGATTGAAACTGAGGAGTTCCTGACTGCAGTCCAGTGCTCAAGCTAATAAACACTAATTTTGTATGGATAAGTAGCATGAAACTGAAGTTCTAATCAGTGTTTTACTAGTATTAAACTCACTTCTGCTTCTTCTGACAACCTTTTTTTTTAATGCATCGGCACAGTAGTACTGCAGGGCTGTTGTCAGTTTTGCTGCTGCTATCTGGAATCTTGTAAGCAATTGTGTGTGAATAAACAACACAATAGCCCCCACGTGGGTATTTTCGTGGTCGTCTATTAGATGGTCAGGATCACCCAACACTATGAACACTTGCTTGCCACCCATAGTGTTGGTTCAGAGAACATGGGGTTTTAACAAACAGGGCAATACTCATCTGAAATCTGGGTTTGGTCCGTGCAGCCCCACTCACATGTTTACCGTGTAGAGCCTGATAAACAGGCAGCCCCCTGTGTATTTCTTGTGCATTCGGGCAGCTCCCACTCGCAGGTTTAGTGTGACAAGCTTAATACATGGACAGATGTTCTTTTTCCCCCATTGCACTTCTCCCTTCTTAGTATCCTGCCCCCTATCTTCGTCTCCTCCCCCACCCCCGATTGTAAGCCCTAGGGCAGGGACCGTGTCTATTCATTTACTTTGTACAGTGCCAGGTACATTGCTGGCGCTATACAAATGTTTGCTAATAATAATAACAACTGTAGTGTGTGTTCTTATCTAAAGTTAATTGGTTCATGTCATTTTTACCAAGTCGGGCCATTTTTCACAGACCAGTCTTTCTCATTTTACCAAGTTTTGACAGACTACTCTGGCTATATCCGGAGGAATTTGATCAATCAATCCCTTATGATGGAGTGACAGTGTTTAGTGAAGTAAAGTGTTATTAATCCCTGAAAAATACATCATTTTTGCGCATGTGCAGTTAATAAGCAGGTGCCAGGGACATCAGCAGAGAGACACTCCTTGTCTCTCCCTCTGTTCCCCTTCCTTCATCTCCCCCCCACCCCCGTCTCTCAAATTGTAAGCCCTAGGGCAGGGACTGTGTCTATTCAATTACTTTGTAAAGAAACAGGCACATTGCTGGCGCTATATAAATGTTTGCTAATAATACATCCCAGTATTGCCTGGCTCACAGCTGAGGTGAACTATGGGAAGAAGCCGCACAAGCCGTTTGTTTGTTCTGGACTATTATGACTCCAGGACGTGGTCCAGCACCTGCTATCTCCCCCCACCCCCAGCANCCCCCCCCTCTGCCCCCCATGAAGATTCATACCTGGGTTTATACCTGCCAGAATTTGGCAGCTGGAAATAAGCTTTTGTTATGCACATAATGCTGAGTTTATTGAGCAAATTACATACTTTATTGTCTATAGTGAAAATTGAAAGTGAAAATAGGAATTGAAATAAAAAGCAAGCAGTCAGTCATTCCATTTTGTCACCACCTGGCTTCTTGCATCCATGGCTTGCAGCAATGTACTGACAGGTAGCAGCACATAGTTTTTTGGGGCTCTTGCCCTCTGTGGTGTTGGAAATCCCTGTGTCTGCACAACCCCCCCAGTCAAACATAGCTTTTCTACCTCCTCTCAATATCATCGACTGCATTACCCTAAAGTTGGGATGGAAACTATCCCCGTATTAGAGGGCGCTCTGTACTTCTGAGTGTCCAAACCTCATATAGTGCAACAAGCTCTGGCAAAATGCCCTTGCCCTGACAAAGACCCCTCTGACCCCCCTTCACTGAAACTGCAAACCTGACTCAGCCAAAGCCCAGGCCTCAACAAGCACATGTTCAGGACTTCCTCATTCTGGAAATTCCTAAGGGGGGGCGGGGGGGACTCTACACCTAAGACAGGTGACGTGGGATGATTGAATCATAGAAGGAGAGGGGCTGCTGGACTGCAGCCAGCTGACCCTCCTGGACAAATCAGAACAAAGGTCAAGGATGCCTTAAAAGGACCAGCATAGGCATTTTGACTCTCTCTCTGGACTCACTGACTGAGATCTCTAGCACATGCTGCTAGCTTGGTGACCTCCCTGCCTGGAGGCACGCATGGACTATATGGCTTAACAGTAACTCTGGCCTTTGCCAGAAGAAGAACTTGGACCCCATGGGAAAACCATCCCCTATGGAGACCTGATCAGAACCAGTGTGATTACCTTGCTAGCTACCTCAGCTGCAGTTATAGGAAGATGCTTTCCAAACAGGCTACTATGTCTACAGGAATGACTCTTGATTGCTCAAAGGGTTATCACCCCCTAGTTCTATGCTTTTATTCCTTTTTATATGTATCAGTAAAGTCTAAGTTTTCTTTTTACCCTAGTGTGTGTGTGTGTGTGTAACCATTAAACACCTCCTTTGGGCCGGGTGGCCAAGCCTCGCTACTAAGGCAAGAGGAGAGAGGAAAACTCCCTATTTGGCTAGAAGCCAGCAGCTTTGGAACCAAGAGTAGTCTTCCTAGGGTGATTCTGGGTTTTGTCCTCCAACGCAGGGAGGAAACCCTGGGAAAAGAGTGCTGGGAACAAGGAGAGCTCTTGGGAAGCTGTGCGGTTTATACCTTGTGGGGTTCACATGTCTTGAGTGGTGTGAACACCCTCTGAATTACACCCTCTGAATTACACTCAAGTGGTGGCAGTGGAATACTAAGGGTTTTTGGGGGTTTGCCAGCTGTGGGAACCCCTGGTCAGAGATTTGGAGAGACACGGTGAGGTGGGTGGCTCAGCTGTATAGCACCCCCTACTGGCGTTTTGCCACAAGCTGTCCTTCAGTTGGTTCACAATCCCTGTACACAGTTACTTGTTTCCCTGAAGAGATTTTCTGCCCTCTGATTGAGGCACTCCTGGTGGCCCCACAAGTACCCTCTGTGTCAGGACAGTGATGAGAAAAAATGTCGGAGAAGGGCCAGCCTCCGTTAGTGACTACCCTACTTCTGGCAGTGCACGAACGTCAGAAAAAAATAAATCAATCACCATCTTATTCGCTTCTCATTGTCGCATCTGCTCCCACTATTCCATGCTGCAGAACTTGGAACTGCAGCGTGGTTGTGGTGTCTGCACTCCGTCATGCATACATAGAATCCATTGTATGTATGTGCCACCCTATCAGCATATGGGCTGCCTTGGAGGATGGGATCTTGACAGTTCTCTCTACTTCAGGCCTCATCCAAATGTCCGCAAAGGCCAGGGAACCATATCCTGGGCAGTCACAGCACCCACAAACAAAAGCCAAAGCCATTTGGCTTTCCTGGGCAAACATCTCGCAGCAATAGCTTTCTAGGGCGTTTTGACTAGGCTGGCCAGATATGCAAATTTTAGAGCATACTTAGGGAGGAATACAGGTTGCAGGGCTGCACTGGCTCCAATGCAGCCATGCAACCTGCTATTTCTCGTAAGTGTCCTCTAAAATGTGTATATCTGGCCACCCTAGTTATGGTTCTTCATGCTTGTTGCAAGCAACAACTGTTTTCAAGTTAAATGAGTAACTTTTAATCAATGTGCAGTTCTGCTACCACATATATATGCTGAGCACAGTGACCTTCACAGCCTTACAGATCCTCCCACCTGCCCATTTCTTAACATGCTGTGGTTCTGCCCCAATTAAAAAATTCCATGCTTCTGTGGTGCTGACGTCTCTAAAGCTTTTAGCTGTGTTGGTATTTGCACCAACATGTTTGTGAAAGAATGTCTATGCAGTTTTATAGACACCTGGAGTGGCAGTGCTGGTGCAGCAACACGCACACACTCAGCATAATAACTCTGGGAGCAAAAAAAATTAAATAAAATTCAGTTGCCAGACTTTATCCTGATATTAAATTGTTCTTGGCTTACTCCACCCCTGAACCAGTTGCCAGCCTCAGTTTCTGGGTGCCAGTGGTTCCCAGGTGCCTGCAAAATACGTGCCGTGAGCTTTGCAAAAGTTTTCTCAACCAATAGCTGGCCTGTAACCAATAGCAGCTCATGCTAGATCACATGATCAATAGTGGCCAATAGCTGCTCATGTAGAGAACACAGCCAATCCTAGCTACGCAGCCAGCCCAGCTCTTCAGGTTGTTCAAAACGTTTGGTGCGTGGTCTGCAGAGTTCAGATGCAAGAACCGCAGCTATGGAGATGCATGCTGAGAACTTCCTTGTGCTTGTTCTTATGCTCCAGGCATTCCTTTCTGCTGCTGAGCAGAACCTGCGAGCAATCCAACAGGTCCAGGCTTACTGCTGTCACTGGTGCAATGTAATGTCAAGGCACAGAAAGGCTCTTGCTAAATCTCTGGCTGGAATAGTGGGGCACACCATGAAATTGACTCCTACTTTGGTGCTGTGCAATTGCTTACTTCTGGTGACGACGGACCATGCTGGGGAGGATCGAAGTCGTGTAACAAGTACATGTTGGGAGATGTGACTTCAATTACCAACACCATGCGCAGGCCTGTACCTGCTGAGAAGCTGGTCTGGGTGAAGGAGAAAAGCATAGTCTGGTGGGAGAATGTGCTGTCATGGGGAGATGCCAAGTGGGTCGCAAACTTCAGGATGTCCTGTTACTTCATCCTGCAGACAGCTGAGATGCACAGGCTATGACTGGAGAAACAGAAATTGGTGAAGTGGTTGCCCATCCCTGTGAAGAAGTGTGTTGCTGTCACCATCATGACTGGAAGCTTGCCACTCCAGACTCCTGCTGCTCTATCACCCAGCAATTTGGTGTTGGAACCTCCATGGTGGGCACCATACTAGAAGAAGTTTGCACAGTGGTTGTAGAAGTGCTGCTAGACTGGGTGGTGCAGTTGGTTGACCCTGTGGAGGTAATAGAGGGTTTTTGGTGGGAGGGGTTCCTGAACTGTGTAGGGGCAATTGATGGGAACCATATCACCATCATCGGCCCAGCACATAGTAAAGATGGCTACCTGAGCCAGAAGGGGTTTTTCTCCATGGTTTTCCAGGCAGTAGTGGACCACCGTGCCCGGTTTGTGGATGTGCTGGCCAGTCTCTGAGTAGCTGACTGCACACCTGTGCCTCTGTTTCCTATTGCTGCTTCCACACCTGGCTAGCCTGCAAATGCCAACAGGAAGCACAAAGGTGCAAGCCTGTAGCCAGCTAATCTGTGAATGCCAATAGGGAATGCACAGGGAAAGGCTGCTGGGTGGGAAATAGCATGGGGGGTGGGCAAGGAAGGAAAGTAAGTGGGTGCTTTGTGTCCAGAGAATGGTATCTGCATGGGGTGAACACTTAATAAACAGGTAGGTGGACACTCACCTGGTGTGGGCTACCATCTTGTCTAACACCCTGTGATGGGATTGGGTCCTCTCTGCCCCAATTTAGGCTAGCTGTGACTCCGTTTCCCCACTTACAGCTCCTACTGGATCAGCATTCCCCAGAACTGTTCCGGTCCAAAAGGGGTTAACTCTTAGTTGCCTTTGCCTCAGAATTTCCCAAAGCACAGAAAATACTTAATCAGGTTCGTCTGAGTTTGTTGACTCAGAATTTCCCCAAACTGTCACCCCAAAGTCAGGAATTCACTTAAGCACACTGACGTCGTTTAAAAAAGTGTATTATAAGAAAAAAGATTAATATATAATGCAAGATTGTACTCAAAGTGCAGAAAATTAAGTAAAACAGTAGATAACTCAATCTACCTTGCTGTGAGTTATAACTTAGTCTTACGTTATTCAGCTGTATGCTTAACAAGTTCATTTCCGTCTCTGAATCTTTTCTACAAGGATAAAAATAAAACAATTAAAGTTAAACATTTCTTATATGCAGAGAAAAACACCCCCACCCCTCTTCTTCTGTTACAGCTGCAAAGTGTCCTTGGAAGATCTCACATGCTCTTGGTCAAAAGATCTCTGTATACTTATACAGAGTAATAATTTGTACACGTATGTTGGTTTCCACCCATGGAGTGCTAATCCCTTAGGACATCCTAGAGTGTCTGAGGAATTTTTTTTAACTTTGCTTTTAGGTGTTGATTAACTTTGACATTCAGTCCTTTAGCCATTGTGTCCTGTCCTTTTGAAGTTTATTTAATGCAGTTTGCCTGGCTAAGGAGGTTTATCTACTTAGAGTGAATTGTCTCTAGTGCCTTCTTGTGTATACTATGCATTTTGAATACTATCCATGGGAAATACAAATATCTGTGGTATCATGACCTTCTCCATGTTGCCTGTGGAGAGTTGACAAAGTTTCCTGTTCCAGTTTCTAAGCTGCTGTTGTAACTTTCATTCTGACTTGTACACCATAAGGCTTACATACAATCTTTCATATTATGGTTGCATTCCTTAATATTGAATAATATGATGCCATGATTCACTAATACTAATATTCTGTATTAGTATTGTATAGCATAGTACGGTTATACAATACTAATAGAGTAGTCATTTGTGCATGTATGTTGGTTTCCTGATCTTTACTACACACCCGTAGAGCCCACTATGTTGGCGAATTCTGGCTAATGTGTAAACCACTTGGTGGTGTGCTGTCTGTTAGGTTGCGGAGGAGCTGGTGATGGGTTGTAGCTACGGTTGCTGTGATAGGAAGTGGTTGGTTGGAGAGCAGGGTTGGGGCTGGCTTGGGTGTGAATTGACTTGTAGATGAACTCAGATTGGATATGTGCTTGGGAGAGCATGCTCTCTTCTTCTCTGTAGCATTCCTCCTCTTTCCCCCACCCCCTTTTTGAAATGACTGCACAAGGCTCTCAGGAGAGGGAGCTGAACTTCCTTAGATGCTGAAGTGTCTGAGGAGGAGGGGAGGAAAGTAGAAGTGCCTGGCTTCCCTGCCTTCCTGCTGCTACTTAGGGAATATCTTCCCCCTTCTATCCTTTGGGTGGGTGGGTTGGTTGGTTAGTTCAGTACTTGCAGCATGTAGGTGAGTGGAAAGCTCACTCAGACTCAAGTGAGGGCTACTGTATAACACTCTGGGAGTGAACAATTGAGACTTTAGCCCACGCCAGTTGGGTGTCCACCTACCCGTTCATTAGGTGTTTGCCCCCACTGGCCACGTGCCCTCCACTCACCGGACATGCAGTCCCTACTCATGGTAGGGTCTTGGAGAATGTGGAGCCCAACTGTGCATGTGAATGCGTGCTGATGTGTGCACGTCTGCCTCCCATCAATTAGGTTGTGTGCAGCACCTCCGAATGTACAGGTCTGCCAGCATCATAGAGTTGCGTGCAGAAATCCTAGAGTGCCTGAGGAGTGACCACCTCCTGCCCCTCTCTCTCTCTCTCTCTGCTCTCTTTCACTGTTGTTGCAAGTGGCGACACCCCACAAGCTCATGAAATACATGCAGGGGCTGACCATTTATTAGGTTGGATATGCTCAACTCGTCAGTGGGGACTGCATGGACCCCTGGACTGCAGTGGATTATCGTCTTGTTTGTTAATACCCCAGAAAGAATGGAGTGTGTTTCAGGGGGGAGGAATGACCCAAAAGAGACTGGAGCGGCTGAAGTAGCAAAGAATACTCTTTCAGCAGTTGGGTGGAGGCTATGTGGTAGTGGGGCAGAGCTGCTCTTTCAGCAGCCAGAAGTGGGGGTGGGAGAGCACATATTTATCACACTCTAACCAGGAGGTGATATGAAGGAGAGCCCTTAAACAAGTCGAGGGAGAGCGCCCCAAATGCTGTCCCTTCCAGCAGTCTAGATAAGCTTTTCTTTTTAAGGAGGATGTGGTTTGGTCTTGCCGGTGAGGTCCTTTGTCTTTATTAGTTTCCAAATAGTCAGTTTGTGGCTAATAGGTGTCTAAGTTGATGGTGGTGGTTTTAATTTCACATGCACAAAACTCGAAGCTCAAGATTATGGTGGTGGTCATGTTGCAACCATAATTTAAGCAGATTTAGTACGTAATGGTATTTTTGTGCTTTTCTAATAGTAAGCTTAGATTTTATGTAGGTTATGAGATTAAGCACAGGTAACGCAAGCAGTGTAGTAACATTAACACTGCAGTTGGAATGCAGCTCTGTTTGTATGCTAGGGATGTGTGCAGATGTTCTATGCTATGTGTATCATAAAGGAGGACTCATGCCCTGAGTGCTTAATGCATCCCTGATCCTAATAGCACGTGAAGTATAGTCCCATTGACTTCAGTGGGACTGCACACATGCAAGTCTTTTCTAAGATCGAAGCCCGTGATAAAACTACTTAGCTGAGTACACACAAACGAATGAGGACTCTGTAAAACATCCTAGGTATAGATAACTACAGATCAGGATCTACAACCAAAATAAAAATACTATACAAAATACTTATTTTATATTGAAAACAGTTAAGAGAATCATCATACTAATGTAGTGGACACTGACCATAAATACGGTTACCCTCTTGTATACTCTAATATACTTGAAGCATGTTTTTTATTCCTGTTATAATTCTCCCCCCCCCCCCCCCCCAAAAAAAAAAATCCCCCACTGTGAATTAATGATTTCTCATACTCGTATTCCTCTAAGTAGTAATGCCAGTGATGGTAGTTCAGGGCGTAATTCGGCTCTCAAAAGATCCAAAGAGCAAGCTGTGGAAACTGTAATATCCTTTTAGCCCCTGTCCGTAGCTGCTTGGCTGCTTTTGCAGACAGGTGTTCATATAGCAATAGAATTGCCTCTGTGCCTTGCATATGCTTATCTCAGTCTGGAATTAGAATTGGAAAAGATCTTTTAAAAGCACATTTTAACTCAAAGTAGTGGGTTTATTTAGAGCGTCTCTTGGATTTGATCCATGCTGCTCTGTAATTCTGTTGTAATAAATTAATTGTTGCAGCAAACATTGCTATTACAATAACTGTAATTCAGTTTTCCTGCTAGGACTATTTTTGTACAGTCACTAGCTGACCCAAGAGGGTTGTGCTGGATTTAGCCTCCAAGTGAGCCAGATGTGGGTGGAGTAGAAATCATACCAGTTTCAGTGCACACAAGGACATTTCCCAAAGGATGGCTTCACCAGGGAAGACGCAGATGGTTAAACCGTACTGTTCAGCATTTTAGTATCTGTTTTTATTGGTGACTGAAGGTGCTGAATTAACAGTATGGATAAAACATGTACAATATGGGTAGCTGGGATATGAGTATACATTTTAAAGCAATGTTGAAGCAGATTATAGAACCACGGGAGCAGCTCTGTAGTTAACATAGCTGTATCGCTGTGTTAAAATCACGAACATTCTATTATAAAATTGGGATAATTTGTTCTGTAAGTGTGAAATTTGGTAGGGAGGATTGCTTGGGTGAGGTAGAATCTTTCCAAATATCAGGCAAATAGGATGGAAAACAAAGTTACAGATATTTGAATTTTGGAGGCAGAATGACAATTTCTCCCCTATGCGACGACTTTTTGCTCATGGAAACCTAGGCTGTTTTTGAACAGGCACGACTGAGGGGGTGAGTCGGTGTGTGCTGGTTGGGACAGCTGCGGACCATCCATGCACATTGGGTTAGAAGGGGGGGATTCAGACAGGCCAGGGATTGGTGTGCGCTCCTACCCATGCATGTTTTCGCATGCCCCTGCATGGAGCATCCTGGATTTTTCTGCATGCGTGGGTCGTGGGAGTGCGCCCCCCAGCATGCCACCTTCAGACTGCATGTGGGATGGGTGGACCTGTGGGGGTTTGTCCCATCTAAAAATGACTTTAGTTTAGGGAGCAGTATTAGGAAATCTATCAGTACTTGAAAAATAAAGTGTGACCTGTATTTTTTTTTTTTTGAAGTGTGTCTTTTAGTTTGTGTGTCCCCATTGCTTTTTGGTGATATCTGTTGGTGACATGGAAGCTAATGACTTATTGAGTGTTGGAATGTGTTATCAATGGTGGTGTATGCAGAGTGAAAGTGGCAGACCAGCTATTAGATTTTCCCCCTTATCCCCTTCTTACTATACATTTTCCTCCCCAAGTTTTGGTTTCATGGAATGTGTACTGAAGCATCTTAATTGGCACTAATTAAATTTTTTATTTGTTAATTTCTAAACACACAACTACCCAATGTGAATTCAGATTGTGTTCGTTTCCTTTAGCAAACCAGGAAAAGAATACCGTTAAAGCGTAGGTATTTCAAATGGACAGTCTTAAACTACAAACTCCTATAAGAACTAGGGATGGACATCTGGATTGAAGTATAGATTTGGTTCTGCAATTTCTGAATTATTTGTATGGATTCGAATCCCATTGAAGTCAGTGGAGAAATTTTCCCATTGAAGTTGATAGGGAACTGATCTGAGCTCCCATCTGTAGTCTCTCCCAGGGTAGTCGGTCCGATCTTCCCCCACCCCCATTGGTGCTGGAACGGTACTTCCTGGCCCCAAGTTTCTTTTTTATATCATGCCCCCCTGCCATGGCACTTGGAGTACTTTACATATATATTATATAAAAATTATCCCAACATGTAGGTGGAATTTGGAAATCTTTGGAAAAAAGTGTCCAAAAGCAGTGAGCCAAAATCCTGTTTCCACCAGCTTTTAAGGTAAAAGTATATATTAAAAAATACAAGTGCTGTGAGTATTTGAATTAATATATCAAGTGGGTGGAGATGGGGAAACTCAGATGGAATAAAAGAGCTCTGAAGTACACCCTGTCACACTGACTGCACGCTGAGATATTCCCTCAATCAGGTTTATTTCCATTACTTGCCAAGGACACATTTGAATCAACATGGTCTTTCACAATGAGGAACAGTATAGTCAAATTGGGATTTTCAGTGGTATACTTACGGAGCAAGGGACTCTTGGTGGCAATTTCAGAAATACACAAAAATAGACAATACCGCCCGACAAGAGGATATAGTGATAATCGAGGCTTCACCATCCTTAGGTATGTATCCAGCTTAATTCCAGAGCTTTGGCAGACTGCTAGGTATTGGCAGAATAATTTGTCTATGGTATTGGGTAAAAACATTCTTATGGACCGGCTGAATGTACTTTCTTCTAAGATCTTTGAAGGACGTTGCTCTGGGATACCTTTTGCGGAACGTCTTTGTCCTTTTGATTTCCAGCAAGTTGAAACTGAGTCATATTTTAATAGAATGCCAACTTTATTACAAGATCAGAATGCAACATTTGGATCCAGTTCTTATTAGATATCCGGGCAGATCAAGCTCAGAACTTGCACAAATTTTATTATCTGATCAATTTCCTGAGGTTTCTCAGGTAGTAGCAACTTTTTTGTTAAAGTCTTTTATAAATTGTGAACGTTTCTTGAACTTTAAACTACCTGGTCCTTAGGATACAGGAAAATTGTGAAATTTGAGATCCTTTTGTAGATGCTATTGATATGTTATCTATAAGTGAACTTTGATATGAAAATTTGGTTGGATGTATTGTCATTACATTGAACGTTGATTTTGTTTTCTTTTAAAACGGTTTTATGGGTTATGGCCCTTGCCTACGCCTGGTAAATAAACTGAACAACTGAGAAGGGGACAGTTCCATGGGGAAGCCTTTAGAAGCCCCTGGCACCTAGCTCCAGGGTCATTCTAGATGCTTACTCTTAAGGGTACAATGATATCTTTGGGTTTATCTTATTTGTTTAAATATATCTCCCTCTCTCTCCCTACCACTCAGGGAAGGTAACAGCATATGTAATATATACAGAAAATAAAACCATTTAAATATATATATCAAGCTGCCTTAACTTTATTTTATCATTTTTTAAATAGTTGGCATTGTTTTAAAGCTACTTGGCATTCTTCTACATAACAGTGAAACTTGACTCCATTTTATTTGTGGTGTGATTATTACTCCACCACAATAGATTTTTTTCAGTCCCACTTTTAGCTTGAACCAAAATGCTTTACTCGGAGCACTGACCTTGATAGTCCATTACAGGAGGATAGATTCCCTCCCACTTATCAGAAGTCAAGAAATCAGCACTGCAAGTAAAAGTGGTGATTATTTTTCCTACCTTGGCAGTAGTATACACTAGCTTCAGAGGTGGAAGATTCAGAATAAATAATACTTAAAAGCTTGGGTGGGGGAGAAGGCCCACTGAAGAGAATTCTGTTTATTTACATTTGGGCTGCTAGCTTGTGCCTTGTATAAACACATTTTACTGTTTGTAAAGGGAGTTTCCAGTAAGTCAGTGGTGTGTCAGAAATCTAAATTTCAAGTGTTCCCTTGTCAGGTTTATGGTGAGTAAATTCCCGAGAAATTAATAGATGCACATAAAATCCAGTGGGCTATTGCTGTTAAAGGCAAACATTTTAAAGTAGGGTTTGATCTTTTAAATACCTCCGTGTAATTAACTACATGTTGGTGTAGGGATTTAGTTCATTTCTGGTGACTTTATCACACACACTTGAAAATAAGGATGGCAGCAGTATCTTTGTAATCGGCAGATAACTGGAATTGGGCTGCGTTCTTTGACTTACTAATTCCATAAATTTTTAAATCTTTGACAGCCGTAGTTAGACAAATCCTGATCAAGAGATTTTTATCAAAAATAGTTTTGATTTTAACTGCCTGGGCCCTACCTACCTGTGCGAACGCCTCATGGTGCGGCCCTTGCGGTCGGCTGGGGACACCTGACTTGAAGTCCCCTGGGTTTCCCGGGTGGCGACGACGGAGGGGGCATTCTTGGTCGTCGCTCCTAGGCTGTGGAATTCCCTTCCGATGGAGGCCTGCCTAGCCCCTGACCTCTCCTTTTTCTGGAGACAGTGTAAAATCTGGCTCTTCCTCCAGGCCTTTGGGGAGAGAGACAGGGAGAGAGGGGTTGGTTCCACCTTAATGAGTTTTATAATGTTTTGTATATGTGTTCAATTATTGAATCAATTTTATTGATGCTTTGTCAGCCGCTTCGAGTTGCTGTTGTGCGCATGAGGATGCGGGCTAGAAGTATGTCAAAATAAATAAATATGCTAAATCACTTTAGAAGCTGATCTAGTTAATACAAATCAGTTGTGTTCCTGAACACCGTAGTTCGTTGATTTCTTACAAATGGTCCATCTGCTTTTAGTTCTCTTCCTTCTGCAGTGAGGCAGTATATCCCATCCATGACCCTATTTTGAGACTTGATTATAATTCTGAGACACCTGACAAAAACAAAGGCATGCAAAGTACATGAAATATCATTTGGAATCTCAACCTGTGCGATTGTTACCTCGAGGCTAGACTACTGTAACGCGCTGTATGTGGGGCTGCCTTTGGTGATGGTCCGGAAACTGCAGCTTGTGCAGAATGCAGCAGCTCTCTCGCCTCCTTATGGGGATGAGCTGCAGAGAGCACATAACACCTGTGCTCCGGGCTCTGCACTGGCTGCCGATTGTGTTCCAGGCCCGATTTAGGGTGCTAGTTTTGACCTTAAAGGCCCTTCACAGTCTGGGCCCTGCTTGCTTGAAAGATTGCCTCACCCCTCTGGGTTCCAGGGTGGTCCCTGCGGTCATCTGAGGGTGCCCTCCTGGTGGTATCGTATTACTGGCGGGTCTGTACAGAGAGGAGAGTGTTCTCGGCAGCTGCGTCATTGCTTTGGAATGCTCTCCTGCTTGAGGTCCTCTTCAGCTCGGATCTCCTGGCCTTTTGGCATAACCGTGGAGGGGGAGAGGTGGTGGTGGGTTAGGGTGGGTGTTTATGCAGAACTTTTATTTTTGATACTGATTATTTTATTGGCTTTTATGGAATTGAATTTTATATTTATGTTGTAAGCCGCCCCGGGATGCAAGAGGGGCAGGGTATTAAGTTGAAATAAATAAATAAATAAATCTCCTCTGCAGATGGTGTGATCCCAGTTAAGGCTATGATTCACAATTTGAGAACCTCCATAGACTGAGTTGTTGCAGCCCTTACTTTTTAAGACTTCGTTACTGCATTGTTATTTCAACTATAGCTAAGTGACGCTATACCAGGCCCTGCAAGGATTTGGGTTTCAAGTGATGAAAAAATGGCATTACTTGAGGTGCTCTGTGTATAGCCTAAACTTTTGTACGCCTCCTTTTGAATGGAGTTTTGAAGGCTTGGACTGAGGACACTCTATTTTGGTGCTGTATGCTTGTAAAGAACTGATGACGCCGACTTTTAAGTTTCCTTGGGCCAAAGGATCTCTAAGCTCCAACCTGAAACACTCTTGGATTCACCAAGCTATTAGAACAGAGTGTTTTAGGCGAGCTAACTTCTACAGGTGGCCAGCTGGGGGGGAAGGAATAAGCAGAGTTTGCAGTACTCCCTACTGATACAAAGGTCAATGTCTGAAAATACTGTTGGAGTATTTCTGTCTGAAAATACTGTTGGAGTCAGGGATCCAAGCAAGGAATCCAGCTAGCTATTCCTTGACTCTGGAGATGGTCATCTGGAGGATTTAATTTTTTTTCATGGAAACATCAAAAAGGCATTGCTTTATCCTTTGATATATGAAGTTTATGGGCTACTTAAATATGCTCATTAGATATTCCCACTTCTCCATAACTCCTTTTTTCTCTTGTTACCAATCTGTCTGAATTTTGTCAATTAGGTTAATGTTTAATCACATTGGCCACTTCTGAAAAATTGGCCAATGGCTTTTGGGTACTTAGTACTCAGATTTCTAAGTTGCAACACCTTTAAAGGGATAAGACTTTTCAGAAAGTGCTAAACAGCAACAACTGTCTATTAAAATGTTGCAATCAGAGCACCCAAAGCTTGTAGTCATTGTTCAGAATTGGACCCATTGTACTGTTGGCACTATATATGGCATTCTTATTTTTCCAATATGCCAGCCAGTTGACTTGACTTTTTTTTTTCTTAATGAAAAAAGTGTGTGTTTTATTGGGATAAATGAGTCTTGCAGGTTTGCTTTGGCGGTGTTGGCCTCTGGAAGGAGTCCTGATTTGTCTTCTGGCAAAAGGATGTTAGCTACAACAAGGATGGAAGAGTAGAACAGAGAAATTAGATCCTTAGGTTTTGCAGAAGAGATTAAAACATTCTTCCTTGGCTTCTGCAGAGAGAAATAATGGATGAAAACAAATGAAACATTAGCCCGCACCCACCACATTTTCACTTGCTTGTTTACTACCAGATGTTAGCCTGCACCAACACTCATGATGTTCTTGAGAAGATCGCAGGCCTACCGTGTAGGCTAATCTAGACTAATGGGTGTCCATCTGTGACCTGGCTTTTAGGTTTGCCTGCAGCCTTGTCTACATTCAGGTCTACCAGCACCATAGGGTCCCACTTAGTGTGCCTGGCCTGCTAACAGGTGGCCCGGCGAGAGAAGGCCTAGTTACCTTCCGGTTCTCCCCCTGGGATCTGTCAGCTGGGCTGGCTTGCATTCCAGTGATCTCCCTGTTGCCCCAGAGCCACATGTTGGCTGGCTTCAGAGGGAAAGGGAGATCGCTGGCACGACTGATTCTGAGTGGGGGAAGGGAGATCACTAGCATGGCTGCCCAGCTGACACGCAGACCCGGAGTGGGAGGGAGATCGCTAGCGCCACAAGCACGTGGAATGCAGGCATGAGGCTGTCTATTTTATTAGACATGCTAAACATGTGCATGGGACTGCATGTACTGAACATGGGCTCCAGCGGGGTAACCACTCATCTGTTTTCACCCAGTGATACATGAATTAACAGAGTTCTATTCCATAATGGTGAGCAAGCTTTTCTTTCCTTTTTATAATCCATTATATCAATTGTACATGACATTTAATTGACTATTTGCTTTTGATGAGAACTGTGTGTTCATATGCAATTTTGAAAGGTCAAAACGGTACTGGACGTCTTAATCTTGGAGGAGTATGCCTGGAGCTTTTCTCTTGTTGCAATAAATTCCCCCCTCTGACTCTCAGCCATGAAGATCTTATCAGTTGGTCTTCAACTTCTTTAGGGTAACTGTTTCCAAAGGACTGTCTTGTGTCAGCTTTTGGAATGACTGGAATAAAACCTCCTAGTCAGTCAAAACACATCTTAGTTTGGATTGGTTCTGGTTTGGTCTTTGTTAGTGGAAAAGAAGAATCAACCTTGCTTAAAAAGAAGTTTCTGTGGGACAAATAGCAAATACGAGTATTAAAGTCTTCGACTTCTTAATAGGAAACTTGTTCTGGTTTTTGGAAATTGAGAGATGTAGGAGGTAGGCTTTGAACAGCTCTCTGTAAAATCAGCATGAAAGAACTTTTAGACATGATGTTCAAAGTACAACTTTCCTAAGCGAAAGTCTGAATGTTTTATCTTGCCTGTCCATTCCCATGGATACACTTAAAGTGAAACTTTGTTGAAGGATGGGTGACATGATCTTCAGTAGAGACAAAGTAGTCTTAATGCAGGATTTGAACTTTTGGTTCTTTCTACCAAGATGCTATTCCAAAGGGGAGAGAAGTCTTTCCTCAGTGATCACAGAGACTCCGTTTCCTTTATCTTATTTTACTACAAGAAGTTAGAATTTAATACAACTTAAACAAAGAACAGAACAAAACCTATTTCAAGAAAAATATAGGGATATATGGTATAAAATAAGGAATACAAATATCTGTGTGTGTACTCATTGATGGGTGTGTGTATATATATAATAAATAAAAATATATACTGAGATTTGTATATATACTCTTGAGATATTTGTATTCCTTATTCTCTTATATGGTATCCCTATATTTTTCTTGAAAAAGGTTTTGTTCTGTTTTTTTTCTGTTTAAGTTGTATTAAATTCTAACTTCTTGTAGTAAAGTAAGATAAAGGAAACAGAGTCTCTGTGATCACTGAGGAAAGATTTCTCTTCCCTTTGGAATAGCATCTTGGTAGAAAGAACCAAAGTTCAGATCCTGCGTTAAGTCCTATCTTTTCCCCTGGGATTAAATTACCGTTACGCTATGTGGATATGTATCCAGACACAAGAGAGGACAAAAAACAAAACTGAAAGTAGGGAAATTACACTTGTTTCAAATAATAATTTGATAAGATGAAGAATGAAATGCTTGGAGCAAGAAAAAGTTGTGCCAATCTGAGTGTATCCATCTTGCTGGTTCTTGGTTCGCATTTCTTCCATAAGCCCCATAAATGTCAATTATTAAAAAGAGATTGAACCACGAAAATGGGCATATAGTTAAGCTGACTGGCAATCGTATTGCTCTAAAGCAGAGATTCTCAACCTGGTACTTGGGAGCACCAGAGTGCTGGAGTAGTGTGTGAAAGTGCTCCATAAACCAGCTGTCCGTAGTGCTCAGGAGCACTTTGAAACAGTCCTCATCCATTAAAGTCAGTGTAGACTGGGATGGATTATCTGAATTTTCATTGAATTGAATTAAATTCAATTGCAGAGGGGGAGACTTAATCTATGCATATTTATGCAAATTATTCATGCGAGTTATGCAGTATTCCCAAGTAGTCACTTGAGTCACTCCAGTGCACATGACTGAAAAAAGGTTTAGAACCCCTGCTCTAGACCTTGTTCTTCCGTTTCCACCCCAGCACAGCTGTTACTTCACTTGGGTCAATCTAAAATGAGAATGAAAGATGCTTTGGGGTGTTGCCGTATAGTCCTATTTCTTTTTTTTCTCTTTTTTTTTTTTCTTTTCTACTTCTACTTGAGTGCTGATTAAAAATAATGAAAAAGTAAAAATCCTATCCTCTTAGCCCTTAAGTATAATCTGGTTTAGTGTAACTTCTTTAATGACTACTTGATGCATTCTTCCAAAGTACACTCCACATCTTTTAGTCCAGAGTCTGTTCCTTATTGATTCACCTTATGAGATCTTCGTGATAAGATTACGTAACTCAAGACAGATATATTCTTGGAGGATATGGCTTGTCATAAATAATGAAGTTATGCTTAGTTACTCTCTTTGAGAAAGTAGTTGAGGCTGTTCATTTGCTATAACTGCTCTTTCCTTGCCGCTATGCAAGTATCACCTTTACCAGTGACTCTCCAGTTTTTTCTCTAACCTTAAGGGTAAACTTTAAATCTGAGGGTCAAAAGGACCGTGAGCAGTCTAATTTGCTGTGGCCTTCCTGTGTAGTGCAAGACAGACAGCTGGGTTAACTAGTTGAGAGAGGAACTGCATGCTGTACCAATTACATGTTTTTCACGGTTTGTAAATCGGCATCCCATTCTGCTGTGCATTACTATAATATCTTAATTGGAGAGCTTCTCCTGTTTCCAGCATGGCAGAATTTTCGCTGTCAGGCTAAACATCTGATAGTTTAAGATAATTAGAATCCTTAAGTAAACAAAAATACCCTGATGAGGATCTTTCTTTAGCTGCTATAGTGATGGTCATTGGTCTAACAAAGGTTTTATACTTGTGTCTATGTAAATAAAATCTGAGATTTATTTTTTTTTAATTTTTTTTTATGCTCAGGAGAATGAAATGTGACAAATTACATTTTATCTTTTAAAAAATTACTTTAGACAACCTTTGTCTTCTGTGCACAGTAAAACATGCTTTCACAGTGCTTTCACAGTTACAGTATACACTTGGTTAATCTTGACGCTAGGAAGAAATATCAGAAACCTAATTTTTTCATTAACTTCCATGTTCCTCCTTTGTGCAATCTGGTTATAGATACTAAAGAAACCCACTGAAGTATGAGACAGTTCTGAGTGCAACTTATTTTTAGGGTCACAGAGCGTTGGAGCCTGTACACATGCACAGTTGTGACTTAACTTTATTTTTTTCATTGTAATAACCTACTTGTTCATCTCAACGTATCCTAAGAATATTATGAGGAAATAAATGCTGCTTCTCTTGGTCAACTAACATTTTTCTTTGTCTTTCAAGGACTTAGTGGCACAGACTTTCATTTAAAATTGGTTGTGAACAGTTCCATGGATCAGTAGCTGTTTAAACCGTTGAAAACTTCTTTGCACCAATGAAAAAAGTTATTTCTGAAAGGATTCTGTAGCACTGAAAGTTGTTTTTTTTGGTTTTGTTTTTTTAAACAAACAAAAGGCCAAATTCACCACAAAAATGTCCCTGTAACGTCTCATAATTCAAAACATATTACTCCCTTTTTTCAAAAGCACAAGCAAATTAGCAGGGAGACTTTCTAAAATAAGCTCATGTTAGACATATAATTTGTGGATGGCATATCCTGATAGTAGTGCTTTCTTGTTTTTTTCATCTACATCATAGCAAGAAAGTGATGCTACTTATAACAGCCGTGAACAGATGCTGTTGCATAATCTGTGTGTAGAGCATGGTAAATTAAATAATATGTGCATAAGCATATGTGGGTGTATGATTAATCCTCTCCAACCCTACCATTTATTACTTAGTTATATAGCACCAGCAATGTACCTGGTGCATACAATAATTTAATTAGAGATGGGTTGCTACCCCAAGGGGCTTACAATCTTAGACAAGGAAGAGGGGAGCAAAGGGAGCAACAGATACATTTATGAAGTTGAGTAGTGTAGTGATATGTATGAAGGGATCTTTATACCATCTTGACTGGGGTGGCCAGACTTATGGTTTGCATGATCCAGGCATCAACCTCGGATGATCTACCAGAATCCTGCCTGCTGGTTCCAGTGCACCAGGCTCCCAGCTCCAGGGCACCTCCGTTACTGGCCTAAGTAGTGGAGAGGAGCACTCGCTTTAGACAGAGCCTTGCCTGCCACACAGGAAGTACTCTCCTAACCTGTCTCCTCCCCAGAGACTGTCCTGGGGGCGTCAATCCCTCTCCTCCACAGAAGCGATCTTCGAGGGTCTGGTTTCTCTGCCCGCAATGTTATCTACTGCAGACCAGCTTATGATCCTCCAGTGGATCACAATCTACCTCTTGGCTACTTTGGATCTTAACTGTGCGAGTGCTTTTCATTTAGCTTTTAATGTGGAATTTCTTCCAAGAATGTATTTTTTAATAAATTACAAAACGGCAAGCTCTCAATCTTAATTGTGCAAATCTGAAACTGAGTACTGTAGGCTTTGGTAAATCTTTAAAAACCTAATATTGAACTACATACACACGAAACCTTCCAGTTTCAAATTGGGGGAGCTTTGTTTTATTGGAAAATTAAAAATCTTCTTCCAAAATTTGAGGGGAAAAGGTGTGGGTTTCTTTCTTTTGTGTGTGTGTGTGTGTGTGTGTGTGTGTGTGTGTGTGTGTATTTTTGTCTTTATTTGGAAAACTAACCAGCTTCAGTGTCTAGTTATTTTGGTTTCTTAGTTTGGAGTGCACTATTTTTGGACCCAGTGTGGTTTAATGGATAAGGTACTAGACTTGGGAAACCAGGGTTTGAATCCCATCCTAGCCATGAACTCATTGGGTAGCCTTGGGCAAGTCGCAACCTCTCAGCCTCAGTTCCCCATCTGTAAAATGGGAATCTGTGTGTCTCTTTCCCTGTGTTCCCCTCACCCTTGTCTTGCCCTTGTTTTACAAGAGTATTAGTTTGTGATGTGTATTAGATATGTTTCTATGAAAAATACAGTATGCAAGAAATTCACCAAAGTAAAATGTTAGCGTAAATCTTAATATCCATTTTAAAAGAAGAAATAAGGCTACCTCTCTCATAGAATTGGCTTTTAGTAGCAACAACTCTAACTTAATCGTCACACCTGCCAACATGAATTTACGACCTTTTGAGGTTGTTAAAATTCTTTGCTTGTTAATCATTGCTCTTTGCTACATCAGCAGCGTGAGAAGACTGTTTTGCTGAAACTGACTAGTCCACTGCATTATGCTGTTATGCAACCGAAAGCCAGACTCGCTTCAGTAATACGTTAACAGTTGCCATCCCTGAAGGATATAGTAGCAGCATTAGAAAAAACTTGACAGCTTTCAAAAGTGGAGCTAGTCCTATATGGCAGAAAGAAACACCCTTCCTCCCCGAACCTACCACCATGATCTGTCATCTTAGTTGTGTGTCACAATTACCAAGAACATTTCCCAACCCAAATATTACCCCCATTCCAAAACAAAACCAAGCAGGAGAGAGGGAGAAAGCAGTGTACTTCCTGGATTCCCTTATTGATAAACACCAATAGGATTATTCACTCCAGGGCTTAGTATGGAGTATCTGTACAGCAGTGTTTCCCAACTCTTTTGCTTGTGAGACCCCATTTGAGTCTTAAATATAATCACAGGATACTATACAAAATATACATAGTATTTCAGCTACTAGTTGGGATTACCAATCGACAGTTTGGGAACCTCTTCTGCAAAGAGTTTGTAACCTAGATAAATTAACTTAATGACTGTTAATGTGGGTTATTATGATCACAAATATAAAGCGGAGGCATTGAAACTTGAGGTCACAGTAATAATAAATTTACTCCCCAGGATGATGTCTTGATTTCTAGCAGCCTCCTTATTACCGAGTCAAAGATTTTTCAGTGTTTGCATGTAATGCCCAATGTGTGGGCATGTTTTACATAAAACAAGTGAGACATGGATTCTAAGTGACTCAGGTCAGGAACCAAGTTGAGCAAGAGGGAGAAAAATAAGCTTCAACAGGAAGAAGAGGAAAGAACACACTTCACTTGACTGGCAAAGCAGGCAAGGGAAACTCATACACCGCTTTTAAAGTTTCAACAATTATCGTTACATTCCCAATGTGCAGCCCTACGGATGGCACCGACAGTGTGGATAAGGCAAATTATGATTCTCAAGCCAGGACTCCAAAACTGGGAGTGGTAGCTAACATTTTAGAAGAGAGAATTTGAATTTAAAAAGAAATTCAACAAAAAAAATGTAAAATTCTACATTTCGGGAAGAAAACCAAATGCACCAGTATAAGATGGGGGATGCCAAGCTTGGCAGCAGCCCATGTACAAAGGATCTAGGGATTGTGGTTGCTCCCAAACTGAAAAGCAAGCAATGTAATGCAGCTGCAAAAGAAAACACATGCAATTTTAGGCTACATTAACAGAAGCATTGTCTCAGTGTTGGCAGAGTAATAAATTCGCTTTATCTAGCACTGGGCAGACCTCTCCTGGGGTAGTAAGCCCCGTTTTGGGTACCTCATTTTAGGAAGGACATTGGCAAATTGGAGAGGAAAGCAACAAAGATGATAAAAGGTTTGGAAACCAAGCCCTATAAGGAAAAGATGAAGAAACTGGATATGTTTAGCCTAGAAAAATGAAGACTAAGAGACACGATAGCAGTCTTCAAATATCTATAGGGCTGCGACCAGAAGACGGCAAGGAACTGTTCTGCATTGCTATAGTGGACAGGACTAGAAATAGTGAGCTCAAGTAACAAGATAGGACGTTTTTCCTGATATTTAACAAAAACCTAACGGTAAGAGAGAGCTGTTCAGCAATGGAACAAGCTCTCTAAGGAGGTTGCAGGCTCTTTATCACTGGAGATTTTCAAAGAGAGGCTAGATAGCCATCTGTTGGGGATGCTGTAGCTGTAGTTATCCTGTATCCAAGTATGGGATTGGACTAGATGACCCTTGTGGTCCCTTACTATTCTTGTGATTCTTCGTACTCTCCATAAATCCACACAATCTTCCACTGAAAAGCAGGAGGTTAACATGAATGTAAAGAAATCTGTTGTTCACGTTATAGCAAATTGACCACATGTAAATCCACAGAATTATGTGGTGGGGGTTGGGGAATATCTCTCGTGTTTTGTTAGCCCCAGTCTGTCGACTTGGGTCTTCTATGTATGTTTATATTTAATAATAACTAATGAAAGACACAGTATTATGGATTGTTTATGTATTGGAAAATATATGCCCCACAGTGGTGGTGGTGGTTTTTTTTTTTGTTTGTTTGTTTTTTAATCCTCTACCAGGTGCTAAGTAACATTCAGGCATACAGGAAGACATTTTAGTCTTAAGTAATAACTCAACCCACTGACTTCAGTGAGGCCCCACCTACACAAGTGTGTTTAAGACTGCAGTTATAGTAAATTGATACTGTATTCCATACTACCTGATGAGGGTATGATGATACTGACCATGTAATACCATTCCTGTTGACCCTGCGCAAGGTTGTGAAGAGCTTTATAGCTGAAGACTAGGAGCTTGTGCAGGATTTGTTCAGGAAGGGGGAGCCAGTGAGGAGAAGATAAGGAGTTCAGTGTTAGCCATGTTGACCTTGAGACATCCAGATAGAGAGATCAGAGACACAGCGGGTGAGGCAAGCTTGGAGAGAGGGAGTAGAGAGAGGCGAGTGCCATCAGCGTAGAGGTGATATTGGAAGCCATGGGAGGCAATGAGTTTGCCTAGGGACAGGGTGTAACTAGAGGAGAAGAGAGGGCCAAGGACAGAGCCTTGGGGAACACCAAACGAGAGGGGAAGGGAGGGGAGGAGGAGATGATACAAGACACCTTGAAGGAGCGGTCAGAGACGTAGGAGAACCGGTTGAGGACTGAGCCATGGAAGCCAATGGAGTGAAGCGAGTCCAGCAAGAGTGAGTGGTCAACCGTATCGAAGGCAGCAGAGAGGTCAAGGAGGACAAAAATGGAGTAGAGGCAATTAGATTTAGCCACAAGATCATCGTTGGTGATCTTAGCCAGATTGGAGGGGGTCAAGGGAGGAGTTGGCGGAGAGAAAGTTGAGGCAGCGGGTTATTTGACTGGATCAGATATTGTCAAATAGTCCATGAAGGCCCTCCCTCCACCCCCCACAAATAACCAATACATACCAATAGTAAGCACAAAGTTTTGAATATAATTCCCATTTATGCTAACCTAACATTGGGTAAAAACAGATGACAGTGGACCACTATGGCCCGAACTTCACCTACATGTGTATGCAGGTGCCTCCAGATGTTGGTCCGGAACTGCCCTGGGCCGTGTTGGTGGGTAGACTTGGGCTCTGACCTTGGGAAACTGTCACAGCCTGGGCTAAGGCCTGCCTGACTGGGCTGAAGCAGGCCATAGCGGACTCTCATCTAGGTTTTGGCCTGCCCTGACCCAGCTTGGATCAGGGCTTGCCATGGCTGGCCATCATTGACTGCCATGGTTGCCCGTCGTGGTGGGAGGCAGGGTGCTGGGAGTGGCATGTGGGCTGACTGCACGCACATCTGTTGCAGTCCTCCCCAGGCCGTGCAGGTGGCAGGACAGTGGACTGGCTTCATGCACGTATAGTTGATGCCCTGGTACGGGCCTGGACCATGTGTGTTGATTTCTGGCATGGGTTGTGATGGTGGCATGCCGCTGTTGTGTGTGTTTATTTGTTGTTGTTGGTTGTTTTTAGATTAATTAGGTAAAAATAGAAATGATGGTCGTGCGGTGGTAACTCAGCCCTGGTTTGGAAGTCGTGGCAATTGCAGGCCAGGTCGGGTTACAGAACAGACAGGCACGATAGCCCGCTGTGGCCTGGTTGGGCAGGCCTTAGCCCAGGCTGTGACTTAGGAGGTTTCCCAAGGTCTGAGCCCAGGTTAGCTGCTGACATGGCCCAGAGCAATCCTAGGTCAACATCTGGTGGTGCCTGCACAGACATGCAGGTGAAGTCTGGGCCACAAAGTGAAAAAGCAGGCCGCAGTGGGCTGCTGTCACGTCTGTTTTTACCCATTCTTTCACAACAGTCACAAGGATAGCAACTAGAAAGAAGGAAAATTAAAAAACAAAAGAGAGACTGCTGACACACCCAGTCTAGAAATAATCTGAAGATGTACAGCAGGGAGCCAAGTCAAACATTTAAAAATGTTAGAAGAGATGAACTCGATGGCTTCTGAACAGGGCCAGCCCCAGGGTTTGTGAGCCCATGTATGAAGTCTTGGTGTGGGACCTAATTTGCATAATCAGGCCCCACCTAATTATGTAAATTTTTATATAAAATTTACTCCCTCTGGACAGGAAGTATTCCCATTCTCTACCCCACTGAGTGGCCACAGATAAGCATGGCCTCCCAATGCTTCCCCCCAGCCGAGCGTCTACCACCATTCCAGGAGTGGTTCCACTGCCGGGCCAGGCAGGCAGGCAGTGAGGCAGGCACAGAGAGACTGGGTATTTTCAGACGTTACGAGATCACGCTCAACCACAGTGAACCACGCTCAACCTGTCTGTTCGGCGCGCGCCAATGTTCATCACGCTCAATACCCACATGGGGTCAGTTTCAACCACGCTTCCCGGGCTAGCCGGGGGAATATCCCGGGAAGCGTGGTCAAACAGACCCGCACCGGGAACCAATGAAAAGTAACGTCTGGACGCCAATCCCCACGCGGAACCAAACGAAACGAGCCCCAGCCGGGG
Organism: Sphenodon punctatus; assembly: GCA_003113815.1. Taxonomy (NCBI): domain Eukaryota; kingdom Metazoa; phylum Chordata; class Lepidosauria; order Sphenodontia; family Sphenodontidae; genus Sphenodon; species Sphenodon punctatus. The sequence goes on from QEPC01006872.1 coordinate 4,435,885, forward strand.
ACAAGGCACGCAGCGTCGCTGCTGGGCAACCAGCAACAACACAACCACCGGAGGCAGATTTAAAGCGAAATCAGCAGCAAGCAAGCATGGTGGGATGGAGCGAGGAGGGAGGCGGAAGAGAGCGGAGGCAGAGAAAGCGACACAGGCGGTGGAGGAGGTGGAGGCAGGGGCAGCGATGCAGGTGGAGGGGGCACAGGCGGAGGAAGGGGGCACAGGGGTGCACCTGACCAGGGAGACGGCCCAGGCACAACACCCACAGCTGCAGCCGGGTCGCAACGCCCTGGGGACAGCGGCCGGAATGGGCCCGGAGGAGGCACCCAGGAAAAGGGTAAGGGGAAACAAGGGAAGGGGGCACAGGAGACCCCCCGGGGGGGCGGGGTGACCCTGGGGGAC
>QEPC01006872.1:4449673-4477587 GCA_003113815.1 Sphenodon punctatus
GTCCCCCGTGTTAAGCGGGGGGCCACGATGGAGCGGGCATTCTCGGTGGTAGGGCCGCGGCTGTGGAACTCCCTTCCGGAGGAAGCTCGCCTGGCCCCAAGCCTTTTGACATTTCGGCGAAACTGTAAGACCTGGCTGTTTGCCCAGGCCTTTGGGAGGGAGGGAGGGGGGGGTGATTTTTAATCCCCCACCTTTATATTTATTTATGATCATATGTTGCCCTGTTTTATTGATATGTTTTATATTTGTATTTTAAATGTTTTAAATTGTTTTTATTGTTGTTAACCGCCCCGAGCTGCATTGCAGGATGGGGCGGTATAAAAATCTATTAAATAAATAAATAAATAAAATAAATAAATACTTACCGGCGGCTGCGGGGACGCCGGGGCCGCTGGTGCTGGGGGGTGGGCTCGCCTCGGGGTCGCGCTTACTCTTTTTTTAAACAAAAAGCCAGGCTGGGCAGGGTGGGTGGGGGGTGTCCCCCCTTCCACCCGCGCAGCCTGGACTCGGGGAGGGTTTTTTTTAAAAAAACTTTTTTGCTGGGGCTTTAATTTTTTTTACATTGCAGCCATTTTTAAATGGCTGCAATGTAAAAAAACCGGTACCCCGAAATCTGGTACCGGGTCCGGATTACCGGGCCGAATCCGATAATGCCGGTACGCCCGATACCGGCATTATCGGATACCGGATTCTACCAGTTTCCCACCCCTACTAATAACATCTTAAAATAATAAAACAAAACAATTAAACATTAAAATAACCCTGGCAGAGAAAACAAAAATTCCCATCCCATACCTAACAAGGCTTCATTTCTCTTCTGTTAATGCAGATTCTACATTGTCAAAAATGTCTCTGATTTGAATACTAATATGTTAATCTGCTGTACTCCATGGTTTATTTTGACCTGTTAATGATTATGCTGATGGAGTGTTCCCAAAGATGTTTATACACAGCAGGGCTGGCCTTAGGAGCTGCAGGGCCCAGGGTGGGGGAGAAATACGGGGCTCCAGTCTCTCACCAGTGGCGCTCCCCTGCTCAGTCGGGGTGCTACCTGACTCTGGGCTCAGGGACAGGTGGAGGGGCACTCCCTATCCAGCCCAGCCATTTCGGGGGCACTTACCTCCCCATCCGTTGCTGTGGTGTCGCCCCTCGCTGTCCTGGGCCTGCTCCCAGCTCCCTGGCGTGGGCTTCGGCAGCAGCGGGTGCAGCAGTGGCAGCTTAAATCTGCCGCCGCACTGCCTGCTGCCACCGGAAGTTGTAGGGAGTAAGAGAGGCGGGGCCTTTGCCTCTCCCTCTATTCCGCTGGCCCCCTCCGCTGCCTGGCTGTGTTGGCCAGGGGGAGTGAGTGAGAGGCAGAGGCCCCGCCTTCCCACATTTCCCCTGGCTGAGACTGACAGGTAGCGGAGGGGGCACCCACGGAGTGAGGGAGAGGTTGGGCCTCTGCCTCTCCCTCATTTCTACTGGTGGCTGCCCCTCCCGGCCCCCCGCTGCCTGGCTGTCTCGGCCAGGGGGAATGAGGGAGAGGCAGAGGCCCCGCCAGGGGCGTAGCTAGCTTGGGATGGGCCCAGCGACAAGAAATGTCCGTGGACCCCCCCCTTTTTTCCTGCCGGTAGTGAAGCCGTCGACTGGCCTAGGGGCTGTGGGCTTCTGGTGCTTGGGACTTACTTGTTCTCTGCAGAGTCTACGGCGTGCTGCTGGTGGCCTGCTGCTGGACCCATCTGTCTTCTGGGCCGGCGGTGTACTGGTCCCCTGGTGCACTCTGTCCCTTGTGGCTTGCTGCCCGCATGCTGGGGCGGAGCGTGACCAGCAGCAGCAATGCCATTGCTTCCCTGACCCACCTGACCAGCCCTGCAGCCAGCAGGCTGGTCGGGCAAGCCAGGTAGGCTGGACCAGCTCAATGTGAGGAGTACCAGAGTGGGAAGGTGCCCAGCTGCCACCGGGCACCTTCTCACTTTATCACCTGGTGGGCCTAGCGCAGCCCTCTGATCTTAGTTTCTGCTAAAGTTGGTTTTTAGAATAGAGAAAATTGCATGGCCTCCTTCAAACCAGCCCTGCCTAGGTCCGGACTGGTGGGGAGGACTCCTCCGTGATGCGGTGCCAGGGGGGCGAGCCGAGCCTTGAGGCTTGTGAGTGTGATCGGGCCTGACGCAGACTGCTGTATGCGGCCCCTCCCCACCTGTGGTTGCAATGTTGTGTCAGACACGCTTGCAACCACGGTTAGGGAGTGGGAAGGGGCTCACGCAGCAGCCAGGAAGGGCCCCCAGCCAGCTCAGGTGGCAATCTAAAAAAGAAAAAAGGAACGGAAAAGGGAGGCTTAGCTACTTTAGATATTGGACCCCCAACCAGTATGGGCCCCAGGATGGATGTCCCTGTTTGTCCAAAGGTAGCTACATCCCTGGGCTCTGCCTCTCCCACATTTCCCCTGACTGAGACTGACAGGCAGTGGGGGAGCGGGGCTCTGCCGCCCGGGGTGGCCACCCCAAGCCCCCATACACACACAGTTCTCCTTTACCTTGGGACCAAACTGATGCCTTCAAAATTTAGTACTAGAAAATAAGATGCGTTACATGCAGCAACGCTTCAAGCTAAGTCACTTAGAGCTTTACAAGGGGAAATGAGCACACCACAAGAAGAACAGAAGTTGAGCAAATATGCTCATCAGTGTTTCACATGTTCACACTAATTACCTAGGGCTCCAGTTCAACAAAATCACCCAGCAATGTTTTCCCCTCTGCAATATAATTTTATAGCCCTGTAGTTACAGCTCATGCAATAAAGCATATGCAAAGAATAGCCAAGGCCATGGCGTACTCATAATTCTTAGTAAAAAATACTTTCAAGAGACTCATTACCCATTTCATATAAGCTGATCTAGAAAAAAACATGTTCATATACTTTTTTCCTATCAATAAAATATCAAGGACTGAACCACTAACATTTACCAGCACTTATTTGAGTACAGTAGTTGCAATTACTACAGAAAACCAGTCACCTTGGATGATTTAATATCAACACCAAACAAGGAAGATTTATCGCCTGGTGGGCCTAGCGCAGCCCTCTGATCTTAGTTAGTTCCTGCTAAAGTTGTTTCTTAGAAGGGAATTTGGCGCAATCACCTGAAAATGAGGCGCCGCATATGAAGCAATTGAAACTTCAGGACTTGGGCTTTAGTCAAGACCCTAAATTGAGTTCTATTTCACCGATTGTAACCACCAACCGTTTTGATGTGCTGGTAGATTGCTCAGGTTCTCCTGATAAGTCTGATTCTGGTGGAAGGAGACGAGTGTTTAGCTCCCCCTGTTTTCACCCAACAGTTCACCAAATGCATATAAAATGTTGGGGGATCACTGTATTTTAGTAAGTTGAACGGTTGATTCTCTGTTTAAAGGTACGACTGAGGTGATGGAGAGGGTGGGGTCTATCCAGCAGTCTCTACAGCGCATACAGGGGGATATAAAGAGTATTATGGGACATTTGTATGCGCTGAATCCCCCTGATTTGGCCCTGGGAGCCCTTAAACACCCCCCACCCCCCTCGGTCCCTCCTGAACTGCCACGCTTGCAGGATACGGTAAAGAGATCAGATGGGTTGCCCTTATTGATTTGTGATCCTAAAGCTATTACACAAAAGATTTATCCATTCCCCAATGGTGGTATGCCTAGGTGGCATTCCCCCTTATTAATTTGTAAACATTTGGTTTCTGTTTTTCAAATAAGGCTTAAAATCTCTAATATTGATCAATTCTATTTCCTTCTGCCTACTGATTCTGCTCAAAGGCTGGTGATCCATTTTTATAGTGAAGCAGTCGTGCAGATAATTTTATCAGCTAAGAATTTATTCAAATCTAGATGGGTTGTTTTAAATAGGGTATATGTTGCTGGTGGGCCTCCCCCTAGCTCTGCCCCAAAGGAGGGTATGTTTCCACAGTGCTCTGGAAGGTTCCCTCCTGGGGTGGATGGGCCAAAAATCTTTTGGCTGGTGAAGGCAAACAACTTGGAGGTGGGCAGCCTCAAGATTTAGTCCCCCTCAGTCTGTCCATGTCTGCAATGGAGGTGCCTGCCCCCTTAATAGATTTTGTAAAGGGGCCAGAGGTAATAGTTCCCCCTGTCCTCCAGCCCCCCCTTATTGGGTTTAACCGAGAGATTTTGGGGTTAACTATGCAGGGGAAGGAATCCTAGAAACTCATTTTGCTCTCCAACCCCAACATACCATCTAGGTTATGGTCCAACAGGCTGATGATTTTAGTGTGGCTCAGGATCAAGTAAAAATGTGGGAATCGGGTATTTTACAATCCGAGGGGGGATTAGCTCACAATCCGTCCCCCCACCATGGGATTATTTTGACAGGAGGGTTCTTGTATCAGATAGGGATGACCTAAATGAAATTACAGTAGTACATGGGCCAGCAGCATTGCAGCACTTATTCCTGGAGAAATTGGGATGGTATCTCTTTAATAGTCAAGGAAAATCTAACCCAGCTCTGGTGCAAACACAGTTCAGGAATCTTCCTGCGATAGAACAGGATGCAGTTTTGTAAAAATTGGAGCAATTCAAGAGTGACACTGTTGTTAAGTCACTGAACTATAAAGCCTCCAGATTCTTACAGGGTATGCTTAAGTATAAACCAGAACAGTGCTGTTCTGCTTACGGCTGCTCGATATTTGGAGCCCAGAGAAGAAGGAATTCCTCAAGGGAAGTTAGTTGTCCTGTGTTTGGCGGGTATGATAGGGGGACAACTTAAGGAAAATGCTGTCAAAGGGGTGGGGGCTACAGGGGTTTTTATTGAGACCAATGTTGCTTGTATAATCCCCGATCACTCCTTGATTGAAGTGGAACCTAGGGTGGACTGACTAACTCGGGAAGGTAGCACTGTGAACTTAAAGGATAGGTATAGTTTCCCTCTGTGAATTTTTCCCCCACAGTTTAACTCTGTGTACTGCTAAGTCTCTCCCCAGTGGTAATGTGTTTAAATTGGCGTCCTGGAATATTGCAGGTTTGAATTCAAACCTGATTGACCAAGAATGGTTGGACTTTATTGGCCAATTTGATTGTGTCTGCATTCAGGAAACCTGGATGTTGGCACTTGACTCACCTAAATTGATGATAGGGAAATTTAAAGTTGATATTCATGGAGCCCAAAGCTAGGTAAGAGAGGTCGCCCGTCTGGTGGTTTGGCCTTTCTGGTCTCTGATTGTATCTCCCAGTTCTTCTCCATCCTTCCATCAGACAGGGTAGAGTTCCAAATTGGATCCCTTCAGGTTCCAAACCAGGTGCATGTATTGATTATTATTGTGTATATACCGCCTCAGCCATCTCCCTATTACAAGGAGGATGTTTGGACTGTTTTGGAGGAGAGGATACTGGGTCTTGAAGAGCAATTTCCCTATGCACAGGTAGTTTTATGCGGGGATTGGAACGCAAGAACAGGAATACTAGATGATGTGGACCCTTGGAGAGATAACTTATGCAATGATTTGTTAGATCTAATTCCAAATTGTTCTTCTAAAGATGGGGTGATAAATGAAAGTGGCCAACGTCTGCTTGGCATCCTTTGTAAATTAGACCTGGTGATGCTAAATGGAAGACTCAGGGGGGATGAGAGGGGAAAATTTTCCTATATGGGAATACAAGGTCAGAGCCTTATTGATTATATTATTATAGGCTATGGAGTAAACTGCATAGATTATCTATTGTCGATAGGCTGGAAAGTGATCATAAGCTTTTGGCGCTCCAGATAGAATGGGGGGTAACTCCGCTTGGTCAATTTACTCAGGGGGATGGGCCTGCAGGTGTTGTGGTCTGTAAAAAATGGGAACCCACAAAGCTATGTAGTATGATGTTTAGTTTATGCCAATCCAGTGAACTTGAGTCTTTAACGGTGGCTTTTTTCCTGGAGATTGACAAGGTGGGAAGTATAAACAAATTTGTGGAAATTGTTGACTATCTTAAGGATATTAGTTACTCAAGCTAGGCCGCCCTCGCACCATATTAAGAGCTGGTTCGATAAGTATTGTAGGGACTTAAAGTCCATTCTCTCTGCGGTGAAAAAACAGTGGGTTAGGCTTTGACTCCCTATTGTATTCTTAAAATATCAATATGAGGCATCAGTATCGCAGTCTGTTAAGATATAAGAAAAAGTAACATCATGCTAAAATTTGGGCCATGTTAGTGATCAAGGCATGGTTAGGGGACCATGGGGGGGGGTTGGTGGTTGTTGAACTGAGTTATGTCTCCCAGGAGTACGCAGAGCGCTTTTCCGGTATCGGAGGAGGATTGGCAGTTCTTTTTTGGGGCTTAGTATTCGCCAAAGTCCTTATCAACGCATGATCTGCGAATTGTAGTAGCAGATCAGGGTATTGTTACAAGTCAGGAAATTAGGTTTCACAAAGCTGATTTGGTAAAAAAGATAAGTGCCCTAAAGATTGGGAAAGCTCCAAGCCGAGATTATATTTCAGCTGAGATTCTATTAGCGGCCCCTCAGTGGTGGGCCCACATTCTTGTTAAACTTTATGCCTGCATAGTTCAAGGTGCAGAGATCCCTTCAATTTGGAGAGAGAGTTGGACTGTTCCCATATATAAAAAGGGAGAGAACAGCACCAGGTAGCTATAGGCCAATCAGTCTCCTGTTAGTAGTTAGCAAATTGTTTGCCTCCACCCTGGCTCAGCATCTCCAAGAGTGGGCAGACCTCGGGAGGACTATACCTGAGGAGCAATATGGTTTTAGAACCACAATGGAATGTGCTTATATTGTGTCGCATGTTACTAAATATTAAAGGATTAGGAAGGGAAAGATCTATATGGCTTTTATGGACTTCACAAAAGTTTTTGATACCGTTCCAAGGGAGAGAGTATGGGTAAAGTTAAAAGCTATGGGTCTGAATGAGAAATTACTTGCACTGTTACTCCAGCTTCACAACAATTAACAGTAAAAGAACTAAATGTGGTGCAGGGTCTATAAGCCATGTCGCGATCCCCATTGAGAGAGGAGTGCGAGAGGGTTGCATCCATGCCCCCCTCCTCTTTAATTTGTATGTTGCGGACCTTGTTAATTTTAAGGAGAGAAGTCTGCACCCCCCAAAGATTGGTTCTTGTGACCTTTTTGCCCTACAATATGCTGATGACCTGAGCCTCTTCTCCCAGTCGGAGAGGGGGCTCAGGGCATCAATCTCAGCACTTCTGGACTATTGTGTCCTCAATGGCTTGGAAATAAACTGTGCTAAATCTAAAATTATGATTGGGGGAAGACAGCGTAGGGCTCAGTGTTGGAAAATCAGAGATGCCGATTTTGAAGAGATCAGGCTGTTTTCGTATCTGGGGGTTGTGTTGGCAGCCAGCGGAACATGGTCGCAGCATATTAAATAAAGAGTGGATAAGGCTAGGAATACCACCAGAAGTATTCTTAAAGCATACAGAGTCTCTAGTGAAATTACCATATCAGTAATAAAGGTCTTCCAGGCCAAGGTGCATTCGATGCTGACCTTTGGCCTGGAGCTGGTGCCCTGCCCAGATATTGTTCAACTGGAGAGAATTCAGAATTTTTTCATACGTAAGGTTTTAAGAGTGGACAATTGTGTCCCGGGGGCTGTGGCACGTGCAGAATTAAATTTATACTCCATAGAGCACTATGTCAGAATGTCTGTGGTTAGGTTCTGGCTGAGATTACTGAGTCATGAGCAAGAAACATTGCACACCCTTTGTTTGATGGAGGAACTTGCTCATGAGGGGCCTATAGTGTACCCCTGGATTAAGTATTTGGCTTCTATATTGAGGGATTTGGGGTTTTCTTTCGGATATTTCCAAGGTCAGTCCTTGGTTAAAATTAAGAGGGAAATAGAGCAAAGATCGATTTGATGTGGCAATTCAAAGGGACATATCTGTGATTTCAGTCTGGAAAGTGACCCCTAAATTAGGAAAAGGGAAATTGAGCTTCTATATGGAACCATACCTAGATCTAATAATAAATAAAAGCTTAAGGCGTTTCTATATCCTTATGCAGTTCCAGATGCTGCAGACTGCAGTGACAGAAGGTAGGAGACAGGGGTTGCCCTACCACCAACGAAAATGTTCCTGCCAGTTGCAGGAGATAGAGACCTCAGAACATTTTCTCCTGGATGGCCCCACTATGGAGGACTCGGGGAAACATGGTTGAGTCCACTTTTAAAGAAAGCACTTGCAGTGTTAGAGGATTCTTATGTTTATCTCTCGAACCTGACCCAGAGTGAGGATGTTATAGCAGTGGCGACGTTTTGTCTTCTTGCCAAGAAGAACCATGGTAGTGTTTGTTAATCAAGTGTGCCTAATCTTGAGCAAATTTTGGGAATTGGACTACTGCCTTCTGGTTAGTTGATAATACCTGTACATATAAGTATTGGGTTTCGTCTGCAGGTCAATTAGTCTTGATTCATTTACTTAGTTAATATTGTTCAGTTACTTTCTATGTTAGGTATTGTAAATTACTATTTTATCTGTGCTATTTGTGCTAACTTTATTATGATAAATGTATATGGATGAGAATCTGAATATAAAGTTAAATGTGAATGTGTGTAAATCTGTGGGCTAAGGTGAAAGCCAGGCTGTCAATAAAAAGTACTTTACTTTACTCTGGCTAATTTGGCTAAGAGGCTGCTATACCAACTTAAAGCTCTCTACATTTTGGTTTATAGATGATGGAAAACTTGAGCACGTTCTTTCCTTATGAATATTATCATTAGGTTTAATTTTAGCTCTAAAGGCATTTTAATGGTTCCTTTTTAAAGTGTGAACATGTGAGAGAGACTTGCTTGGTCATGGTCTGCTCTGTTCTAATACCCTCTGTAACCCTTTTGATTTTAGTAGTTACCTTTAGGCCCACTAAATCTTCACTGAAGCTGCAATCATAAATACACTTACTTTTGAGCAAGTCTCATTGATTTCCATGGGGCTTGCTCACCGATGAGCACATTGAGGATTGCAGCCATAGGGTGCAGCCACGTGAGACGGGCTGGGAAGGCTACCACTTGTTTGGTAGCCTTACCCTTCTCTGGGCAAACAAGCCACACGATGGTGGGTCGCCAGGTGCTTGCCCTGCCTGTGGGGGGTCAGGCAGCTGTTTGCTCTGGGATGCATGGGAAAATCCCAAGCATGCATTGTGAAGAAGCCTTGCCACACGTAGGGTAAGGCTGCCCAAGGGGCAACCTGTGTGGCAAGGCGTGCTTGCCCCACCACACTTGGGGCAAGGCTGCAGGGCCATGAGCGATGGGCAGTAGTACCCATCACACGCAGCCATGTCACAGCCAGGGTCCAGGCTGTGGGGAGGGAGGAAGGCCGGGCGGCTGCTCCTGTGAACGATGCTGTTCCCAAGCCCCTCCCCTCAGGGAAGCGGTGTACAGGCAAAAAACCTTTTGCATGGTACTGCCAGCCAGGTGGAGAGAAGGAATGATCAGTGCCTGTCCCTCCTCATCCTGTCCTTGCTAGCACTGCTGTGCTATGCAGGGGTGGGTTCCCTGCAAGGGGAACTGGGGTATAGGTCCTCATGCCGCCCCCCCCCCCCAACCAGGGTACCCCCAGGGAAGCCGTGCACTGACAAAAAAACAACCCAACTCCTTGCATGGCGCTGCTAGCCAGGGGAGGAGAAGGAAAGATCCATGCTTCTCTGCCCTGCTTGCACCACTGTACAAAGGAGCTTTGCCTGTGTGCCGCTACCCTGGGGAGTTCCTTGCAATGGGAACTGGGGTACAGGTCCCCAAGCCCCCCTACCAGGGAACTCCCCCCTCCCCCCCAAAGCTACAAAATTTTGTAAAACAAAAAACCTAATGGCTTCAAAAAACGTTAAAAGCAGGGCCATTTCTAAACAAAACTTAGATTTCAAAAAACATTTGATCAAAATACCATTTACAAAAACTCAAATACCCAAAAGCATAAAAATAAATTACACTAATATTACAAAACATATTTAACATACAATCTAATAAAACAATGCCAAAAAACATGGAAATTATTTACACTTCATTATCTCTATTGCATAACATAACATCAACATTAAGATGCCATATGTAATTAATTTATTACCATACTTATCGTACATGCTTACTCAACTATTTTCCACTAACTGAAGTATAACCTTATTTCTTTAGAGGTCATTTATTATTATTGTAAGTCAGCACAATGCATCAACTGAACTCTATTCTTTCGTGCAGAATATAATTGTATAAAGTTTATAGAATTTCTATAAATGTGAAGGACCGAGTTAAGGTGTGGTGAAACATTTTCGTAGGTGACTTACAATAATAAATGAATATTTAAATTTGCATGGTCTAACCTCCATGCACCGACTTAGTCTTACTAAGTATAGAAAGAATAAGCTAGGATGAAGAGTCATTATGATGTATGTAAAATTGCATAACCTCCAAGATTTGTCAGAAATAGGTACACTTCATACCATCCCTGATTTGCATGTTTATGAAAATTTGTAATAGCCCACTGGCTTTGGGGCTGAGCTAGAACAAATGTCTGAGACTGCATATCTTTGTTTGTACGTGCAGAAATGGTTCAAGTTAAAGATCAGCCTATTAAAGTAAAATTCTCAAATGAGTGCATTGACTTTGGCTTTTTAGTTTTAAAGACGCTCACAAACACACTTGCACCCCTCCTACTTAGTTTTCATCTTGATCTCAGACACACAGCTTCATCCTGCCCGGCTGTTACTTTTCTTTTGTTCTTTGCGAGCAGTGAAAATTTGTGAAAGTGAGAAAGTGCCCTTCCGCTGCCTCTAGCAATGAATAAATAAATAACAGCAGCCAGGGCAAGGAGTCATCTAGCTCTTCCTCCAGTTGGATAAATGAGGTACTAATGGCCCCCTTTGTCTGCTGAACCTGGCACAAACCTGAACCTGGTACAAGCTGCTGGGTACCTGCTATAAGAGTACAAATCCTGTTACTGTATCAGGCAAAAAGGTACTGTTGGAACGTATGAAACTGGATTTCTATTGTTTTCCTGTCTTAGTTTCTAGCAAAAAGGATTTGTAGCCATTTCAGCCTGTAGACTGACAGAACCAGATGTGTTAAGCTTTCAGAAAGCAGACAAGGGACTTGGTGGATATCAGTCAATACTACAGCTGTAAAAGCAGCCTGCTCATGTCCCCACTTAGCTGAGATAGATAGGAAGACTAGTATGGAGCATCTCAGGAAAGCTTGCGATACATTTTCAGTGATGATGTAGTTTTTGAAAAGATGCTTAAAATAGAACCACAGCCTTTAGTTAAAATTAAACATTATTTTAAAGGCTTTCTACTAGTCATTTCTGTGTAAAGGGTTCTTGAACAGGTGTGGAACAATGCATAATATGGCAGACCACTGTTGAGCAGCACTTCACTGATGTAGCAGTTGAGTTATCAATTAAGCTGTAGTCCTCAGACAACTTATTTTAGAGTTAATCTTACTCCGCAGTAGTCACTGGTTTGAGGACTGCAGCCACCATAGATTTACCCACTGCTTTTGTTAATGCTGAAATAAGTGTCCTCCATTGAAGCCGATCATGCTCTTGGGCAGGTAACCTTTTATTTTATTTGGCTAGGCATTTGGCAAGCATGGATAGGATTTGGGGAGACTGGGATAAGGGTTTGGAGTTTTGGGATGAGAGCTTTTAATTATTCTAGGATAAAAAAAAATCTATGGTTTAAGAGAGGCGTTAAGGCTCTTACAAATTCTCTTGTGCTCCAAAAACTATGGAAATGGTAAGGTAAGTCTCCTTCCTTAACTTGTGTTCCGCATAAGCAGTAAAGACATTGTGGTGCTCACTTACAATTTAGGCTCCATGCACCCACCCTTTGTCTTTGTTTTCAGCTCTAGTCGTCGTCTGCAGGAGCAGTGCTGAAGCTGGGGACAGCAGCTCCTCCCCACTCCAGTATTATGGTCTTGATCCCTGTCTCCACTATAGCCACAATTTCTCCATTTATAGCTCCCCTCTCAGGCAGCAGCTCAACTGCATCTGCTTACTATGCAGGTGATAAAAGGCAAACAAATATTTTTCCTAGTATATCCTGCATTGGACTATACTAATTGGAAAGGGATTTGTCGGCTATGGCTCCTGATTGAGGGTTGGTTGCCATCTTGTTCCCCCTCAGGTACAGCCCTCATAAGGGGATCAAGCTACCCATCCCATACCCATCAACCTTGTTCCCGTCATATACTTCCCCAGATATCACACTGTCCACATCCCAACTGAAAGCACATATGAAAAACACATACAACTAACCCCCATCCCTTGCTGTCCCTCAAACCTTGTCCCTGAATACACATCACCCCTGGCTGGCTCAGAGCTATGTTTCCTCCCCCCACCCACCATACACCCTCCCAGCATCTGGATGCACATTGCCCATAGACACACTGCTCTCCACTCTTGTCTCCCATACACATCAGACCCCCACCCTGTACTTGGATGTCCTGTTGTCAACAACTCAACTGAAATCACATATGGAAAAAAATATTTATTATTATTATTATTAAGCATTTATATAGCACCAGCAATGTACCTGGAGAGAGACAAAGGGTGGGGGAAACGGAGGAAGAGACAAGGATATATACATGAACTCATGAGGTCTCAGGTGCATGTGCTTGACTTAGTTACAAAGGTGTAGTTACTCATTTAATGTTACACAAGATATGATGATTCAGGATAAGTCCGCAAGGGGACGAGGGGAATGAGGAGCCAGGGAAAAGTTGATGGAAGAGGTGGATTTAGAGGAGGGATTTGGAGGGAGGAAATAGAGTGAATGTGTTCAGGGAGGGAGTTCCAGGCATGGGGGGCTGCCAGGAAAAAGGGACAGATGTGTTTTGCAGAGCAATGGAGCCGTGAGCAGACGAGGGTGGTGGCAGACAGGAGTGCAGTGGGAAATGAGTGTTGAGAAAGAGGGGTAGCAAGGCCATGAAGAGCTTTGTAGGTAAAAAACAGGAGTTTTGGAAGGAGGGAGCCAGAGGAGAGATGGGGCTATACATGGTCAAAGTAGCGGGCACGGTGGATGACCTGGCAGCAGAGTTATGAACAGAAATGAGAGGATCGAGGTGAGAGCGAGGAAGGCCAGTGAGAAGGAGGTTGCAATAGTCGAGATGAGAGATGACCAGGGCATGGACAACGGTTTTAGCAGAGGAAACGGTGAGGAAAGGATGGATCTTGGCAATACTGTGCAGAGAGAAGCAACAGGATTTGGGAACAGAATCGATCTGAGGTTAAAAGAGAGGGGTGGGGGGTGGGAGTCAAAGATGAACTCCAGGCTACATGCCTGAGGGACAGGCTGGATGTTGACCCTGTCAACTAAGAGAAGGAAGTGGGAGAGGAAGGCTGGGGGTGGGAGGGGGGAGAATTCGGTTTTAGCCATGTTAAGTTTGAGTATACACTTCACACTTACCCCTTGCTGTCCCCCAAACCTTTTCTCTGAATACACATCACCCATTTCTCAGTCTCTCCCCCTGTATATACCCCCAACACCTGGGTACCCCTTCCCCATACAAACTGCTCCCCACCCCTGGCTGCCCCCGGTCTTGTCTCTGCATATATATCACCCATCTCTCTGGCTTGTCCCCCAACATACAGCTCTCCCACACCTGTTTGCCTGTTGCTGATACATGCGTAAGGACCAGTTAGTTTCGCAAACATGGAGGCAAGGGGAGGCAGCAGCGCACTGGATGAGTCGGGACCAACTACCCCTTTTAGGCTGAGGTTAAACACATTAAACTATAATAATGAACAATAATAAACTTGTATGAATTTACAGTTACCTAGCTCTATGAAGTATTTAATGACTGTAATCTCATTCTTTATACTTAAAATACTTTATCCCTTTACAATGAGCGGATATTAAACGACTCAGACCACTCTGAAATCTTCCCTCCCACCTTTACTCCATCAACAATCCACGCTTTGCCTGCTCCAGTGGTCAAGTTTTCTTGAGGTTTTGAGTCTTGCCATTTCTCACTCCACTGTATTGACTGACAATCTTGCAGAGGATACTGTTCACAATTTTCTACTATGGTGTAGTCGCGCTTTCCAAGTTCAGCGGAATGTAACGGGCTGGTTAATTGTAAAACCTCATACTCTTCTTGTTCGTCTGGCAACCCAAATTTGTATTCCACATGGTCTGTTGCTGCTCCCTTCAGAGAAGAGCCTCCTGAGGCTTGTCCTGACAGCCTTCTCCGTCCTCCAGTGGTTCCTCGCCCCCCCCCCCCTGGCTGCCCCCAGTCTTGTCTTCCTATACACATTCCACATCCATCAACCTTGTCTCCCCACCCACAATACCCCAGTACTCTGCTGTCCTGCTCTCATGCAGAGGAAGAGAATTGTGACAGTGTAGGTGTATGGAGTCTAAGTAGTACGGTCTCACATATTTTGCACACTTACAACACATTTACTGCTGCTTACACAGCGCGCATGGTAAGGTAGGAACCTTAACTTACAAGTTCCATGTTTTTTGGAGGACGAGTGAATTTGTAAGAGCCTTAACTCCTTTCCTAAACTAGGCTTTTTATCTTATTATTTCCCTGTTTTTTAACACAGGGGAATACACTGAATTTCCCCTCGTACAACACTATGAGCTGACAGCTCCCATGCTCTCTAACTTACTATTCCCCATTCTCCTCCCAGAGAATTTGAGTCTTGGCTATCGGTCTCCTCCCCCCCGCCAACGTTCTAACCCACTGGCCCCCACTCTCCTTCCACAGAACTTGGAAATCGTGGCTCCCAGCCCCACTCATTCTAACCCACTAGTTTCCACCCCCCTCCTACAGAACCCTGTACCCATCTTAGCAGGTCCGGGGCTTGGAAGCTGTTGCAAGAATAGGGATCCCCATTTGCAGCTCCAGCTCTGCAGCTTGCCATCAGCTTGGACACAGGCCACCCTGAGAGCAGTGCCAGTTGGAGCAGCAACATGTCCATGAGATTTTAAAGTTATGTCAGGATGGATGTGGATTGTACATACAAGAAACGTGTATGTACAAGAAAAATGCATATGTTTTATGTGCATGTCCCTCTACCCTCTCTTCTCTATCGGAGCATAAAGCCACATGTACATAAAATGTCCACATGTTTCTTGTACGTACAAGCCACATACAACTGACCCTCGCCTCCTTTCGTCATAGATGTAAGACATGGCTGTTCTGCTGGGCTTTCGGCGAGGGTGATGGGTAGGGGTTTTAGTTTTCTGTGGCACCCTCACTAGTGTTAATCGATTTTGTACTGAGATTTTTAACGTTTTATTGTATTTTGTTGGTTTCAAACGTTTTTATTTGTAAGCCGCCTTGAGCTGCTTGATTGCTGGAGAGCTGGGGTACAAAAAATTATAATAAATAATAAACTCAGGTGTCCTGGCTCCCAGCCCTCTTCTAACCTATCTCTTTACTCTCAGAGAGAAAAGGATGGGTATTTTTACATAGCATCTACATATATCCTATGCACAGATACCCATTCTCTTCTTTACGACAGTGTAGAAGAAGACGTACATATATGACATAACATAAAAACCCATTGGATAACCCAGGAATTTCAAAACATTGTAACTTACAAACCGCACAATGAATTCTCAAAATCTAAACTCAGGTGTGCACTAGGATGCACACTTTAACTTTCTGAACCTCTACACCTCCAGATAGGTAACTTTAAACACACTTTTACGTATCAAGAGAAGAAGTCACAAAAGGGTGAAAACCCCATTTCTGCCTCCAAAATTCAAACTTCTGTACCTTTTTGTTTTTCTTCCATTTTTCCTGAAACTTTGACAGCTTGTACCTCTTACCCAAGCGATCCACCCTACAAAACTTCTCATTGATAGGATAAATTTTATCAATTTTATGAGTAGAATTTTTGTGATTAACAGAGTGCAAGCTGCCTTAATCTCTCTTGCGGCTCTATAATTTTGTTTTGTGTTGTAACCTGTCCTGAGCCCTCGGAACAGGGCAGGATAATAAATTAAAATGAAATAAGTAATTATTAGTCTTTTAAGCTAGCCCTGTAAAACCTTGTTTTTCTGCAATGTTGACATATATGTAGATCTTGTTAAACACTAAAAACAAATCAGACCAATATGTAGAAAGGAAATTCTAACCACAGGGTGCAAGTTTATTTATCAAAAACTTCCCCTGCTGTCTTATCGAAGAAATTTTTTATGATTTTGGGCTTGCAATACTGCTGTAACTAAGCTGTTTCTTTTCAAAGAATCTTCCTTGGCAGTATTCAAATTAGCATTTGTTGACAAATTGTTTGATATATCTGCTCTGCATTTCTCCTTTTATTGGAGGATGATAGGCAGAGGTGGAGGGAAATGCTTTCTTGGGGAAGTGGCTGCACAAACTTACTTTAAAGTAATTGGGTCATAATTCTGATCCTCAAATTATGCAAATATCACTGGAGACCCCTGGGGTTCATTTCTGTGTTAGTGTACTGTTCAGAAAATAGGCCTTTCTGTTGTCTTTGTGATCCATCTGATGCTGGAATTGGTTCACTAAAAAGCTATACGTTCGCAGCTATTTTTATTGCTATTGTCTGCTTATTTCCTCCAGAGAACTACAAAGGAGATTTGTTCTTTTCAGATCCTTGTTTTTTTAATGATGATTATGGATTGTTCAGTGCCAGCTGTGAAGAAGGAAATGCCTTATCCACTGAAGCGCTGCATGCGAGTGCTGTGTAGTAGTATAGATTTCATTCAAACCTTTCTTTAGTTTTCAGATTCCCTCCTAAATTGTATGACGTGTTGGATGGCCAGTTCGGTAACTTTACAGTAGTGGAAATACTTTGATCTCAAATACTTGGATTTGTGATGCCAAAAATCTGACTTACTGATTGGTTTAATTCATCCATAGCTAATAAACTACCATGCTGTTACTAACTCTGCCACTTTTTTTTACAGTTGAGCTTGCTCCTCTTTCAATATAAACCTGAATATTAGCCAAATACTGTTATTAGTTGTATGTGAAATGCATACAAATTAATCTAAATCAGCATTCACCTTGCTGTCTACAATTGGAGGCTGTGTCTCTATGCTTGTGATTCTCTCCCTCCCCCCAAAATTACTTCTGGTACTGCCAGCAACAGTTTTATACTAGATTGCCTGCCAGCATTATTCTCAGATAAGGCAGTAGTAAAATCACCTGAGCCATCTGTTAGTAGTATCAAGAGTGGTGCTCTAGCCAGAAATTCTGCAAATTGCTGTTCTTAATTAATGACTAAATGAATCCAACCTTTGGGGGATAGTCTCCCCCCCGCTTTAATTTTATCCAACATTTAAAAAACAAGGTTTTAAATTCATAGTTAAGGTGATTTAATTGTCATATTTTGTATTTCCCCAATCTAATATCCTTATATCTTATGTCCCATACTCTTAACTTCACCACATCACTATTTTTCACCCTCGATATCCCCTACAAAATTATCATCCCCTCATCTTTAAAGAACATGACAATTCTGTTGTAACAATGCATATTACATCACTTCACACACTCTAAATTTAAATAAATGTATTGCTTATTCACATGCCTAATCTATACATGGAACATACCGCACTAATATTAACTTTTAAATTTCAGATAGAGTAAAAAAACATTAATACCTTGATTAACTCAATCTAGTGGATCCAGCCACCTGGGGGACACTTTAAACCAGCTTCCCTTCCAGTGCGTTGAAATTCATCTCTCCCCTGCAGCTTGCTCTCCTCCTGACCTCACCTGCTCCCCTCACTCTCCTCTACTCACCCGGTCCGAGCTCACCTGCACCCTCCTCAACTGGTACCATGAGAGAAACTCCCCCCCCCCCCCCCCCCCCCCCCCCCCCCCCCCCCCCCCCCCCCCCCCCCCCCCCCCCCCCCCGGGTCCCCTAGAAAAAACCCCCCCCCCCCCCCCCCCTTGTCCTCCCAACATGGCCCCTCCCCCTACTACCATGCAGCCCCTGCCAACTATACTTACCCCCGCCCAGGCTAACCCAAACCAACCCCCCCTGCCAACCATATTTACCCCTACCCCAGCCAGTCTGATCCCCCCCACCAGTCATACAACAGCCCCCAGAGTCCAAGGGACTTCCCTCCCACTGCTCCTTTCCCTGATCCCCCTCTCTGCACAGTATAATACTCCCCCATCTGCTCCATGAAATTTATGTACTATTTTATACTAATTTATGCAAATTTGTGGAGCAGAGGGTGGGGCCAGAAGTGGGCAGAGCCAAGCCAATAGTAGGCAGGGCCAACCCAACTGTTAAGTCAGTGGTGTGGCTTATTCCAGCAGCAAGGAGTTCCTAGAGTTAACACTGGAGGGAGATTACATTAGTCAACCCTGTGAACTCCTTGCTGCTATGTGAAGCCCTATGTGAAGCGCTCTATCCCACAGTGGATAGAGAGCCCTCTTACTAAGATCCCATCCAAGGTCTTTCTCCCACTAGTCCCATTTCTCCCTAGCAGTGTAAAAAAAATAGAGCCCAGGCTCACTGTGGGGAGAAACTGATGTTTTAAGTGTCTCATTAAGCTGGTAACTACCAGTGATTCTCTACCATTTCAACCAACTTTCATTTTTCTATTTTTCTTGGTTTTTATTTCCTTTTTTATGGAGAATAGCACCAAAGACAAACTCAGAAACCTTTGAACAACATTGCATATAAGAACATTGGGGACAACACACCCAGGTCACCCTGTAAAACCTTTGAGCAATAGTGTACATCTAACACCAGGTTTGCAAGAGGAAGGAGAGACGGTGCAGAGAGGAGCTGAGCTCCTTGGGCTGGTTGGCTACCTGGCCAAGTTCTGGAAGGGTGCCTTCCAAAAGGGCCAAAGCAAAATAAATTATCCAGGCACTAAACTGTGTTTGCTACAGTGTGAACCAGGTGTCTGGGGGGAGGCCAGCGATACAGAAATGTTTTAAAAAGTCTCCTGGATGGCTCGAGATGCGATGCACACTGCTGGGCAACTTCTGGGAGGGGAATGGGATTGATTTTTAGGCTGCAGCAGCCACACGGTTGGGGGCTCAGACTGCAAAACTGGAGGACGGCACAAGCAGCCGAGCCCCGTCTGAGTAGAGTTTTTCTGGGAGCTGGCGCCCCTGCCCCTGGGAAGGTTTGTCACTTACCTGCCTCGGCAGCCCTGGGAGGGATTGCAGCTCTGGTTCATGGTGCGGGAAGGGAACACCGGCTGTAGTGTGCTGCTGCCTGTTGCCCTCAACTGACTCTCCCCGTGGTACTGCGTGCGACCAGCCATGTGCCAAAAAGGCCGCAGCTGTGCTCTCTGCACTTCTCCACCCCATAGGGCCTGTCACTGTGGGTGGAAGTGAAGAGAGTGCAGCTGTGGGCACCAGACAGTGGTGGGAGGAGGGATGGAAGGGGAAATTCCGGACAGCTCTATCATCCGGTTCTCCTTCCATCCCAGACAGCTGAAGCTGTCTGAAAAATCGGGAGGTCCGGGACAAATCGGAACCTCTGACCACCCTACCCCTGCTCCTTTTTACCTGATCCCAAGCACACAGGAAGGAACAAGGAGGAAGGCAGGCTAGGCAGAGAGCAGTTAGCAGCCTAATGGCGGCGGCAGCAAAGCACGAGTCACACACGTGTGTCTAAAAGCCTGAGGAGCTCCGGTTTGCCTGGCTCCACCCCGTCCCTCCTTTGCATTCCATGACACCGCACCACAATCTCCCCCTGCAGGTTCCTGGTGCACACTGCACCACTCACTCAAGCTACAGTGGGTCACCACAACCCTGAATTTGGGACACTTAAGGTGCTAAACGTGGCAGACGGGACAGTGACTAAAAATAGCTGCATCCCTTCCTGTCCCACCCACTCCAGGACAGTTGAGAGGACTGCTTCAACATGTCATTTTTTCGACTAACTTTTTATTAAAGGCACCATGCTCTACATAGAACTATCAGTGATTCCTTCGCCAGCAACTTTAGCCGTCTATAACATTTACTTTTTGTTAAGATCCCTAACTAAAGAACAACTGCCTTGTTCTGTCCTGTGGTCGTCCTCTAAGCCTTGTTGATCTTCATAGCTCTGTACAGGTATTTGTAATACTGTGATGCTGCCGGTGGTGGTACATTTGCCTTTTCAGGTCGTCTGAAAGTTCACTGTTTGTTCTGATTCTGAGTTGCTGTATTGTCTTCAGGTATTCCTTTGTCTTGTGGTATAATTTGTAAGTGCCTTTGATTCCTTCTCCAAATTTGTCCCCGATCTGTGACAATTTCATACGAGCAAGGAGTGACTTGTCTTTTAACTGTTGCCTTTTGATCCCACTCTTGTTAATTGAATAAGTGAACAGTTTCTTGTGGTCGCAACCATCTTTCATCCCTAGCTCCTCTGTCATAATACCTTTTCTGCTCAATCTTAGCTTTCTTCTTAAATGCATCCACGTATTGTGTATTGCATCTTGTCACTGACATGTAATCAGATAAGCAGGTCCTGTCACATAAGTGTTTTGTTTTTTTCTGGAGACAGTAGCCCGATAACTGAGTAAAGCCAAGTAAGAGTTGGTGTCATTTTCTTAACTCAGCATTTCCTTTGATTTTTTGACTATTAATCTAACCCATTGGACTGGCGATAGCTAGGACTCAAAGTGATATGTTTAAAGTGATATTCTGTGGCGAAAGCCCCAAACTCTTGACAGTCAAACTGTGGTCCGTTATCAGCCATAAATACCATGGCTATACCATGTCTTGTAAAGACAGACTTCAAGTGATTATTTCATGAGTGGTTGTTGTACAGGACAGCAGAGCCATCTCCAGATGATATAAATAATAGTCCAGAACCAGCGCACAATTCTTTCCATCAAGTACAAATAAATCCACCCCCATTTCAGAACATGGATGTAAGGTCTTGGAGTTAGTTAACATGGGCTATATAAAGTTTTCCTTATCGCTAGGGACGCCTTCCTGTGTGCATGTATCACTGGTTCATTGGATTCTGTTAACTCTGTTTTATATTCTGACAGCTTTCCCATGCTTTCAAAAACATTGGTAAATTCATCCTCCACTTTTCTTGGCTTTATCCCTGACACACAAGTCTCTTAAGCTCCAGTTCTTGACAGGACTTTAGACCTATAATGGATATTCCATTACCTGCTACAATAGCAAATTCTACATTTCCTCTAGTTTCATTTACCTGTATCTGTAGTGGGAATTGGTTCTCCACTATATGCTCTGAGTAGTACCTTTTTGTGCCCTGCTGATACAGGTTTCTTCTGAAGATTATTAACAATATTTTCAGATCACATTAACTTGACCACCAGTGTCGAACTTCACAACTGTTCCATTTGTGGAGTGCAACAGTCCAGTCCTCTGAGGCTGACTCTATCCTTCAAGTGTACCTAGAAATAAATCTGTGTCTTTGGCACAGTGTTCTCCATGTGGACTGGCATTGCAGCTGTCTGCATGTGCACAACATGGACACTTTGTTTCCTCCTTGCTGCTTACTGAGCCTGTTTGCAGACTTTCGCAAAATGGTTAGGTTTCTTGCAGATGTGGCATGTTTGCCCAGAAGCTGGACATTGCCTAGGCAAATGTCTGTGTTCACATTGTGTACAATCCTTCCTTTTACTTTTGTACTCTGCTGTGTTTCCTAGCTGCTTTGCCCATTTTAACTTATGCTGTTTGCTGCTGGCTGTAACTGTGCTGCAGAATTTTCCTCCAAAATTGTATCCGTATGGGTACATCCTAAGACCTGCGTTCTATTGTTACTAGCTTCAGCTACCTTATTGCTTTGTCCAGAGTTAGATCTGTATGCTCTAAAAGCCATTTTTGTAAGACTGTGACTTTAATACCCATCACAACTTGGTCTCTGATGAGGAAGTTCTTTAGTCCCCCAAAACTGCAAATCTGACTCAGGAGTCCTAGGTCAGTGACAAAAGCTTCAAATCCTCAGATGAAACTGATCTTTCAAAGATTTTAATTGCCTTAGGAATGCAGTACTGCTCAGATTTAAGCACCAGAGTCTCAAAACTAGCTTGCTCGTCATCATTCAGTTGCAAACAATTAGAAAGAGCAAGTGCCTGCGGGCCTGCAATATTCCGGAGGAGTGCTGCTTTCTGCTCATCCTCTCTCTTAGTTCTAGTACCGCCCTTCAGGAATAACTCAAACTCCTATCTAAGCTGCTTCCAATTTTCTGCCGTGTTTTTGGACATATCAAGTGGTCTCCGAATTCTGTGTTGCTCCTTATTCTCAGCCTGTAGATACTTACAGCAGGCATGAGGTATTCATGAAGCAATTGGGTTTCAGCAGGCCAGGCCCAAACACCCTGTAGGCCCAAAGCACTCCTGGTACCACGTATTGCAGGGGTGCTCAAAATGTCGATTGAGATCGACTGGTTGATTGCCCGATGTTCTGAGGTTGATCCCAGTGCGGTTGTGTTCTGGGGTCAGGTGGCTGCGGCTTCCCTGTGTGTGACTTAAGCATGTGCATGCCAGCCACCATATTTGCTCTCTGTGTATACTGTGGAGAGCAAATATGGGGATGGCTGGTGTGCATATGTCCCAAGTGCGCACACAGAAGCCAACAGCCACTGCCTGAGCCCAAGCCACAACTTGCACACTTGCCTGCTCGCTGCCCCACCCAGTCCACTGCTGCAGCCTGTCGCAAAACACCAGCAGGGGACTCTAAACAGCTGAGCAACCCACCTCACTGTGTTTCTCCAAATCTCTGACCAGGGGTCCCCACAGCTGGCAAACCCACGGAAACCCTTGGTATTCCGCTGCCTCCACCGGAGTGTATCCCAGCGGGCATTCACACCACTCAGGAAATGTGAACCCCAAAAGGCCTAGGCCTCAAGCTTCCCAAAAGCACTCCCCCTTTCTGTTCCTCTGTTCCTGAGATTTCCTCCCCTGCGTTGGAGGCTGATCCCCAGAGTCACCCATGGGAGGCTTCCCTTGGTTCCAAAGCTGCTGGCTTCTAGCCAAATAGGTAGCTTTCCCCTCTTTAGTAGCTTGGCCTAGTTACCTGGCCTTAGGAGACGTTTAATGGTTAGCCAATAACACACACACACCCAGTAGGGTAAAAACAGAGCTTGGAATTTACTGGTACATATAAAAAGGAATAAAAGCAAAGTTTACACTGAGAACCAAGGGGTGATAATCCTTGAGCAATGAGTGAGTCCTATCGGGCCTGACAGCCCTGTCTTCCTACAACTGTAGCTGATGTAGCAAGCAAGTACTCATGCTGGTTCTGATCAGGTCTCCACAGGTGATGGTTTTCCTATGGGGTCCAGGTTGTTCTTCTGGCAAAGCGAGTGTTATAGAGTTAAGCCATGCAGTCCAGGTGTGCCTCCAGGCAAGGAGGTCACCAGTCTAGCAGCACCTGCTAGAGATCTCAGTGAGAGAGTGAGTGAGAGAGCCAAAAGCCCCGGACTCAGTTCTTTTAAAAGTTCCCTCCCCCCCCTTGGAGTCATTGGGGCGGGTCACCTGGCCAAAGGTAGATTCCCCCCTGACCAGTCTGAGCCAATCAGCTTAGGATTTTCAGGAATGTGGGGTCCTTCCCATGTGTTCGATTAGAGGCCTAACGCTGTGTTAGGCCTGACTTGGGTTCAAGCAGGGTGTCTTTGTCAGTGTCAGTGGCTCTCTTTGCCAGTGCCAGTCCAGTCCAGTGGCATTTTGCCACACAGCCCACCCCCCTACCCCCACTGACCTGCAGCAGCCTGGATGGCGGGGTAGAGGGGGAGGAGATTACCCCCCCGGCGTGTGTACTCAGGCTACTTGCTCTCCGCTTACATACTGACTTGCTCTCTGATCCCACTGCCATGGCCCACTGCCTGCCCCCACTGACCTGCAGCAGCCTGGATGGGGGGGAAGAAATACAACCCCACCTGCCCGCTCACCTTCCCCCCCCCCCCCTTGTTTGTGTGTGTGTGTGTGAGAGAGAGAGGTATATGTCTGCCTGTGTGTGAGAGAGAATATCTGGTGAGTGTCTCAGGGCCGGCCCCAGGGTTTGTGAGGCCATGTGCGAAGTCTTGGTGCGGGGCCTAAGTTGCATAATTGGGTCCCACCTAATTATGCAAATGTGTACATTTACATAAAATTTACTCTGGACAGGAAGGATTCCCATTCTCCACTTCTGCAAGCAGCCATAGACAAGCATGGCCTCCCAATGCTTCCTCCCCCTCCCCAACCAAGCATCTATGATCACTCCCCACGAGTGGTTCAACTGCAGGGGCAGCCAGGCGGGAAGTGAGGCAGGCACAGAAAGACTGACTGCGTCCACTGCATAACTGGGGGAAGGGGATGAGCTTAGCCAGCCTGGCCTCTAGGGTCTGTTGCTTCTTGCTGTCAGTGCAGCCAGTCCAGAGGTGCTGCTATCAAACACACAAGACACCCAAAATGCAGCTAGCCTATTAAGCGCATTATGCCATGAAGAGAGAGCGAACCAGTTCAGTTGTGCCCCCATAATTAGTTCACGCTGCTCCCACCCCATAACAGTTCATTTGTGCCCCCGCCCCCCATATAATCAATTCACGCTGCCCCCCACCCATAAACAGTTCATTTGTGCCCCCAGGGCAGTGTGAATTAATTATATGGGGGCGTGAATGAACTGGTTATGGGGTGTGGGTTTAAAGACCGTATTCCTGTTAGCAATAACTTCATTAAGAAGAGTTTAGTGAAATAGCAGCCATAATAATCTCAGAACCATCACAGGGCCATGCATATTTGCAGATTTTCCAAGATAGAATAGATATTGCTTTACATCCTAAATTCCTAACTAAGATAATATAAGTAAGACAGTTGTGAGAATGTGGCCCTTTTTACACGGGCCTCTCCCACCGATGAGCACGCAGATTTCTGTGTGTTCATGGATGGGGGATCCCTGTGTGAACGACGCGCCCATGGTGAGTGGGGGCGCTTGCGCGTCCGCCTAACACACATCCTCATTTACCCCCCACTTGTCCCTACGCACGGAGCAACTGGGGGAAACGGTGGTTACTCCATGGGTGTGGATGAGTGGGGGGTGAGTGGGAATACGTGTGAGGCCCTGTGCATGCTCCGCCCATGCACAAGCGTGCCCACAGACCCCCCCACACACACCGGAGCCATGTAAAAACAGCCTGTGAGGAGCCACTCGAAGAACAGAAGGTTGCTACCTTGTAAACAAGGTTCTTTGAGATGGCTTTGAACATTCTCACAACCCCCACCCTTCCAGCCCTGGATGGAATTTTTTTTCTTATATTCCTAGAAAGGGTAGGAAGGAACTGTCATTCTGAGGGGGAGAGTCAGTGCTTTTTATACTAGAGGAGCTCGAGACAGATTCTCAGAGGTCTGACTACTTCCCTTTTGGTAAGCCACAGGAACTTTTGACAATCCATAGGTGAGCACTAAAGATAACGATGGCCATTCTTCGGTATTAAAACTACTTTGAGATAAGCCAATGGGAAGTACCTGTTTGCTTGTTCCCCCCTCCCTGTTTTCCTCATGGTCGGTAATTAATATTTAGAGTTGGGGAAGGATTCGGATGCCTTTTGACAAAGTCGGGAATTTAAGGGATTAGGTTGGCAATCCTTCAAAGTACTGCAATGTACTGTATTGTATTGTAACGCAATTTAAGCATATAAATCCCTTTCCTTGATGTCTAAATCTGTCATGCCATTCCTGTGTATGTAGAGGTGGTAAAATCTTTCCTTAGTGACTTGTGTGATCAGCCAACTATACATCAGATTTTAATTAAAGAGAGAAACAACCCAGTATAATTTATGTAGTAGCCCACTCCAGAGGGAAACTCCTACCACAAAGAGAGTGCAGACTTCGATGCTTGTATTGCTTTTTTGAGTTTTATTCAAAAAATGAATGGTTGAAACATCTCTAGGAATAGAAGCAAGTACCTGAGTTCCTTCTGCTAGCTCTAGATTTCCTCTTGAAAGGAAATGTTGGTTTCCTTTAAAATGTTGGCTTCCAGCCTTTCAGGACAACAAGATAATGGTGATTCTGCTTTCTTGGGTGCAGAAAACTGTTGTTGATCCAGATTTGTGGGTTTTACACCTGCCTGAAGGACAAGACAATAATTTTGAGGGAAATTCCATTCTTGACGGAAGATGACTAAACACCTGACATGTTGGGTTTTTAAAAAAATACAAAAACCACATTGTTTTGAAGCTACTCGGAGCTTTGGAATGTTTTTGAACAAGGCTCTGGACAGATGGATTAATGGACATAAGAAAGGCCTTTTTAGGCTTTATGGCAGTGGTTCCCAACCTTCTTGTATGTATGACCACATCCTGTGAATCCAGACAACAATAAAGACCATGCAAAGTATATAAACTATTAACCAGATTTCTGCCCCATACAGTGATGTAATCTCCCCACTGGGGGTCCCAAGCAACAGTCTGGGGAACTTATGGTATGGGTAACCTACATTTTATAATCCAGCAGTATTATTTAGAATATCTGTTTATCTTGGTAGACTGGAGTCCTAACGAGCTGTCAGCCCTCCTTTCCCCACCACCTTTCTAAAAAGCAAGCTTGTTTAGCTAGGTCCCAGCAGCCGACTGTGTGCTTTGGCCATGGCCTTGAGCACTGGCAGGGAATAAAAATTGTTGTGGGATTCTGCGATACCCATGTTGAAAATCTGGCACTGAGCTGCTAACGTTTTCTAACATTTGCCTCTGAAGATCTCTGCTTCTGACAACTTATGCAAGATCACGCTTTCCTAGTTGTTAAACGTTTATTTTCCGTGTTTGAGTGATGTCTGAGTCTAGTAGGGTGTGTGTCTGCTTTGGCTTGAGAATGCCTTCTACATATTATTGCTAACCTTTTTTATGGGCTGTAGTCACTGCTGCTCTTGCTTGTAACTTTTTACCTAGCTTTTTTTCGTCTTTCCCTTGCTGGACAATGTCTAAAGTACCTCCTTATGAACTCTATCCATCTCCATAGACTTATAAAGTCTGAGCATTGCAATGATGGGATTTATTTATTTATTTTATTTCATTGTATTTATATGCCGCTCCCCCATGCCTACGGCATCTGGGGGCAGCTTCCAGCACAATATAAAACCATTTTTAAACATAAAAAATCAACAATATCATAATTAAAAACAAATTTAAAACACCCCCCACAAAAATAAACCCCCCCCTCCTCCAAAGGCCTGGGCGAACAGGAAAGTCTTACAGATACGTCGAAAGGTCAACAGGCCTGGGGCCAGGCGAGCCGCCTCCGGGAGGGAGTTCCACAACCGCGGCCCGGCCACCGAGAACGCCCTCTTCATTGTGGCCCCCCGTCTTACACGGGGGACCTCCAGAAAGGCACCCCCAGTGGACTGAAGGGATCGCTCTGAGGCACGGAGGGCGAGGCAGTCCCCAAGATAGGAGGGACCCAGATCGTGCAGGGCTTTGTAAATCAATACTAACACCTTGAATCTGGCTCGGTACGCTATAGGCAGCCAGTGCAGAGCGTGGAGCACCGTGTGCTCGCTCACGCCCGCCCCATCAGGAGACGGGCTGCCGCATTCTGCACTAGCTGCAGCCTCCAAACCAGAAACAAGGGAAGCCCCATGTAGAGCACGTTGCAGTAGTCTACCCTCGAGGTGATGAAGGCATGGACGGGAGTGGCCACATCGGGCCCGGAGAGGTAAGGTCGAAGCCCCCGTACCAGATACAGCTGGCGAAAGGCAGCTTTAGCCACCGCCTCCACCTGCCGATCCAGACGGAGGCCCGAATCCAAAACCACCCCCAGACTCCGAACCTGAAGAGCAACAGGTGGGAAAATCCTTCCTATCGGGGGGCCAGCACCTCCCCCGCCCTTCCCACCACCATCACCTCCGTCTTATCGGGATTGAGCTTCAGTCTGCTCTGTCACATCCAATCCGCCACGGCCTCCAAACATTGGGAGAGTAACGAGACGACAGGACCTGGGTCAGTTGAAAACAAGAGGTACAGCTGAGTATCATCAACATATTGGTGACATCGCACCCCGAACCCTCTCACGATCTCCCCCAGGGGCTGCATATACACATTGAA
>QEPC01006872.1:4479376-4498061 GCA_003113815.1 Sphenodon punctatus
CCACAGGAGTTACCCCCAAGCTCCCTAACCCACCCACCCAACCTCCCACCCCAGTCCCTGGAACTCCCCCTCACTGGGAGTCCCCTTGACCCATGCCCCCCCGTCTCACCGGGGGGGAAGGCCCATCTCTCTGGGACTCCCCCTCTCACGGGGGTCCCCCCAACTCTCCCCATGGGCCACCTCCCCTCCTCTCACCAGGGGGTAGGCCCTATCCTCTCTAACCCACTCCCCATTCCCCCCCACCCTCAAGCCACACCCACTGCATCCCCCCAAACCCCTTAAAACCACAAATTAAAAACAAGGTAAAAGCTGCCCCTCGCAACAGCAGTGATATTAGTGGGGCGGCGACAGCAACAGTGAAGATGGGCTAAACATGAATCGATGGGTGTCTGTCCGGCAGAGGGGGATCCCGGCCATCCCGGCCATCCCGGCCCAGGAAACAGCCCCTGGGGCCATAGTACTCTGGGCCATAGTACCCTGGGCAACTGCCTTCCGCGTACAATTTACACACACAGAATGTGCTTCCCTAACTGTTCTTCCCTTTGGGTGTCGCCCTAGGGCTGGCGCACACAAGGCCCCGCCCTGGCAGTTACCTGGGGAGGGGGAGGAGCAAGTAGAGTGTCAGCAGCCTCCTCCAATCACCACAGTCCCAGTCCTCCCAGCACCAAACACACACAGCCCCTGAAGCCTGATATATTGGTGAGGTGCCACTCCACTTTCCTCAGGCCCCTCTGTACCAGCTGGTTAGCTAGGCCTGTCACTGATAGACCCATTGTACAGCTAGTAAGTTGCTTAAAAAAGACCAGGATTCAAACTCTTAATTCACAGTTCTAAATCCAGCACTCTGCCCTCTGTACCCTAGTAGTTTCTTCTGGTTGAAATAGTGATTATTTTGTCAAGAAGCTGTGACTTGTCAGGACTATCTCTGCTTTTACTAAGCTATGCCATTTCCATTTCCATTTTATTAGGCACTAGCTTCCGCCATGGCCAAAATATATAACACATACAATAAAACAATTTAACATTTCGCAAAATCCCCAGATGGAACCAGCCATATGGCACGTTAACCGTGTGCATCAAAACATACATATACATATATATAAATTCAGCAGAACTTAACATAGGTTCTAAACACCCTTTTGCAAGTTATAAATACCATACATCCTATTTGATATAGTTCTACCTCACGCATAATGGTGGCTTATCCATCGCGGGGATTATAATGCCAACCCGGGGACACTTGTATACGCAACCAATGCCCCCAGTTAGTTAAGCGACTTGCCCTTCTCAGGGGTTCTGCTGCCAGTACTTATCCCCTGCCCAAACACCCCCAAACTCATTACATATCTCTGCTAATGCCATAGTACCCTGGGCAACTGCCTTCCCCGTACAATTTACACACACGGAATGTGCTTCCCTAACTGTTCTTCCCTAAAAATCCTCTGCATGGAGCAAGGAGCAGCAGGGGGAGGAAATCTCTATTTCCTCCCTACTCTATATGAACAGGGAACAAGAAACAGGGTAACGAATACTGACATCGTCTGGGTCTGTTTACCCTTGGGAAGAGTTTATCTTAGATGGAGCCAGTCCTAGACATTCCCCAATAACCTTTAATTTGGTATGGATAAGTAGCCTCCTTTTCCCAGCCAGAGCTACATAGTGTTAGGGACGGGGGGACTCCGGCGGGATGTCCCACAGACCCAGCTCACTACGCACCCCCACACGCGTCCTACACTTACACGGGGCTTCACAATGAAGGAGAAACTTCCCCTCAGGTTATAAGGTGGCCGAAAAGTCCCTTGTGGGATACGGGCCTTTTCATCATAGGGGTTCCGAAACCAACAGACCCTGTGTGAAGCCCCTTCACCCACACCCATACACACCTGAAACACCCTGCACCCACCACCCCTACGTACACGCTGTTTGGGGAAGGGGGAGTGCAGGTTTGGTGAAGGTCCAAGGTTTAAGGATCCCGGGGAAAGGGGAAGGAACAGGAGGGGGCCCTGGGCGAAGCTTAGGGAGTCCGGGAGGGGTCTGGGGGAAGACAGGGATGTGCAACACTCTGCTCCAAGCAATACCACTCACTCATTCTTTCACCCACACTCTCACTCTGATTTACCCTCCACACTATGCTCACTCCTTTTACAATGGTAACTCAAACAATGCACTTAGCTCCAGGTTTCTCCACCACGTCGCTCGGGGCCAGTCTCACAGCACTGCTGATCACCGGCAGTGTGGGAGACTCCGAGCTATCTTTAAATAGGGGAAGCCCCGCCCCCTTGCGCTTGCAGCTGCGCCGAGCAGCGTCTCAATTCTGGCTGCCCTGCCCCTGCCTCCACCTGTTGCGGCTCTGCCTGATTGGTTTCTGATGCGCGGGGGCGCCTGCTTGCATCCCCGCCCTGTTCAATGTCTCCCAGGGGCGTGTCTCCAGAGGGCCACCCCCTAGAGTGCAAGGCCGCGTCTGGTCGCAATCCCGCGCCTGCAGGGGGCGTGGCCTCCGCTCGCCACCTTCTCTTCCCCAGCTGCCTGCCGCAGCGGCACCAGAGCCACCTGCGGCGGCGGCGATCCCTGACACATAGATGGCAATAGCCTTTATTTCCTCCCTATCTCGTAACCCCAGCAGGTACAAATAACAACCTTCATTAGTTATATCCAATTGCTTCTTCAATAAGGGGGCCAGCCATCTTGACCTCATTTTTTCCTAATATGGACAATGCAACAGTTGCAATAAAATGCTCAGTTGTTTCCACCTCCTTCAGGCTACAGGGGCAAAGTCTTAGCGAATATGGTACCTTTTTGTACCTGCCTTCTGTCACCAACTGTATAAGATGGAAATGTAGCAAGGTGTACCCTCTACGCATTTTACCATTGGTTATGGTATCCAAATATGGTTCCAACCCAAATACCCTTTTAAACAGCCGCAACTTTGGGGCTACCTTCCATTCTGCTACTACCCCAAGATCCTCCTGTTGCACCATATCCNCTGAAGACCCCCCCCCCCCCCCCCGATATTCAGCCATGGGTACTCTCTTAACCCTGTATTTGTTACTTCCTCTCTTAGACATAGTAGGGGAAGATCTTCTTCGCCACGGATCAAGAGCCTTAGCCAATATCTAACATAGTTGACCCTGGCTAACATGACTATAGAATTAACCCCCAACTCCGCTCTCAAAACTGCCCCTGGGATGCCAGGTCCTACTTTTAGCAACCGTCGGAGGAATAAATTTTGTACCCTCTCTAGAGCTATCACGTTTGGATTAGCTATTACTTCCAGGCCAAACACCGCTGATGGGGGGTCTTTGGAGTTGTAAACCCTCAAGAATTCTGAAGTAGAGACCCCCATAGATATATTTATTGCCCTATTTAATGCCTGAGCTGCACGCTGTGCCTTCTGAGCTCTGGCCTGTATATGAGAGTTCCATGCTCCCCTCCTACTGAACGTAACTCCTAAATAATTAAATTCGTTAACAATCTCCATTTCTCCCGCACCAGTTTTCCATTTACGCGGGTGTGTCCTTTTGCCCAATATCATTAATTTAGATTTTCCTAGGTTAATTTCTAACCCATTTAGTTCACAATACTGGTGGAACTTATTTATGGCCCTATGCAGGCCACCCTCTGTTTGCGATATTAGGATCAAATCATCCACGAACTGCAATAAGCAAACCTGCACCTTCCCCACTTTAGGTGGGTGTGTGTCAGCTGGTCTAATATATTCAACCAAGTCTGAGACATATATTAAAAAGGAGGGGTGCCAGTACACATCCCTGCCGCACTCCCCTCCTAATTGGAATAGTTTTACTCATGCCTAAGCTTGACTTCATCCGAGCTTCGTTGTTGGAATATAACTGCATAATAACCATCAATAATTTGTCTTCCATACCAAGGTCCTTTAGTTTAGCCCAAAGCCTAGACCTCGTCACTGTATCGAAAGCCTTGGTTAAATCCATGAGGGCTAAATAGAGTTTGTCTCCCCTTACCTTGGTATATTTAAATACAAGATGTTGCAAAATGAAGCAACAATCTATCGTAGCCTTTCCCTTCTGGAAGCCAAACTGCTCGCATGGGATAATAGATCCCAACTCTGCTCACTTTGCCAGCAAGCTGTATATTAGCCTGGCATACACCTTCCCAATGTTTGATAAGCTTATTGGACGGTACGCAGCTAAGTCGCTAGCTGTAGCTTTCTTAAACAAGGGAACAATAATGCTGTGGGTCCAAGAGCTTGGCATTAGGCACGCGTTACTAATTACTAGAAACAAGGGAGACAGCAATCTAGACCACCACCCTGGTGATGCGTGCAAGATTTCCACTGAGATGCAATCCAAACCTGCTGCTTTCCCCCGTTTTGAGATCATTATGCAGTCCTTTATCTTAGACTCCTCAAAATCACTTCCTAGCCATAATTGTCGCACCTGGGAAACACTCCCTCCCAGGTCGGTTATAGCAATATCCCTGTCTGCATAAAGATCCTGGAAATAAACCTCCCAAGCCCTGGTGGCAATCTTCTGGACCCTACCTTTCCGTTTGGGGTTAATAATCTGGTTGAGCGTAGACCAAAATTCGCCAGAATTCCCTGTACGAATGTCGACACCCATCTTTGCCCACTTATTTCGGTAATAACCTGCTCTTTTCTCCTTTAACAATTGCTGGTACGCTGTTCGTAACTCCCTGAAATACGCCCCTACTGACGGGGTTGATGCCTTGACCATAACCTCCTTCCCACAGAGAGTAGGACTTTCAACCTCCTACATTCTTGATCGTACCATAAATTCCCTACATAAGCTATGCAGCTGTAACCAGGATATTTATTTATTTTATTTTATTTAACTTACAATACCACACTAGAACTTATTCTAAAATTTCCTCTTACTGGAGCCTATCTATAGGAAATACTCACCTACCCATCATCAGTGGTTGATTTTAATTCTGAACTGCAGCTTTGGAGAAATCCATTTATGCTTGTTTCACATGCACTTACAAAATTACCTTAAGAAGCTTACCCTGTGTGTGGTGATCACAAAGGCTCCTTCCTTCTTGGGTAGCTCTAGCCCTACCAAAGAGGCAGTAGCTATCCCTGATTCAAACATGTAGTTGCTATAGTGTAAACTACATTTATGATGCCAGCTAGCTCATGACAATACGCAGAAGAAACTATTGAGTTTGACTAAGAAATTCGATAACCAGAACAACCAAACATCGTAGTATCTTGTATCGCAAGGAAGTGAAAGATGCAATTAAAAAATTAAAGCTTGGGAAATCTGAAGGCGATAGCCTGGCCACTGGGAAAATATTGAATGCATGAGGTTGATGATGAAACCATTTATAAAATGAGCTTGTTAATAAAGTTTAGAACAAAGAAAAGCTTTGATGAATGAAACAAGCAGTTCCCTGCAGCAAGCACTGGAAATAATGAAGCCTGGCTTCCTAAGGGTAGGATGATACTTGGCGTAAATCAGTAGGATATTTAATTTTTTGCTACAGAAGGGGCCATATCCTTCCTTCAGAGTGTATGTATTATGAAATTTTGGTTCCCTATTTACCTTTGAGTTTTCTACGTAACTTAATTGAAATTGGCTGGTAATGTCAAAAGCTAAAGGGACATAATCATGCGCACACATGACAGTTCCATATGCCTTATTTCCATAGGAAATTAGGGTAAAAATGGCATTGTAGATAAAGTATTTAATGAAGGAAGACTTCAGTAATTGCAAAAATTGATAAGATGTGAACTCCTTTTGTGAAAGGTAAAGTTTTTTTCTGTCTCTTCTTAAGAATAAAGAAGGGTTTGTAGTAGTAAGAGCAGAGCAGGCTGAATTTTGATCTGGAAGTTCATATGTTGATCATTTCACTCTGAACTTAATCATCAAAGGAGTACACTGAATAGCAAAACCTGCAAATAAACTTCATAAATTTAAGAAATCATTTCAAAGTTTCCATTGAGTTGCAGTGTCGTGAATGATATTGTATCCAAGCATTTAAAGTAAACAGACTTGAGTGGTTCAGGTTGGTTCAGTGTGGTTCTCCCTGTTTCCTTGTTTTAACATTGCCATCAACTTTGTAATATATGAGTGTAGAATAGACAGATATTGCACAGGCTGTGCATGGCTCAATGGTACACTTGAATGTCCAGATTTTACTGATCAATCAATATCATTTTTATTGGTTCAGCTTTCGCTATTACCATACAAAAACAGAATACACATCTTAAAATATTTAAAAGGTTTTACTGATGTAGCTCTGAGTGACTGCTCAGTCAACATATGAGCAGAGACTATCAGACTGTACACTGTTGCAAGAAAGATGAAGCTAGAAATTTGTTATACAAAAACAAACCTAATGAGGTTTTTGGCAACGTCCAACTCAAGCGTTACTTTGAAAATCAAAACGATACATGAAGTCAGTCAGTTTACATACATTTATAGTAACATGCAGGCCAGTGGGGGTGTCCGAAAAACTATTTCACAACTTGGCTGGTGCGGTTGTCAGTTTAAATGAGATCTTGTCATCAAAAAAATTGGACCTTAAAGATAAAACGATGAATCTTCAGCTCCTCATTGGTAGATTTCTAGCTTTCACATCCATATCAAAGCTACAGGATGACGTTTGAATTCACATGTCTCAAGAAAGTTCCAGGGGTTGAGTAGAAGAGATGTATAATGTATGCATGATTCATCAGACTTCTACAACTCTTTGAAGTTTTCCTGGAAAGGACATGGGAATGCCAGGGGTACGTTCTAAGAACAAACTGTTGAAATAGATAATTCTTTAAACTGTATTTTGTTAAATTCCTCATATTTTTAGATACTATGTTGTATCTGTATGTTAGGTTAATAAACATGAATTGGCAAAACAGTTGTCTTGAGACCCAGTGCCAGAGGTGTAAATTGCAATGGTGGAGTGTGGATTGTACAGACATGCTGTCTAATCACTTACTTTACAGTAGGGTGGGGAATCTTTTTCCTCTTGGGGTCCGCTTTGAAAATCAGTACGAGCTCTCAGGGCCATATAGAAGTGGAGCACTTAAGGGGGGTGCTCAGGAAGAGGAGTGACTCTACCATAAATCTGTCTCCTTTTGTGCATGCTCTCATGTCTGCTCGTTTACCCAGAGCTCAGTATTTAAGTGCTTTGGGGTAGGAACTGGATCTTGAGCTTTTTGCTTTGGCTACTTATTCCTCTGAGTTTGTAATCATCTAGTCAACGGCATTGTGTTTTTACTACAGCAATCTATACAGCTTTGTTTACTTAGAATGAAAAAAAAAAATCCTTACCCGTAATTAGGACTGAAAGCATTAATAGCCAGATTAATCTATTACTCAGTTACAAAATAGGCTGCAAAAAATTAAAAAGCAAACTGAACAAAAAAGCTGTGTTGAGGTTCTATAACTTAGTATTTGGCCAATTCATTGAGTAAAAGCAGTTAACCAGTTAAGCATTTTAACTTGGTAACCCTAGTTTATAATGAGAAAGCAAAGGGAATTAATCTTGTGGATCACCTCTTTTATTTCTAAACTGAAACTTTTAGTGTTGTGGTATCAGTTATTTAGTTAGAAGACAAACCTTGACTTGAGCAGGTTCAGTAAAGTGGCTATTCGTCATTGGTCAAATTTTTGCAAGTGTCTGTGTGGTTTAGAAGCCATAGATGGGAGTTCTTCTAAGTCTTTTAAGGAGTTTTTGAAAATTGGCTAATAGGCCTTTTAAAGTACAAATACCCATTTTCTGTATTATTCCTTGAATCCATGTACTTGAACTCTGCTACCACTTTCTTGAATCCAGGAGGGCTCACGTTCCATCCCCAATAAAAATTCAGACTGCGCAGGGGCATCAGCAAGGCTATGAACTTGAAGTACAAGCTACTGGATTCTGATAGTTTCAGAAGGGAACTGTTGGAGTTTCCAATTGTGGACACATTTAACACTAGCCTACATAGCACGGACACTATAAAATATCAAGCTACAGGACAGGTGCCAACTTAAAGTATTTTAAAGCACTTTTTCCCACTTAGATGTTTTAAAATATAGAATACAGTATGTAGTTTTTGAAGACACTTTTCAGGACTGCAGGACCATAGATATGCTTAAGATCTGTCCAAATCTTTGTGTAAAGAAGCCACCCTTTAGGTCAGGGGTGGAGAGCCTTCACCCTGCTGGGCGTTGGACTGATGCCCCTGCAGAGCTCTGTGGGACAGAGCATCCTGCATGGGTGGCAAGCTTGACAGCAAAGGGATATGGACTGCCAGACCAGAAGTGCTGCTGGTGGCCTGCGATGTGTAGGTGGCAGACCAAAGTGCATGAGAGCACAGGGAAACCTCTGGGGGACAGAGAACAGGCAATCAAAGGCTGTAATTGGACCACAGCAGGCTGCAGATTCCCATCCCTGCTTTAGGTGTTCCAGCATTTGCAGACTGTCCCATTTTGTTTTTTTCCCTCTTTCCTTTTTATAGTTGTTGTACACATTGAACTTTTGTACAGACACCAACCTCGGGGCTCTACCCCAACCTACTTGAAATATGCATACATTTTTGAGAATTTGTGGAAAAGTAAGACCCTGACTGTTGGACTAGGAGTGGAATACCAGGAACTGGATCACCCTATTATGATCAATTGTGCATTTCTCCATGCTCTGGACCCTCCTCTTCAGCTGCAGCATATCCCTTGCGTCCCTCCCCCCAGCCCAACACAGAGGTTCAACTCAAACATGGATCCAGCAGCTCAGCTGGTCAAGAATCCGATCAACCCCCTGCTCCCCAGCACGACCACAGCACCCCCCATGAAAGTGGGGGTGAGGAACCTTAGGCCCAGGGCCAAATGCAGCCCTCAGCAAGATTTTATGTGGCCCCTTTCCAGTTCCTGGATTAGGGCCTGGATCTCAAACACACAGCACAGAAAAAAACAAGCTTGAGCAAAGTGAGCGCAGAGGGCATGATGCATAGAAGGAGGGGGATAGATCCATGTTCTACTCTGGACCCTTCTTCAGCTGCAGCATATCCCCAACAACCTCTCAAACCCCGCCAACACAGACGTTCAACTCAAACATGGATCCAGTTCAGCTGGTCAAACATCGGATAAGGCCCCACCCCCCCAGTCGTGCACATCCACAGCAACCCCCATGAAAGCAGGGGCAAAGGAAGTGAGCAGAGGGCATGCACACAAGGCGAGAGGGACTGATCCACGGTCTGTACCCTCCTTGAGCATATCCATTATGTGACACACACACACACCCTTCAAAAACAATGATTCAGACCTAGCTGGAAGTAGCCCCTCCCCCACTCCTCAAAAAAACCCCCACCAAACCTACTCACTGGTGTTGAGAGCTGGTCAGGTCGGAGAATGAAAAGTAACAGCAAGAGACAGCAGCTGAGGTGCCGGGTGGGGAGAGGAGAACTTAAGAGGCTGTCGTGTCGACTGCCACGTCTCACCTCCGCTCCTGCTCTGGGCCCCGGTCAATTTCAAGGGGCCGCAATGAGGCAAAGGAGGACAGGTGGTTTTTCAGCTATGTAGGACCCAGACTGTTTAGAGCTTTAAAGATCAAAACCACGATCTTGAATTGTGCCTGGAAATCTTTAGGTAGCTAGTGCAGATGCCGGAGCCTTGTCCCTGGAAAGAGGAAAACCACTGTGTTCTACACCAGCTACAGCTTCTGAACAGGCATCGGGCATCCTCGTGTAGGGTGCTTTTGTGGATAGGTCTCGGTGAGTCGATTTATACTTGTGCTTTAAAACCTGCACTAGCTTTCAGTAGCCTTCTGGGCACAATTCAAGGAAGTATGTTTGACCTCTAAAGCCCTAAACAGCCTGGGCCCTGCATTTGAAAGACTACCGCCTTCCCCATGCTTGCTCATGATTCCCGCAGTTGGGAGTCCCCTCTTGTAGGTGCCATCTGCCTGGCAGCTCTGCATGGTAAGGGTGTGCAGAAAGACTTACTTGGTTGCTGCCCCCATATTGTGAAACTACCTTCCCCTGGAGGTTCATTAAACTATGAACCTAATCATTTTCAAGAGACAATACAAGACATATCTCTTTGACCAAGTATTTGGCATGTGGAGGTAGGGATTGGGGTGGCAGGCTTTAAAGGGTTTCATACATTTGTATGTAGTTCCATTTCTACATAGTTTTAATGTTGTAACCCATCCTAGTCATTGAGGGAAAGGCAGGATACAACTGGGAATAAATAAATTTAAAAAAGAAACTCCAGAGCTGCTGCTAGGTTCCTGCTAATGTTCCTTCCAAAAGACTGGAAAACTTTCCCCAAGACAAACGTACACCATTGGTATGTACAACTGAAGATGACCGCTCTTGTGATATTATCACTAGTCTCACAATTTTACATTTCTTTAAAGTCTCAGCTGCAGAAATTGTAGGGTGGGGGATGATGGCTGAGCTTTTCTTTTTGAAAAGCTGAGCTAAGCCCACTTCTTCCCTTCAACTCCCGCCCCCCCCAAGGGGGCAGATCTTGAGCATTATATTGGCTAGCAGGAGTTCTGAATGCCCAAGAGAATGCTGAAAAGCTTTGCTGAGCCTGCCTCTTCCCTTTAGCTCCCCCTCTTCCATCTGGAAACAGGGAGGAGTACTGTAGTTGATTTGTAAGGTAATTTGTGATTACTTTATCTGGGGCTGGAAACAGATGGGAGTGGGGAGCTGAAAGGAAGAGGCAGGCTCAACACAGCTTTTCAGAATTCTGTTTGGTTATTCGAACTCCTGCTAGCCAATAGAATGCTCAAGATCTGCCCTGTCTATCCTATTCTACCCCCTCCCATCTGGAAAGGACTTCCAGATGGGCAGGCGAGAGCTGAAGGAAAGAGGCAGGCTTAGCTCAGCTTTTCAGCATTTTATTGACTGCTGACCCCTGCTAGCCAATAGAATGCTATGGTATCAGCGGAGTCTGCCTCATCCCTTCCATTCCTGAAAGTTTGCCATCAGAAAGCTTTCCCCACCGAGCTGGATGCCAGCCCCAGACAAGGTAAGAAAGCTGGGCAGGGAACAATGTGACTTCCTCTTCTCTCTTCTCCCCTCCCTCCCCCCCAAAAAAACCCATCTCTGGACTGGGAGACCAGACTGGTGAACCAGCCTGGGCATGGGTGGGGTAGAAGAGATGGCATGGGAATCTGAACAAGGGTTGAGATGACTGTGAGATCTTGACCCTGATTCTAGTGTGTCATGATTTTCGTGAGAATAAAATCTATTCTCATTTCAGCCCTATTGACTGCAGCTGGGTGGTCTTGGTTGGGGGTGGTGGTGGGGAGTCTTCTCCTCCTCCTTCCCCCCCATGGACCTGCTGGTGCAGGCTGAGGAGGCGGCGGTGGCGGCGGCTGTGGGCTGGACTTGCTGGTGGAAGGGGAGATGTGCCTGGACCAGCGCTGCTTCAGCGGGCTGCTGGTGGTGGTGGCGGGGGAGGCATGCCTGGACTATGTGTGGTTCAGTGGGCTTAGCACATGGTGCTTTAGCTGGGGGGGTTGACTGCTAGGGAGGCCAGGGCAGGCAGTTGGGATCCAGGGGCAGGGATGTGAATGGCTGATGGGAGGAATGCAATGGTGCCTGCCCCTGAGCAACCGTGTTCACGTTTGTGCCACCTGTATGTTGAAGGGAGGACTGGAGTGGAATGGATTGGCCCAGACTGCTTTGTCTGTTGCCACGTGTCTTCCATCTTTTTGAGCATGCTGTTGGACTGCTCAAACTGCTGCCAGAGACAGGCCTGCTGTCTGTCCTTCCGCTGGCAGTCGGGCAGGCGTCAGCAGCCATGGCAGCGTGGTGCCGCACAAGCTGCCTGTGCTCCCAGGCCATGCCATTAATTTTGTCCATCTGCCGCATTGTGTCCTTGAACAGCCCCTTCTTACCATACCAAATCTTCCCTGTGTTACTGGTTGTGAACACCACATGGTCCTGATCGTGTTGGTTGCTTGTGGCTTGGAGTTCAGTCCACGCCTGTTAGTGTCAGACCTGTAGTAAGGCAACAAGGAAAACTGCTCCAGACCACTCCACCCACCTTCCAGCCCTGTTTTTCAGCCCCTGCCTGCCCTTCCTGTCCATTTTTAATGGCCAGCTTACAGGGTTCTTCACATTTTTCAGTCCCAATGTACATCCGGCTTCCTACCCTGCCATGCTGCTTTTCCCACCCAGTGTTTCAGTTCCCCGCCTCACCATCCTGCAGGTCTGCAATGGTGCCTTGCTACCCACTTCGCGTGCTTACTGTTCAGGCCCGGTGCCACTGGTTCCCAGAGATCTTCAGGCTGCTCCCCCATGTTCTCCTGGCAACACAGTAAAAAGAAATTCCACATAAGTATATAGCAGTGAACGGAATCCTTAATCATGCAGCTGTGCAAATGCACCATTCTCCTCCATCTCAATTAAAAAAGGGCTCGTGGTCTTCCGTACCCTCTACCAGTACCAACTCTGGCTCCTCAAGTAAAGCATAGCTTTCCAGCTCGAGAGGGTAGGGCTGGAGAGTTACTGTGTCTGTGTCCTCCGTGATGGGCACTGGCTCAGGGACAGGGAAGGGCATGGAGGGATCTCAACCGGTGGTTAATGTTTCCGTGGCTGGAGCAGGAGTGGTTGCAGTGGGAGTGTAGCGAGCAGTAGGGGAGGCATATTAACCCACTTCTGACCTCTGGCAAAGGTGCAGCCGAACAGTTTTGATGCCATGATGGCTCTATCAACACACAGGAACAAGTCAAGCAGGTCATAGTAGGGGATGTTTGCCTCCCGCAGCCAGAGGTAACGTTGTAGCTGGATCTCCTTGAAGCCCCTCCAGAGATCCTTGGCCTGCTCCTGGCACTGGTTCATGTCCCTTTGGTATCTCAGCTCCGCCATCTGGAGAGAAATCTCCTGGAACATGGCCTCATTGCAGTAGCACTTCACAAGCTTGTATTGTATGTTCCTTCCTCTTCCATAAAACGAAGACAGCCTTGGTCTCTTCTTCCAGGGAATGCACCTCTGGCGGGCAGATCAGTAAGCAGAGAGTACGTGAGAAGTCACAGATGAGGTAGTGGTGCTGGAGTTTGCCTGGCTGTCGGTCTGAGCCATGGCTATGGTAATAAGGCGTTTGAAGTTGCTCCTGAGATGACAACGGCTTTGGAAGAGAGCAATGGGCATGTTCTGCAAACCAGGGCAAGCTGGGACAAATGTATGTTGGAATTTGGCATGCACTGGCCTTTTAAAGTCGACATTATGCGTATGCCAGTGAGAGTGGGAGCAGAGGGGTGAGGCGTGGCCGCTGCTCGAAACGTTCTAGTCTTTTCTCTCACATCTTTATGGTACTTGTGGACGTGTATGTTTAAATCTTTTATTTTTTAAAGATTTAAAATTTATCTTTTTCTTGTGTCAACTTGTCTTCCTTGGGCCCGTCCAGCCCTTCTCCCCCCACTGGGACGGTATATCTTCCCTCCTGGGGACCTTCACACTCAAGTTCAAATGCTTTCAGCCCCCTAAGTGGCTTATTGCTATGCCATACCTCCCCCCCCCTTCCCTGAACCCCCTTCCCACCCCCAGCCTCCAAAGCGGCTTATCAGTATCCCATACCACCATTCTCCAGCCCCTCATCCCCATTGTATGAAAATCCATAAGCAAAGGATTTTATTTACAGTAAAGGTTTTTAATGACATCTTGACCAACGCCATTGACATGGCCTTGACCTATGTGACAGCAAAGATCTCCCTGGTATACGGAGGATCTGAGGTGGTTGAAGCGGTAGGGTTGGCGGTTAGAGCGCAGGTGGCGTGTGACTCATGCTGAAGCCAACTGATGGCAGCATAGATCCTTTTAAAAAGACTGTGCTGTATTGGTGGCGAAGAAAGCTTTCTTCTCCACTATTATGGTGTCTGCAAAGTCTTGTCCTGCAGAACTTTTTTGGGGTGGTGAATGGCCTGGTTAATCTGGTCTGGCTTCGCTGTTAACCTGAGTCTTCTACTGCCTGCTGTGACACTTTTATTAATTACTTTGCAGACAAAATTGCTCTTATTCACCATGATTTGGGTACTGCTACTTTGACCGCAGAGTCAGGAGTATGGGGCTGTGGAAGCTCAGCCTTGTTCCATTTGGTTGGATTAGTTTTAGGTAGTGTTATCCACCAATGCTGTGTGTGTGTGTGTGTGTGTGTGTGTGTGTGTGTGTGCTTGAAGCCGTGCAGGCAACCAGTTGTGAATTAGATTATTGCCTGTCCTGGCTGGTGAAAGCCAGCCGGAAGACGTTGGGACCTTTGCTGGCTGGGGTTATCAACATCTCCCTTTGGGAGGGTAGGTTGTTGGACACCCTTAAAATTGCGGTGGTCCAGCCCCTGCTTAAAAAAACATTTTTGGATGCTGACTCCCCGAACAGCTATCACCCTGTCTCTAACCTTCCCTTTTTAGGGTTCAATAACCCTTTTAGGGAACGTTATTGAACAGCTGGTAGCCCCGGTAACTTCAGGCTCATCTCACTGCTTTCAAAATCCTGGACCCCTTTCAGTCAAGTTTTCGTCCGGGGTATAACACGGAAACTGTGCTTGTTGCTTTGGTCGATGTACGCTTGGAGATCGACAAAGGGAATTGTGCCCTGTTGGTCATGTTAGATCTTTCAGTGGCTTTTGATACCGTTGACCATGAGGTGGTGGTGACACATCTGCAGGACCTGGCAGGGGTGCATGGGACTGCTCTTGAGTGGTTCTGTTCCTGTTGGGGAGGTCCCAACGGGTGGTGATGGGTGATTGCTCGTTGTCACCCAACAAAAAAAGGGAGGAGATAAGGATACAATATTTAGTAATGCAATTTATATGAACCAATCTTATTCCAAACTTGTACATACACACTCATAGAACACTAGTAAAAAATGCAAGTAGCATCAATAGGACGGTTTGTAAAACGGTAACAATGGCTATATGCCAAATAGCCCATAAAATGTGCCTCAATGCATGTATTGGTGTGTAGTAAAACAGAATTGCCTGAGAAAAAACCAACCCAAACGTGTTTCTAGGACACAAGCCCTTTCTTCAGTGGAAATCATTTGCTATTATAAGCATACCTATACAGGGCATAATGGAAAGAAGCCAGAGGGAGGAAAAAAATACATTAATAAATAATTTATAAACAGTATACAAATATAAGAAGGGAGGAGGTTGTAAAGAAAAACACAACCCCAAATAGTCTATTGACTTCAATCTTACAAAAAAAATGGAAGTAAATATGCTCAAAGTAGGGAGGTTATCATTAAGTCTTCCTACACAAAATAAAAAATAAAAATATTATAAAAAGCCAAAAGCTAATGTATAAAAATACTCAGCCTAAAAATAGCTTAAGAAAAAATCTTACCACTAAAGAGCACTGTAATCATAAGCTCTTACACAATGTTTCAAGAAGTTCTGATGTTAGTGTTTAGGAATTTTTTTGTCCGTGAGGGAGGGGATTTTTCTCACTGTGATTGGAGATCCTCCTCATCTGATTGCTTGCTGTCCCCTTAGTACTTCCCTTGTGGTGTCCCG
Organism: Sphenodon punctatus; assembly: GCA_003113815.1. Taxonomy (NCBI): domain Eukaryota; kingdom Metazoa; phylum Chordata; class Lepidosauria; order Sphenodontia; family Sphenodontidae; genus Sphenodon; species Sphenodon punctatus. The sequence continues at coordinate 4,494,823 of QEPC01006872.1, forward strand.
TAGGGTTCCATTCTGTCTCCCATCTTGTTTAATGCGTATCTGAAACCACTGGGCAAGATCATCTGGAGGTTTGAGGTGAGGTGCCATCAGTATACTGATGACATTTCATCTCACCCAGGTCCAGCAGTCTTGATGCTTTCCGGGTGCCTTGCTGCTGTTGGGGACTGGAGCGGGCTGGGCTTGGGATGGGGGAGGATAGTGTCTGCGCTTGGGGCTCCTGCTGCCACCTGCAATGCTTCCTCCACTGCTAGGCTGGGATGGGTGGGTCTGTATGCTGAGGGTTGCCTCCCATCTACCCTCCTCCCCAGCCCACTGGGACCCACAGCCAACTGGCCATGGCAGTGGGGGAAGTGTTGCAGGTGGCAGCAGCAGGAGTGGCATCACAGCATATGGAGTTGCTGGCTGACATCATGGCAGACAAGCCTCTGATTGGCTCAGGTACAGTGATGTCACACATCAATCACTACATGCAAGCCAATCTGAGGATTGCATGCAATGATAGATGGGTGACATCCCTTCACGCAAGTCAATCAGAGGCTTGTGTGCTGTGATGTCACCCAGCAAGGAAAATTCCTTGGGGAATTTCCCCATGTTTGGGATTCTATGGAAAAATCAATGTTTCGTGGTAGCGTGTCTTCTTCGCGGCCCTGTATGTATGTATGTATGTATGTATGTGTATATGTATATATATATATATATATATATATATATATATATATATATATATATATATATATATATATAATATAAAAGCATACCTAAAAGTACTGATTTTGAAACCTCATTGTCAGGGGGTGGTTGTCCATGGTGGACAAAGATGGAAGGTGTAAGGCAGGGTGTGCGAGTCAAGATCCCCCTGCCCTGGGACTTGTTCCGAAAGGTGTGTAGAGCGGGGAGGCATAAGGCAGGGCCGGGGCACTCCGTGAACCCAGGTGTTATCAGACCAATATGCCCCTTTTTGGTATGCATTTGAGTACAATACATTTTTAAACTGAATAGATAAGACACTAGGAAGATAGAAAGCATTTGGAGAAATGGTTTAATGTTGTGTAGTAGCAAAAACACAACTAGCGAAGAACTTCCTGAACTGTATGACAAAAGAGGGAGCTCCCATGGAAGAGAAAGAAATGAAAAAAATTGCCATATCACCATAATATGGCAGGATGGGGTAGGGAGGTTAGGGTGAGGGTTGGTGGGTGGGATTTAGTTTCTTTTAATAGTTTTTGTGTGTGTTTTATATATGTTGTATATATATTTCTGTACACCACCCTGAGCCTTCAAGGGACGGGTGTGATAAAAAATTGAACTAATAAATAAATATGCCCACCCCATAGGAAGGACAACTATGGGAGGAGGGAAGGCGTCTAGGCTGACTCCCCCTGTCCCAGGCCCTAGTTGCCCATAGCAGGCAAAGAGGGGCATGGGGAGTTAGCCTGCTGGGCATGCCATGTCCAGGGCAACACCTAGACAGTAACCTGCAAGTGTTGGTGTCCAGGCAACACTTGTGGGTGCCCATGACTGATATCAAAGACTTGGTGGACTTGGAGTTAAGTTGCTTTAGCAACTTTTTATTTTTACATAAAATAAAATTAATAAAGCCAGTAATCTAGCCAGGAGTTGGTTGCCTGGGGTTGGCAGAGAGTTGAGGGAGGTCAAGTGTCCAGGCTGACTCCCTCTGGTCCAAGTACTGCACTCTTAACTACTGCACCACACTGACTCAAACTTGTGGGTTGCTACCTAGGTGTTGCCTAGCAGAAACAGAACTGAGAACTTTCTAGGCTGTCTCTTCCATGTGTGGCAACAACCAGGCCCTGGAGAGGAGGTGCTCAGCTCCTTTTTGCCTGCACCAGGACAATGCAGACCAGATTCGGTCCATCTCCCCCTAACATTGCATCCAATTAACATTGTACCAGCAGGAGTGAAAGGGTGGGTGCCCATATTATTCCTAGGATGAGGGAGGATGGGTATTCCTAAAGCAGGGGGAGACGGGGATATTGACACTACCGATGTTTATTCCCTGTCTTTGAAACTGTATTGTACCCCCCATGTTTGTTTGGAGGGGTTCACATTGTTCATGAGTTCAGTTTGTCCATGAGCTTCCTCTTCCTGTAAACACAAGAGCATAGCGATTGTAGTTAAGGCTGCAAGATACTTTCCCTTTTATGATCTGCATTAGAAAAGATGAAACAATTATTTTGTTACAAAAGTTAATTAATTTAGAAAAATTATTTTAGAAAATCACCTTTGGTAGCTTTTTAAAAAAAAAGTGATGGTCTAATCAGGAAGGAGAAGCTTGCAGGTGCAGAGATGCAGGCTGTGGTTCAGCTGGTGAGATGCAGGCAGTTGCAGGTTGTGGTGAGATTCAAAATTTCTGGATGCCATAAATGACTGCTTTTTACAGCAATTGGTTCTAGAACCAACGAGAGGAAGAGCTACTTTAGCTCTAGTCGTAAGTGGCACACAGGAACTAGTGCAAGGAGTAACTGTGGCTGAGCCACTAGGCAATAGCAATCATAATATAATCAAATTTGACTTAGTTGCTGGAGGAAGAAAGTTAATTAAAAGTAGAGTACTGACTTTTAACTTTAAAAAGGGAGACTATGCCAAAATGAGGAAGCTAGTTAACAAACTAAAAGGCACAGTTGAAAGGACTACATGTTTGCAAGAGGCATGGAGGCTGTTGAAAAGCACCATCGTGGAAGCCCAGATTACATGCATCCTACAAGTCAAAAAAGGTATCAGGAGGACTAAACGTCTACCACTGTGGCTAAATGGAGACGCAAAGGAGGCTATTAGAGCCAAAAAAGCATCCTTTAAGAAATGGAAAGGTAGCCCCAATGAGGAAAATACAAAGGAGCGTAAACACTGGCAATGTAACTAAGGTGCTAATAAGGCAGGCGAAGAAAGATTTTGGAAGACTTGCTAAAGAGGCAAAAACAAATAATAAAACCTTTTCCAAGTATATCAGAGGCAGGAAGCCTGCTAGGCAGTCGGTTGGGCCATTAGATGAGCAGGGAGTGAAAGGGGCACGCGGGGAGGACAAGGACATTGCAGAGAAGCTAAACGAGTTCTTTGCTTCAGTCTTCACTGCGGAGGATGTTGGGGGAAATACCCACGCCGGAACCCTACTTTGTAGGTGACTGTATAAACTGTCACAAAGCAGTGTGACCCTGGAGTAGGTTCTAGAGCAAATTGACAAGTTTAATATGAACAAATCACCAGGGCCAGATGGTATTCAC